>JAJGRW010001190.1:53678-192156 GCA_025461045.1 Carex parvula | reverse complement strand
GGATGCCCGACAGATTATGATTAAAATTGACAGGATAAGAAGACGATTTTTATGGTCAGGTACTTCTAGGAAAAGGATACCTTTGATTGCGTGGAGTAAGGTATGTCGAGGAAAGGAACAAGGTGGTTTAGGATTGATTAATTTGCAAAATATTAATAGGTCCTTTCTTGCTAAATGGTTAATAAGATTCTATGATGATGAGGTTACAGGTATTTGGAAGGAAATTCTAATGGTTAAGTATAGCGTGACAGGTGCTGTAGGTACTTTTTCACATTTTTGGAAAGAGGTCATGAAAGAAAAATGTTTGATTGAAGTAGGTACCAGTTGGCAAGTTGGCAATGGATGTACTGTGAGATTTTGGGAAGATAGGTGGATTGGGCATGTTTCTTAAGTGCAATATATCCTAATTTATATCAAATAGCATATGATAAAAACATTTAGTTTCTCAGGTTTTTCATAATAATAGTATTTCCATTGAATTTGCTAGACAACTGGTAGGGGTGTATCAATCTGAATGGAATGAGCTAGTTAATCATTTCAGATATTTTCAATTATCAGATTCTAATGATAAATTTTATGGAGATGGTCACAACAGGTCATTATTCAGTACATTCTTTGTATACTTGGTTAGATTATGGGGGTATCCCTAATTTAGACTTCAAAAGTATTTGGTCCGCACATATGCCTTTGAAAATAAAGATTTTTGTTTGGTTACTTAAACAAAATAGGATTTTGACTAAAGATAACTTATGTAAAAAAGGATGGACCGGTGATAAGTCTTGTGTATTTTGTCAAGAAGACGAATCTGTTAGTCATTTGTTTTTACATTGTCAGTTTGTTAGTCAACTTTGGAATTAGATTGCAAATTATAATGGTTTTACATTTGAGTGTGATACTATAGTTGACTTATGGGATATAGATGGTTATATTCCAATGAAAGATTCAAATATAGTAGAAATGATTAGAGGTGCAGTGCTATGGTGTGTATGGCTAGAAAGGAATATATTAATTTTTAAGAATGGTAATGCTAAAAGTTTACAATTTATAGGGGCACAGATCATTTCTTTAGTTAAGTTTTGGTGTCAACATCAGACATATGATGCCATTACTAAGTTACATTGCATTTTGCCTTGTGATACAAAGGAGCTAGCAGGTTTACTTATCAGTTCAATGGAGGAAGGACAGGTTATAATCCCTTTGCATGGGCAAGAGATGATTTCCTATGAAGAACAGGTTGCAGGTGATGTAGGCAATTGATGGTAGTTGTTCAAGAAAGTTAATGGTAGTTTGTTAGGGTCTTTTGTTTCTAAATAAGTATGCAGCAATTGGTTTTGTATGAATTTGCTTTCCTTGGGATGTTATGATGCTTTACTTGGTTAGTTTGTAAAGTTTTGAATAGATAGGTTGATGAGGTATGTTCTTCATACCTTGATTTTGTAAGTCCTATGCTAGTGGTACCTGGTATCAAAACAATGTAAGGGTTTTCATGTTGAATGGAAATCGGTGGGATTCCCCACTTCTTTTCAACAAAAAAAAACTACTAACTGCAGCAATTTCATTTCTTTGGTAGTTTGGTTTATTTCAAATTTTACGTGGTTGTTGATACGTCCTTCTCGGATAGAATAGATCGTATGTGAAAATGATTTTCGGGTTGGGCTCTAACTGTCTCGGGATGGCAGGCTGAGATTGATGAAGTCAATTTCTGAAGTGAAAATGGTTGTGGTTATGAGATATTCGGACTCTCTAATCTGTATGATATCTCACTTGGGTAAGCAAAAATTCAATCTTGTTCAATGGATCGTTCTGCTTTATATAGGTTGTTCCCTAATCGTCATTCCGAGTTGTCATGACAGTTAGAGGAGACAAAAACAGTTATCCCACATAAATGCGGTGTAAGCCGAGTTCAGGCTAGACCGGTACCATATTACATGAGGCTCTATAAGACTTTGTTGAGCTTGGTTTTTGATGGACCCTGGATTTTTTATATTGATCCCAGGTTAGCCTTGTTTTGACATTTTTTATGTCTTTATTATAGCATGGTTAAAATTATAGGGTTTTTTTGGAAAAGAATTTAATATTTTAAAAAAAAAGATGGCGAAATTTTTTTGATAGCACAAAAGGAACCACAAAATCGTCAAGAAATTGTATATTTGGTGCGGTTTTTTAGCGTGCCACAATGACATATGTTTGACAGCCATAACGCTAAATGTGTATCGTTGTGACACGCTAACAAACCGCACCAAATATGTGATTTTAAGTTGTTAGCAAAAATTTCAAAGAAACCGCACCAATATGCAATTCCTTCGACACAACCAAAACTTAAAAAATTCTATAATTACGCTGCTAATTATTTTGGAACAAAAATGTGTTGAACTTGTGAAAAAATAAAGAGTATGTCCGCAGCCTAAAAAAAATAAGATTTTGATTATAAGTTCCATTTTACGGTTTTACATTTATACTCAATGTTTATCTCAATAATGCAAGTAAATTATGTATTATTAGATGTATCACATTACTAAATTTCTTGCTAACCAAGAAATCTGGGTTGAGATAGAGAGAAGAGCGGGTGGGGAGCAGAGGAGAGAGAAATATCAATTTCGTTTCACACTTCCACTAGGCTCGTCATAATTCGGTATAAAATCCGAATCAAAGATTTACTTCACTAAAAGATATATTTTCATTTAATTCCATTGAAAAAAAAATTACAGTATTTTTTTATGAAAATTACGATATCATTAAATCATACTTTATGATTTGGAGTAAAAATGTATCAAATTGTAATTCATATTTTAACCTACCGCTCATAAGATAACTCAACTTTTTATTTATTCAAAATAACATTTTTATTTAATACAAAGCCTACTCGAAATTTATGAGACAATATTAATAAAAAATGAACTATTTTAATTCCTATTCATAATAGGCCCATATTGTATGGATATCTGAGGTTTATTTCGTATACATTTTGTAAGGCCCATTTTGGATTAATTACTGAAGCCCAAATAAAATTAAGGTTGTCGTTGACCCAGTCAACCCTTATAAAATTAGAGACTTTTACCAAATAAAAGGTAGTTCACTAGTTATGCACTTTTACTTTCGTTTTTACCTCACTAATTAATGCAAACTAAGATAACTCAGTACATTCCAATATCATGTAATCATGTTACTAAATAACTTGTGAACTAAGAAATCGTAATACTGTTTCTCTCGGCGTGGTGAGAGAGAGAGAGAGGAGCGCGGGAGGAGAGAAAAGTAGCCATGCGTGGTGAGAGAGAGTGCGGAAGGAGAGAATAGTAGCTGTTTCTCGCTTAGAGGAGATCTTATCAAAGATCAACACATTAATTCCATCTAACAAAAAGATTCGTTTCATTATTTCCTTATAACACTATACAACCATTCCTTTTCCTTTCTCTATATATGTGTGTATCCCTTCCCTTCTTCCAGTCTCCCAAACTGAACCCATCTTCTTCTTTTTTTCTCAGATAAACAACAGAGAAGATCAGAGAGCAAGATAGAAAGAGAGAAATGGCGCCCAGGAAGAGAACTTCTCTGGTAGCCATTGAGGAGGAGGCGTCTCGTCGTTCTACTTACAAGAAAAGAAAAGAGACGATCATCAAGAAAACATCAGAGCTCTCCAAACTATGTGGCGTGGATGCATGCGTTGTCATCTACGGGCCGCATGACCGTGAGCCTGACGTGTGGCCCCCGCGAGAGAATACTATGCAGATTCTCTCCCGCTTCGGTAGCATGCCAGAGGCCCAGAGAAATAAGAATATGGTGGATCAGAAAGGTATATTATCCAAGTGGGTGGAGAAGCTGAAAGTGGAATTGCGGCAAGTGAGGAAGAAAATTGCCGCCTCGAAACAATGATGCTGCTGCAGGATGTGTTCTCTGGGCAATGCACTCTTGCTGACGTGGCAGATTTTGGGTGGATGTCGAGATTGTCAGCTATGGTGGAGGAGCGCCTCAATGAAGTGCATGGGAGGATGAACGAGCTGCTCTCTGTACCACAATCTGTGGGTCCCCTGGAGGAAGTACTATTGCAAGCGTCTCTGCCTCGACCCAGTGCTGACATGTTATCACCAGAGCACGAGCAGTACATGGTTGGTCTCCCAAGTATTGACGTGGCATCACCAGTGCACAACTGGTATACTTTTGGTTTTGATAGTGCTGACATGGCACTGCCAAAGCAAAACCAGTGCCTACTTGGTCTGGCTGGTGCTGACATGGCGCCGCTGCTGGGCGACCAACTATCTTTGCCTAATTTGTATGCTGTGGTGGATAGCAGCAAGGAGGGATATGGGAATGGGACAGAGAGTGCTGACGTGGCAAATGTGTCATTTGGCCATGAGGCGCCGTTGGATGAGATTAGTCAGTTGTTGGATTGTTCTTCAGGGTTTGAAGATATTGTGGCCAATATTTGAGTTTGCTAGGTGTTAATTGGTAGTTTATTTAAGAATCTAACAGAATTTTGTTTCTCCGTTTTGTGCAAAATTATGTAGTAATCAGCAAGTACTTCGAATTAAAATTATAGCATCTGAGAATTTTGTGTTGTATGAACTCTTTTCAGCCTTTCCCTTGCATTTTTATTACTCCACAAAACTCTCAATTTACACTTGCATTTGAAATACTCGTCTCCACTCTTTCCATTACTGCTTTCCCTAATTAAGCACCAAAGTAAAAAAAAAAAAACATATTATTATATCCAAGTCCAGTCTCAAAGTTTCATTAAATTATGATCATGTTAATGTACAAGGACGAGAAATGACACCACTAAGTCTGATATAACCTAAAATCCTTCCAAAAATTACAGATCAAATAAGGATAAAAGAGCCCCTACAACAGACGAACTTTCCATAAAAGCCCCTTTTCCTCCAGATAATCCAAACAGCTTTGTCTAGTCCTTTAAAACTTTTTAACTGTACATCACTAATTAACTTGAAATATCAAACCCTAAAACTAAACCAATAAGAAACAAAATAAAACTATATTTATCAATTAGCTGCTGATCCAGCAGAGATGGGCCCATCTCTCATCTGCTGGAGAGATGATTGCAAGGTCTTCTGTACCGTCTCTGCTACCAACCTCAGCCTTCCCTGCTGATTCGCATCTCCCATCATGGCCCCATTGTTTGCCACCTCTACTGTGCGAGCCACTCTCTGCTTGCACCGCTCCCAATCCTCATACTGTAACCAGCACGCTCTCCCCCATGGCTTCCCTCCATCCCAATAAAAGAAACATGATTATTGTTGCTAAGGTTATGGTTATGAACTGCATCTCCAAATGAGTACCTCAGCCGTACTGAAACACAGTATGGCAACCACGCGGCCCCACCAGCCACGTTCATGTGCGGTATCTGCGTCGAGTCAAGAACAAATGTCAGCCCGAAATCGACTAGGTTGCGGGCCCGGACATGGTGGTTGCTCTTTGACACTGCCCCGTCATCAGTGGTATAACCCGAGTGGTTCTCGAGGCAGAGCTCGATGCGGGGCCGCTGTGCAGTGGCATTGTCACCACCATGAGCCTGAGAGAGGCCTTTCTTCCATGCGATTAGTTTGAGAAATTCACGCAGAGCAGATATGGGGAGGGTCAAAAGGGTAATAAAGGAGGCCACCCTAGAGGCATCATATGGCTCTGACGCGACCCGCCGGCTGAAGTACTCGCAGATTTCGGTGATTTCGCTGGGGGAGAGTTCTTCTTGAGAGTTGTTTTGGTGGGGCTGCTGTTGTTGTTGCTGTTGTTGCTGGTGGTGGAAGCGCTTCACGCTGAGTACCTGCAGTAGGAGCTGTACTCGATGGACACTCACTGCGAAAACATAACCCCTGAGAGAAGAGGGTCAAAATGCTATATTAGATCTTTTCCTGGAATTGAAGAGTTTTAACTCTTTTATATTTATGTATATGCCATGATGATGATGGATACTTATAATAACAATAGGCATTTTCAATTTTTGAGTGCCAACATGTACCAAAGCCATAATAATCAGGTTTTATATGGTAAAATTATTCCGCTTTAACAAAACATTTCCTAGCAGCAACAGCATTAAAAAACAAATATAAGAATTGCAATTGAATCTGATCACTTACCCAACAAAGAAGCGCAATGCTGGCTGCTCCTGATCCAGATTTAAAAGAGCACCTTCGTTCTCCTTTAAGATAGAACCCAGTATCTCTTTCAGAAGCTCTGGTAGCTGTGCAAACAACCACAACACCCCAAGGTACTTCAAGATGCCCCTCAAAACTTTCTTAAGAGCCGCAAGTGGGACCCACCCACCCCCATAACCCCCATCGTCTCCAAGCCCTATAAACGCTGTGTTAAGCTCTCCCTTCATGTGCACTGGCAGACCACCTTGGGAAAGTCTCCCAGGCACCCCAGAAATACTGCCAGCTAGACCTGACGAGGCTGCTAATATTGCACTGGTTGGACGGGTTAACCCGCCTTGGACAGGACCCTGTCCCTGCACTGTGGGACCTGAACCTGGTCTAGCCATCCCACCAGAAACCACCATATTAGCACGACCAGGAGCAGACAACACCAAGGGCTGAGCACCATTAGGGTTAGGGTTTCCACCATTGGTCGGGAAGTTGGGTTCCAGAGCACTCAAACCTTGAGCAACATGTTCCATGATAAAAGGCCGAAACTGGGGGCAAGGTAACGAGCCGCCAGCTGATGGGCCCCCCTTAGGAGGTGTTGCCGGTTGTAACCACACCTGGTCACCAGCAAAGCACCTCATATCAACTGCAAACTTCTTGCGGTATAATACGTATCCAATATGGGCCCCGCAGTACAACAGACACATCAAAGGGGAGGAGTGAGCTTGGAACGATGCCAGGACGCTCCCGGCCAGCCACCGACAGCATGGCAGCATGCAGGTTTTGATTGGCGAGTTGAGACATTACTGAGGAAGTCGGTGGAACAGCAGCAGCAGCAGTGGAGTGTGGTTGGCTGTGGTTTGCTGATGAACCGTTCGGCAATATCCCTTGTGATGGCACAGTACCAGTTTGTTTCTGCAGAGGGCTATAGGCAGCTGAAACAGTGACTGGCATCCTTGCAGGACGGATTGCTGCACCGAGGGCAAGGAGGGGCCCTGCTGTGAGCCGGATACAATCCAAGAAAGAAGCCACTTCTCCTCCATTCACGAAATCCTCTAAAAACTGAAAGGTAAATGCTGTTTTAGTACAGGTACCATTTAATTTATGCAAAACATTTCTATGGCAGAGTTGTAAGCTAGAGTTATCCACTCAAGTGAAACGTGAAAGATGAGCAACAAATAGTTTTAAACAAAGGCATTTAGTGCAAGTATGCAAGTAAAAAATGCAGGAAACTGATTTAGATTAAAATGAAGGGACACAGCTCCAAACCTTTGTATGCGGCCAAAGTTGATCAGGAGAAACATGCATGGTGCACCCCCTTCCCTGCTTCCCACTCCACAACCAAGTGAACACTTGGCATTGATCCATAGGAGAACCACAAGCTCATGAGACCCACTGCCTCGATTTTGAAAGCTTTCCTGACCTCTGACAGCCTCTCAGCAGAATCAACACCTTTGCCAGACGGCCCCTTCCCCTCTTCAGCCACCTTTTCATCTGGTTTCAATCCAACCAATCTCCTCATGCCACACGCAAATGACCTTGCATTCATGAGCCGGCGCAGATCTGAAACCAGCCTCTTAATACTATCTGCCTCGACTGTTTTATATGACAAAGTAACCCCATCTGAATCAAACGAGATGTGAGAATCCATGTCAGAAGTGTTTGCAATCCGCACACCTGGGCCCCACGGGGTAACCGTGCTGCCCCCATCCAACTCCCAGAGTTCTTTGTAATGTGTGTCGTTGATCTTCACATCCCATGACAAGCTCCCGGGTTTGCCTAGGCGCAAACAGATGCGCCGCCATGCATCATCTTTGGCGAATGGGAGACATAGCCACAAGCTGGAGGACAAAGAGCGCAGCCCAGAATCTTCCCCGTACGATATGTCTAATGCATCCATCTGGCTGGTTAGTTGTGCATGCTTAATGCAGAGCAAGCATTGCCTAACAACCTGGATAAGTATCAAGGAGTAGGTGCTTGCTGGGATCCCATGGTTCCTTTCAGAAAGGAGGTCACCATAAGTCAAGTTACTCGGTAATCTGTTTACAATCGTGGGTGGATATGCTTGAGAGGCAGTGTGGTGAGCACTAGTGGACTCTGAAACTTTCCTGCGCTTGGCCCACTCATCAGTTGTTTTCATCCCTTGCAATGAGGGAATATGGCGGAGTATCTCTGAGATAGAGCGCTTCTTTGGGTTTTTTTCATATATGGGGCCTTCAGGTGCAGAGGTGGAGGGGGAGCTTGCGCTTTCTGATATTTGCCCTGCAAAATAAGGGGTGTAAATAACAAAGGGTTTGTGATACCAGAGTAAAGGTGTTATCTAAAAGGCTTCTATTTGGTTTGCCATCCCTAGCCCAAAACTATAAAAAAAAAAAAAATAGTCAATGAGAGGGTAAAATATTTTAACAATTGAAAGTTAAAGTTACATGGTTGTTGCAAGACAGACGGCATGGTCTTTCTGACATTTGCTGAAGATCCTGCAATGGCTGAACTCTGACGAACGTCAGGAGAATGTAGGGACCTAAGGTCCTGGTCAGATTTTGATGGACCAACTTTGCGAACTGACAAACTCCTTGAAGGGCTTGAAGCCACAAAAGAATTAGGAGATTGCATATAGTTACTGTGGCCTGAACCGATAAGTCCAGGGGAATATCCATAGCCTGTTGAGAGATGACTTTGTAAAGGAAAAGAACCCGGTATATTAGCATTACTCCTTTTCAGACTCAAAGACCTCGTCAACAATAGAAGAGAAGGTCGAACGGGAACCACCAAAGCTGCCAGGAGCTGTAAATGGGTTCCAACCCGTTATCAGTTATCTGGTTAGAAGTACTCAGATTGTTCTGAAGCATCATCTGAATCTTGTCCCACTTTATCAGGCTAGTGGTGTTAAGATCATCCTGAGTAACTGGCATGTGGCCTACATCAAATCTCACCCACCCTTATATACTTCTGACATCAGTCATTGAATTTTTCTCTCTGCAGGTGGGACCAACTGTGCTTCCAGAAGATGGAAGACTGGCTTAAATTCTTTGTCAAGCTGCATCAGTAGATAGTATGAATTTCCACATTGAGGGAATCCAATGATGGACATGTCTGATCCAAGAAGTATCTGCTTGGGAATCTTCAAAACTATTCAAGGTCTGCTCATATACCTAAAAAGGAAAGGAAATAGGCTTAAACATTGAACTTGGGTATGTGAAAAAGGGCACGCACTTTGTACAAGCAGGAGAGAAATTCACAAAACTGTTAGGAAAATAATATTGCACAATAAAAGGAGTAACTTGTAACAAACCATACATTATAACTTCGACTTATGATAAAAAATTCAAAACAACCCAAAGATTGACCCGCACAACCGGGTTGACCCTAACTTGACTGACCGGTAATCCAAACCGATCAAACCCCAATCGGTCCCATTCATTTAACCAAAGCAACCTGAACAAGAATGACCCAGCACCCAGGCAACCTGAACCAGACTGACCCACCACCTGAGTTGACCCCAATCAAGATGATCAGGACCCAAAGCCGGATCAGAAACCTAAATGACCCAAACATGACAGTAACCGACCAGCTCAATTACCACAGATCAGTCAAGTTATTATACCCAGTATATCTCAGGTGTTAGTAGCATTTCATGCTAAGATCCATTACAGATATCGAGTGCTGTTGTACTACCAGAATAATTTACTACAGTCAGAGAACTAGCAGAGACCCTTTCAGAGCCCAAAATATCTGGAATTATAGTGGTAAGCTTCCTAAACCTAGAGAGAGAGAGATTGAGTACATCCTGGCACAGGGCACAGGCATATCACTAGCAGAAGCGGTTGCAGCGGCTAGACACCTTGCAGGTTGACCAACGGTGCATGGCGAGAATTTTTCTCAATGGCCAAGAAGACCTCCTTCTACTGGAGGTTTGAGGCATCATGTATGTTTACATCCAGGTACGCCTATGTGGGGGGGGGGGGGGGTTAAGATACAGTGGTATTTCCTTCACACATGGCGTTTTCAAAGTACCACCAACTGTACACATTTTCGCTTATCTCTTTCTAAAAAAATAAGATTTTAACAAGGGAGAACCTAAGGGCTAGAGGAATGAACTGTGATGGTCGTTGTTTGATGTGCGTTTCATGCCCCTGTGGAATCGTAGCCACCTCTTCTTTCTTTGCCAATATGCGGTAGTGGTATGGTTTCACTTAGGCCTAACTGCGGATTGCATAATACCCGGCTGAGCACTTGTCAGTGCAAAACATTTGGAATAACCTACAGAACAAGGCGAGGGCAAGAGGGCAAAATACAAAGTCGTTTATGTCAAAAGTGCTGTGTGGATGCTGTGCTATCTGGAAGCAGAGAAACGAGAAGCTCTTGGGAATTGTATTTTACTCCTCAGAGATTGGCTGAGAGAGTCAATTCAGATGAATATTTATGGGAGAAATTTTGTTAATTTTGAATTTGAATTTTACCTCCTCAGAGATTGGATTGATATATCTCTCTGTAGTTAAAGTGTGATAGGATTATGATTTTAGCTGTGTGGTTTTAATTATGATGTTTCCTTGCGTTGTAATCCTATGTACTATTCATTTTTTATTAATGCATTTGTTTGGCAGCCGCTGCCAACATTTTTTATTAATGTAAGAGAGAGGTCCCTCGGCAGTCACTGACAAGTTTTTAGAGAGAGAGGAGATACCTTCAGGCCAAGAAATTTTCCTGTATTGGCAAAGAGGTGAAGGATGCTCTTGCTCCTCAAGCTCGCAAAAGCATCAACAGGGGAGATAAGCCCCTTGTTCAAGGCATCTTCAGCTCTGGAAATCACACTTGGGACCAGAATATTCTTCGACGATTGAAGAAAAAAATGGCCGGACCTGTCCATAAGAGAAGGAGAAGGTTATAGAGGAAACAATTTAAGAAAAAATGGAGTAAGTGCGTTTGCTTTACCAATTCTGTGGTCGGTGCTACTTATATGAGATCGTAACTGACCTCATTCAATGCTTCAATTAAATAAATAATTATTTATGTCAAGCAGTTCAATTAATTAACATATATACAAATTGAAATGCATAAAAAAAATTACTAGTTCTTGTGTAAAGACGAGCTCCTGGAAGACTAACAATGTCACTAATGCATTTTCACGCATTGTTTCCTAGCTTTGAATAATATTAACAATTCAAAACATAGTTGCTTTTTTTATGAATTATTTAATACCACTCAACTGTCGCCTAAATATGTGCCATTCATTTATTGAGATGCAATTAAACATTTTTTGTAGCTTATTGCACACAAACTATAAAGACAAGAGGGTCCTCAGAGGTTAAGTTTCACTTGTGCCTTTACATGTGTTAGACTCAAAATTTTGGTCATTCAAACATATTTTTCTTAATTGAATTCTTTAATACTGTTTAACTGGCATTCACAAACCTAAATATATGCGGTATTCATTTCTTGAAAAGCAAGAAAACTATTAGTAGTTGCATTTTAATTGAATTTAATATCAGTCGAATGGCATTTGCAAACCTAGAAGTGTAACATTTGTTTATAGCCCACAAACACCACAGTGACAAAAATCAAAGTAAGCGGAAAGAATTCAATCACACAATAGGTATTAAGCTTTGCATGACCAAGAATTCTGTAATTATTTCATATGGCCAAGAGCTATTAAGCTTTGAATGGCTCCAGAAACCCAAAATCTAACTTCCAATACCCCCAAGAAAGAAATGCAGAGAAAGTCTACTGGCACATTCACACCCAGTAAACACCAAATTTCTACTGGTGATTTGGTCACTCAAGACTTCTACTAGTATCTAGCAAACAGGAATAAATGAGGTAGTGGGTATGAAACAGAAAAGAACCTGATGTTTACTCCTAGAGTTATATACGAGTTGCCATAAGCCCGCACCTGAAGCACCTCGTCAGTGTAATAGTCTTCCGTGCTCAGTTTATCCTCTTTCTATATGGAGTCATGCAAAGAAACACAGAAGAAAAGGATAGTCATTTTGTGCTTAATTTTGCTTTCCATTGTCCTAATCATTTTTTTCTTATAATAAGTCATATTTTATATTTATTCTGTTATATAAATGAAAGTATCAGTGTCCCTTTTGCGCGTTTGGGTGATAATTTAACTCTCTCTGTGCCTTCAAGTTTTAGGGAACTTATCTAATGCCCCAAGAGGAACTCATTGGGTTTGGTCTACTATGCTTCAGTTACCAATGCTCTAAGTATTAACATGGTAATCAATCACATGTGCCAACGACAGAGAAAGACAAAAGGATTTATTTCAGTACCTTTCGCCGATCTTCATCAACTCTAAGCCCTTTATGCTTCAAAACCACATCTCCATAAGCGCGGGAAATCTGAACATTTTTAATCAACTCTCTCTGAATCTCAAGCAACCTGGTGTGTCTATTACACGCAATAGCCCTGAGAAGAAGCTTCTCCACATCAATACAGCTCGGGTCGATCGTAGTGTCGCCTCCTTATCAGTAAGCGGATCCAGTATAAATGACCCGTGCACCACACCTTATGTGCAGTTCTGAACCCGGTTCGATCCTCACAAAAGGAGCCGGGCAACCTTGCTCCCCACCTCCAGCACTACTTTTTTCAGTATCGAGCCAGTAAGTTATCTTCAGCCCAGGTATCCCAACCCGGTGGAATCCAACTCCCCGTCCTGACCTAACTGAGTCGTTGTTGTACCACCCGTTTGACTAGTCTGACTATTCTCTGATATCAGATCAAAGCGAATTGCATCCCGCCACCTCCCCTGACGCAGTATTTGAGCCTGCCTTATTACTGTATCCATAAGAAGAGCAACACACAGCTCATGAAGGATTGTATAGAGGATATTAAACGGGTTCTCCGACACTGCCATGCGGCGCTCCAAGTCATCACCAAGTGCATACCTACGGGATGCTTCAAGCTTGATAGGCCCTGTCTTCTCGCTATGAGCAACTCCAGATGCAGGATTCGCCAGAGATGCAAGTGACCTCGGTATCCCAGTGTCAGTAGTACCTTGAATTCTCCATCTACACGAAAGGTGGCAACTCCATCGGAGATTGAAATATCAGACACTTCTTTCGGGACAGAAGTTTCTAGAAGCTTTGACCGAACAAGGGTGTTGAGTTTTTTCAGTGCTGGTTTCTGCTCTGCCTCAGATAGGGCGCTCTGCACACCAAGATCTTCTATGCATTTGGGAAGTCTGCTGTATCCACCTGGATTCAAGTACGTCTATTAGTGTTGACCAGGACTGGTATGTAGCTCGATACCAATTTCAGCTGGAGTATAAGTACCAGATATAGGGCAGTATGGAAATTGTCAATATAGGGCTTAAGAGTAGATAGTTATTACCACTATCACCAGGGCTGTACTTGAATAGGCGTACAGCATAATTCCCAAGGTACAGTTCAGGTTAATGGGGTTGTGGATATTATAATAAAAGTCCTATCTGGAAAATTTCTCCTTTAGACCATCTACCTAGTCAAGTAGCCTAATACCAGTAATTTCCAGTAAGCCAAATTTAGTCTTATATACACACGCCCTTTAATTTAAGTACTTGGACATGGTGTGCTTGCAATGAAAGAACATTAAAAGAATGAATGATTTGGCATGTAATCACATATTCAATCCTGTTAAGAATTCAATCGTTTTTTACTGTCGTTATAGAAAGCTATGCAACCAAGATCAGACTAATATCAAGTATAACCCTACCTCTGTATAACTGTGTACCAGAAGTACAACAAACCATGCACCCATGACGGTACCAATACCATTAAGGTTAGTACAACAGATAATATTCAATAGTACGAAAGAGGCCAAGAGTTGTAACAAGATTAACCACAAATCTTAGGGTGCCATACTGATTAAAAGGTAAGTACCGGAGTGAAAACTAACAAGCAAAGAAACATGTTCCTTGTTTAAACTGGTTCTTGTATGTATTCATACTGGCTGGTAACAGCTACTTATCCTACACTAACAAGTTTTGGTGGTACATCCTGGATATATAGTGTGAAATTATACTCGAGTAGACAATGATAGGCACTATTGCCAATAAAATGTCAACACAAGAATAATTAGTTTGACTGTAGGCTTTATTGCACGAAGCCCAGTTGGAGGTTAACCAAGCCTTAATCAGGTCAAATTTCGGCAAACAATACCAGAGGAACTAAAAGATTGACCTCTCAGCTGACTGGAAGAGGAACGCACAAGTTCAAATGACACTTCATGGTACAAAATCTGAGGGTAAAAATTGAGAAAATAAGTACCCGTAAGAAAGACCTCTATGGCGGAGGGGACGTCAAAAATGGGGGCACGGGCTTGCTGAAGCCCATCATGCACAAAGAACAATGAATCAGCTGTTTGAGTGAAACACGTCTCATGAATCGACAGGGTCGACGCAAGCTGCCGGCAGTAATCAACCAGCGGGACCTACATAAAAAGAATCAGGATTGAAATCTAACTATGGTCTCAAAGTAAAGATCTCAATGACAACTGCACACTCTTTATTTCAGTCTGCTTTGTATGTATACCCTTGACTAAGCCAATTTTACCTATACAGGTTACACCCTTGGTGGCATACGCAATATGCTACTTTTCCTACACAACAGAAAGTTCTCATCAATGCAAACCCTAGCTTTGGTTTAGTTTGACATATCAAGTACAAATTGGCACCAGGATATGGAGCAAACTGAAACAAAAAATAAAGGTAGTTTGCCAATTAACCTTGCAATGTAGCCTACTACCTCAAATGCCCTAACCAAATTGTTAATGTGAGCCTCTCTCTCCTCTTCATTTCCAGCTACGAACTAAAAATCCAATACCAAATAACAGCGAATTGCTTACCTGTTGGCACCACTTGGCAAGTACATGGAGGCGAAGCATGCGCTGCCTGGTTCTGGCGATGAACTTAAGAAGATCGATCTTCTTCTCAGAATCCGAGCGGTTCTGACCAAGCTCATCCCCCTTCTGGCTCTTCTCAACCAGCTCCTTCAGCGCCAGGTACGAGTCCTCCGCCGCTCGCCGTACAAGCGCCGAGAACTCCACCGTCTCGCGCCCCAACTCCGTCACCTCCATCCTGTAAAAAGATCCCGATATTGAAGGAGAGGGATCCAAACCCTAGTTCGTTTAAGTCGTTGGGAGATTGAAGCTCGTGCCGGACCTTAGAGGATAGAGAGAACCTCCGACACTACTCTGTGCTTATCCTAATCCAGCAGCCGCATCGGCCCCGGTTTCTCGGCGGTGCGTTCACGGTCAAGAGAGAGGGGTTGATTTTCTTTTGACTCAATTGATTGGGTCCCCAAGCTCTTTCCCTGGAGGCCTGTAGATGAATGCCAAGATGGCAAGTAAATTCTTGAATTTCTTTATTAATAAATCTTTTTCCTATTTGTAAGCTTGTAGCTTGGTGATTTCGGCACAGCTGGTTACTTATGAGTGCGTATCCTCTGAGCGGGGGCCACTGGGCCAGTATTATTTAAGCTTTGAGATTCGTGCAGAACGTATTTGAACGGTTGATATTTTCCAGAAAGTTACGCAAAATATGAGATATCTCAGAGAATATGAATTCTTTTATTTATCGCTTAGGGACTCAAATTTGTAATTATTTTAGAAAAGGTCCTTTATTTCGGGTCTCTGTTGTTATGAACTTGCCTATTAATGATCGTGAAAATAGTCTATTAACTACTTGGTGCTGATGGATACTATTATTTATTTAACCCCTTTGAAAATCAATTTATTACTATGTTTGGGTTTAGTTTTTGTTTAACAAGTGAAGGTCGGCGTTTTATTTTTAATTCTGTTAAATTTGTGTATAATTAAAACTTGTGAGCGTTTAACATGACAACATGACACTATTTGAGGAACAATCCAAATATTTGAAGAGGATGGTTTAGATTTTTTATTTTTTTGCTTTTATCATGCCTCTATTTTGTAAATATTTAATAATGATTATTATAAAATTTATATGTCAAAATAAAGTGTCAGGTGTGATCTATATGTTTTTTTTTCTCTATATGCACGTAAAAACTTATCACTTTTCGGTTTATTTTTACGTGAATTAACAGGTTGGAAAACTAACATCCAGATATTATCTATATCAGTGTATTTTTACAAGCTCTTGATAACAATCAAAATAAAATTGAGATGTCATAATTTTATGCATATGCATTGAGAGAATGATGTTGATTATATCTGACAGTTTTATTTTGACATTTAAGTTTTAAATTTTGAGTTATTAAAATTTAAAAATGAAAATATAACGTAGACAAAAAAATAAAAGCATTTTCCTCATATTTGATAGAATCTATTATGAATTCAATCATTCATCTTTATTTATGATACTTCTATACGGTCTAATTTTATGAAGTAGCATTTAAAAGTATATCTATTGTTTGTATATTTGCTGAGCATGTTACATATATGTGAAAGCTTATCTAAATATTTTGTACTTTTCAGAAACTTTTTAATGATGTCAATAAGATGTAAAGTACATGCTCAGTTGGTAATAATTAAATTATAAAACTATTAGAATAATCTTACTATTATGATAAGGACATTTATGATCTACATTTAATTTCTAATATGACCTTAACTTATACTTGAGTATAATATGATGGACTGAAAAATACATTATCTTACTTGCAGACTTCATCTGCATCTTAGATATATCTATATATTTTTTTCAAAAGATGTTTATACTTGATTATAAATTATTTATGATCATAACTTATATTACTAAGAATAAAAACTCTAAAAATATTTTACTCATTCAACAAAGTTTTTAACCTGAACTTCTTTAATATCACTCGGAAAAAGGGGAGAAAAAGTAATTAATACTTTATGTGCCAGATATAAACATATATAAATTCAGATATGAACAACTAAAATGGTTAAAATATATATATTTAGCGCAGATAAGAGATGATACAAAAATAATTTAGCGCAGATAAGAGATGATATAAAAATGATTTATTATAATTATAGCTCACAGAAAATTGAATTTAATTTGTTGTGTTTTTATAATTTGCAGGAATTCACCATTTTTTTTCTCTCGGTTCTCTTTCCGTGTTTTAGTATAAAAATGATGAACGAAATAACCATAAAAGGATAAGGAAAATAACTACAATAAATAATTATATATCCATTATTCGTATATTGTTTTAGTATAAAAATGATGAACGAAATAACCATAAAAGGATAAGGAAAATAACTACAATAAATAATTATATATCCATTATATCAATGGTCAAAATTGACCATGTCAAATTAAGAAGGTAATTTGAATTCAACAACCCAATATATTGTGACAATAAAAGGGAAGAAATGAATGAAAATTATTACAAGAAAACGGTTGAACATTTAATAAAAATATAATTTATGAAGGGTTGGTTTAATTCCAAACTTTTAATAGTGTCATTCAAAAAGGCACAAGTGAGTGAGACTTGTATTCCCGGAATTTTTATCTATACCTAAACAAAATTCAAAATTCAAAATTTGCATCCGTTTTTGGAAGAATTTCAAAAATATTAGGCCCACTGGATTATCAATTAGTCTGATAATCCACAAAATGACTGATATAATAGCCTGTTGAATTAGGATTTTTTTTATAAACCATAATTAAAAAAAAAAATTAGGAAACCAACATGATTACTTTTTCTTTTACAAAAATCATAAGAACTGAAATGCCATTTCGGTCTGCTATTTTTTTTTCCGGACCGAAAGGCATTTCGGTTCCTACTAGTTTCGTAGCTTTTCAACTGAAATGTGTGTAGTCGTTGGTGTAACACCCACGGACCGAGATGCCATTTCGGTCCAACCTTTTTTTATACAGGACCGAAATGACATTTCGGTCCGGACTTTTTTTTTTACTACATTAAGACTGTCGGATTTGGAAAAAAGAAAAATTGACCGGGACCGAAATGGCTAAAGAAAAATTGACCGGGACCGAAATGCCATTTTAGTCCGGTCCTTTATGGATTTCTATGGCGGATGTTCTCAAAAGCTGTGAAACTAGTAGAGACCGAAATGACATTTTGGTTTTTGTAAAAAATAAATAATCATGTTGGTTTCCTAAATTTTTTTTTTAATTATGATTTATAAAAAAAATCCGTTGAATTATCCAACAGACTTGATAATTTTATAATTCTTTCAAAAACGAGGGTAGGTTTTTTTTAATTTCCAACGGACCTGATGTTACCCAGCGAGCCTGTATTCAAATGGACTTTAGAAAACAATAGGGTTAGTAGCTCATTCTCCAATCCATGCCTTCTTAATATAAGCTAAAATAAAGTGAGGTTAGCGGATGCTACACTTAAGATGGTCTGGTGAGCTTAGGGTTTAGGGTTTAGAGTTTAGGGTTTAGAGTTCAACTTCAAAATTTATCGGATTGTCTTCAAACGGTGAATTCAAATTGTTGTTGATACTATATAAAAAATAAAGGTCAATAGATAATGAAAATGAAACACTAAAAATAATCTATGAATTTTCAAGAACCAACGTTTGGTCTAGTAATAAAGAGCAACACTCTCTGTTTGGGAGGTTGTGAGTTTCAATCCCAGATAGAGATTCTTTATGGACAATTAAATAGAAGTTGGTAGGCTAGACCTCCATCTTTCTATCTCAAAATCTTATAATTTTGTTTTTACCACTTGACTTTATACTAAATGAATTCAAAAACATCAAAATCTTACATGTACATGTATCACTCTTGAAGTAGATATGTTTCAACATTTTCAAATTTGACAATTGAAACTAATTTAATGAATTTTAGAGTTAAGTTCACTGAGTTTTCTTCAAACCTAGCACACACTAGCGTCACTCGCTAAAATAAGGCACTAGCTTTGTCGGTTGAAGTAAAGCTAGCGTGTGCTATGCTCACCAAGAGGGTTTGGTGAGCACAACTCCGAAAATCTATCGGATTGGCTTCAAATGACGAATCCATACCGTTGAAACTGATTTACTTCAGGAGTGATGCACATACATTCAAATTTTTGAAATTTTCGAATTCATTTAGTATAAAGTCAAGCGGTAAAAAAATTGAATTTTTTGTAAGTTACTTTGTAAGTTATTTTATGCATTCATTTTCATCATATATTTTACCGCTTGACTTTGCACTACATGAATTTGATAATTTCAAAATTTTGAATGACATGCATCACTCATGAAGTAAATCAGTTTCAATAGTATGAATTCTTTATTTAAAGTCAATTCAATAAATTTTTGAAGTTTTGCTCACCAAATTCTCTTGATCAACATAGCACATGCTAACTTTAGTCTTGTCAATTAATTAGTTACAAAAATCTAGCTTAGTTTCAGAGTATGAAGTCCATATATACACCTGTTTTAAACAATGTCAACTCAAAACATCTTAAATTCATTTTCAGTTTCCTCTTATTCACTGATCCTGGGCAATTTTGATGTTGCTTCCAATTCCCACCAACCAAACTCCGGAAAATTGTGCTTCAAGTTTTAACCGGGTAATGGGCCCTTCAGCAGCTCTCTTCTTTTTCTCTGTCATCAGTTTGGAATTTTTTTATCTATAAACTTATTAAATTCAAATGTACGGAAATAAAAAAGTGTTTCGTTTATATAGAAAGATCGGGTTTATTGAATCCGATTTAAATATTATGGATCGGACTCAATGATTTAAATTCAAATATTATGCTTTTCTGAAATCATCTATGGACCAGGACTTGATTCTCCTCTAATCGGACGGTTCAAATTCAAACTAAAAAGAGAAGAAGCTTGGATCTGAATCATTGAGTTCGATCCATAATATTTGGATCGGACTCAATGAACCTGATCTTTCTATATTTGTTTGAAATGAGACACTCTTTCTATTTCCGTACGTCTGAATTTAATAATTTCTATGGATAAAAAAACTCCCATCAGCCCTTTACCCCAACCAAAGAGAAAATTCGCATATAACCCTCAAAAATCTCAAAATTACATATTACTCTCTCTAAAATTCTTAATATCATATTTATCTTTCTAAATTTCAATAACTATACAGTTTATTGATTTTTATATTGAAACTCATTTTAATTTGTAAAATATCCATTTTATCTTTTATGAAAAATAAAAAATAAGTATATTGCGTAATAGAATTGTTCCTTAATTAGCCTATCGTCAAACACCTCTCATGGATCATCAATTTACCTTCTTTACACAAACACCTTAGAAAATGCTTAAAAGCTGTATAATTAGGCATGCATCTCTTCTCTTCTAATCCCTTAATTAACTGTCGCTGCCTCAAAACTTCCAATTATTACATTTGATGATATCTGATTGATTTCAGGTTAGTAGCTGCAATTTCAGAGATCAATCCAACCACATCCGCTGGCTTCCCATGACAGATTTAAACATGAAGGATTAGCATTATTCAGTTTGATTTGAAATCAATTGTATCCAATATTAAACTTGGGAACTCTATAGCAAAAAGTTTTCTTTTCTTAATGTAGGAAACAATTATGTTTAGTTCGGTGTATTCAGAGGCGAAACTAGAAAATTTTGATAAAGGTGGCTGAAAATTAAAATGTACAATTGTGGTGAGCAGGATTTGAACACAAGACCGCTCAACTATTAAATAGAGCTTTAACCACTAGGCTACAACTAAATATATGTCATTTATTGAGAGTGGTTAAACTATATAAAAAATTAAAAAAAATAAAACTCAAGTAAATTCCTTTACGTATAATTAAAATTTTAAAATCACAGAGTGGCTTAGTCACCTTTGGCTAAGCCTTAGATCCGCCCTGGGTGTATTGCTGATTAACACGTTTTAACGTTGTTACCTTTTACCAACACCTCACTAACTGCATTACTGGTAACAGTATATACTAGCACAGTACACTCAGTACTAGGCTAAGGCAATTCTAAAATGTGGGTTAGCAACTGTTTGAATGTACTTTAGTAGGCAAAAGAAAATAAATAAATAAAAATCAAACAACTTTAATGTACATTGAGACCTTATATTCTATTTATATTACATCACTACACTTTTTTTTCTAAAAAAAAAGCAATGCACCAGTACGTTAAATTCAAATAAAAAACAAAGAAACAGTACATAATTCCACCCTTTTGTTTCAAGACAGTGCAGATAATATATTAATTATTAAAAAACAAAGAAACAGTATATAACAATTGCCGAAGCCACCCACCAAGTAAATTTCTAAAGTTGGAAAAAATAGTTGCTAAATAACATTTCTAAACCAAGAAAGAAATTAAGCACATGCCCATTTTTCCAGTGAGATGACAAATTCGTGGGCCAAGTCCAAACAGTATTATGGTCTAGGTCATGTGACTAGCCATTCCTTCACTGGTGGCGACTGGCGAGTATCAGAAGTCCCATTCCTTTCTCTGTCATTTCCATTGTCTTTTTTCTCTTTAAACCACTGGCGACCCGCCTGTCGGGATCTCTCTAGTAAATAGTAAGACACCAGGATCAGCCCAGCTTAGTCATTTTGTAGAGCACTATGCGAAGCACCTGACCGGTTTGACCGCCTGCTGGCCACCAGTGACCCGGCGCCGTCCATCTATCTCTTCGACCATCTTGATCAACTGCTGTACCCGAGTGGATCTGGTTCGATTAGCTTTTGTTTTACTTGGACGGTTTCTTTGTAAGGATAACAGGATCCATGAAGCTGCAGCCATAGTGCTCGACAAAATGCCTAAGCTGGGCTGCGCACCTGATCTGTTCTCCTATAGCACTTTTATGAATAGGCTGTGTAAGATGGGATAAATTGACAAGGCAGCGGTACTCCTGAATTACTCGTCAGAGTCTGTTGATACAAGGTCCTTTACAACATTTTCCCTCTAATTTAATTGACTTCACCGTCTCAAGATAGGTAAAATGTCGGAAAGGCCCTTGTATCAACAGACTCTGAAGGTAAAATGTTGCTCATAATTTCCATCAACATGAGTTTATCCATGCGACTCAATTGGTTAGAAATAGATTTCCAGTCTAGATTGTCGCTATTTGAAAGTGCTAATCTAAGGTGGATCGGTAAGTGTCAACCTAGGGTGGTGGGCCCTAAATTTGGGGGTTAGGTTTCACATAAACATTATGAAGTGAAATGTTCCATAGAGATTTAGGTTTCTATACTTATATCTCTAACATCCAACGATTAATGATTAGTTGGAAGAACTTGGGAATGACTTAAAATGTTGAAATTAATGATCATGTCAACAAAGTTACATTAATGAATTTGATTTTAGTGTTGAAGCCTTAGTGGAAACCAAATTATCATTTTGCCCCTACATACTGTTTGTCCCTTCCGTTTGATTTGTGTGGAAAATTTTGATAGTATAAGGAAATGCATCTGCATGTATGTTTTTAACGTAATATCATATGAAGTTGTATAATCATTGGCCTTTAATTCAAGGTCGAATCCATTCATGGCCATGACCACGAAAAGCTAAAAGTTTGAACACAAATTTACGCTGGATCACAATTTTATTATTGCTCATGTTTTCTATTGAAATTGGATTTCACCTTCTACTAAATGAACTGATAAGTCGGCTTATCAAGATTTATGTGAGATTTTGTGATTATACAATAGGAACTTCACTTGCATAGTTGCGTTGTCAGATTTATGTAATATTTGCAATTACTAATCTGATTTTGACATTTCCTACACTTTACATCACTAGTGAATTACTAACTTTAGTTTTCTTCTGATAGCAGCTGAAAATTGAATTATGGATCTCCCAATAACCAACCCACAACCCATTAACAATTAAAGCCTGCTCTAGTTCCACTCCCAACCTTGACACTGAGCTGGTACACAAGGTGGCACAACTGCTGCACACTTTCTGCCAGATTAGAGAATGAATAGGCAGTGGGTATTATCGCAGTGTGTTTTGTTGACTTCACTGTGCTTTTGTCTTCTTTAATTTGTCTTGCTTCTCTTCCTTTCTTTTTCATAAACCCGCCAAATTGTTTGCTTTTCGTGGACTTTTTGTATAAAAAAATATCTATTTCTAAAATAAATTAAATAACCGGGCGCTTTTAGTGTGTAATTTCTGGGAGTAATTTGCATCTTGCCTTGAGTCCATCGTAAGTTATAGTTGTGGGGGGGGGGGGGTGTGGGTGGAGGGTAGCAATTTTATTTATTCATAATTTGTCAACTTCCAACATTTGCTTTTCCAGCTTGGTTTATGCAATCTCAGTTGATTGTTGACAATTTTTGTCATTGCCATTACCTGATTAGTTTGTGAAACCTAAAACCAATCATTGTAAATTTAGATGCAGTGTTTGGTATAGTTTGCAAAATTCACTTATAAGTAGTTGAACCATTTGTTAAATATAAAAGATCAGGTACCAAACTGCAAATTAATTTAAGTGCAGATAAGCTTTTCTGTCCTGATTTAGGTTGTGCTTTGACCTTTAGGGTCCGTGAAAAGGCTTTTGAGCCTCACAAGAGGGTTTTCCAGTGGTTGCTAGTTCTTCAAAAGATATATCTGTACAACAAGGTATGTTGTGTTTTCCTAATGAATCTGATTCTTATATTTGAACTCCCCAAGAATTTCCATTAAAATCTCATTTTTTTGTAGATGCATATTATTACATTTGAACTCTGTCAAAGAAATTATGTGGAAATTCCCAATCTAAACCGGGCATGATGTATGATATGATATAGTTTTATTAATGGCTCATATATATCTTTTCAGTAATATCATTTTATTAGTTTACCTGACTCATACCGTTTTCGATAAGATGAATATTAGTAATATTTTTTTTGTTAGTTTATCAGGTACGGATAAGACTATATTTTTTTTCATTAACTTAATGGGTACGGGTATAAATAGTTCCACCCGACCGATACACTAGATCTTGGCCTATTTTGGAGTTGCTTCCAATTCCCATCAAAACTCCTTTGGAAAATTGTGTTTCAAGTTTTAACCCAGTAACGGGCCCTTTAACCAAAACCTTAACTATACCAAGATCTGGTAACATTTCTCTCCTGAGCCCATTGTCGAACACCTCTCATGCATCATCAAATTTACCCTCTTTGCAACAAATGACTTAGAAAATGCTTAGAAGCTGTATTAGACATGCATCTCTTCTCTTCTAATCCCTTAATTAACTGTCGCTGCCTCAAAATTTCCAATTGTTACATTTGATGATATCTGGTTTCAGGTTTGTAGCTGCAATTTCAGAAATCAATTCAACCACATCCTCTGGCATCCCATGGGTAGATTTGAACATTGAAGGAACATTATACAGCTCGATCAAGTAAAATCACCTTTCCACAAGCATATCCCATCATACTTCCTTAGCTTCTCATTGTAAAAATGAATGAACTTGCTTAATAACTGGATGCATCATTTCAGGCGTTTTGCCAGACATGCAGAGAGAATTGATGAGGATGCCATACATGATCTGGTTAGGTGACATTCAATTGGAAGGTGAGGAGAGAGGTAAAGAGGGTAGGGATCTAGCAGAGGGAATGCGGAAATGCGGTTAAGAGCAGCATTTAATTTGTACAGGTATTGCTTCTCAGTTCACCTAATGTAGTGCAACAGCTCTTTTCCATTCTTTGAGAATTAGCATTATTCAATTTGATTTGAAATCAACTGTATCCAATATTAATCTTGGGAACTCTACAGTAAAAAGTTTTCTTTTCTTAATTTAGGAAACAGCTGTGTTTAGCTCAGTGTATTGCTGATTAAGACGTGTTTAAGTGTAACTTTAGCTAGCACCTCACCAACTGCATTACTGGTAACAGATTTTGCTGACCAGTACTAGGCTGTGACAATTCTAAAATGTGGGTTAGCAACTATTTGGATATACTTTAGCAGGCAACAGAAATAAATAAAAAGAAAGGAAACGACTTTAATGTACATGAAGGCCTTAAATTCTAGGAGCTAATCATAAATCCAGTTAGTGTTTCTCATACTAAATAAGTAGCATGTGTTGGGCAGTTAGCAGTGATATATATTTTCTCGGTTTGTTTGCTTGCATTATGCATAAGATAGGTGTCAGTTAATATTACAACACTACACTTTAAAAAAAAAATACACCAGTACATTAATTCAAATAAAAAACAAAAAAACAGTACATAATTCCACCAGAGAAGCATTAGCTAGCTAGTTCCTGACTATTAGACTGTGAATTGCTACAAATAAATTTTCAGCAATATTGATTTGGCAATTTTGAATTACTTTGGAATGCTCAAGAACACTCAAATAGCATTATATTACTCTAAAGTAACATGAGATTGTTACTGATAGAACTCTACTACAAGATGGGAATAAGAAAAAGAAACAAAATAAACTGCATTTTAATTATTTCCTTATTGTTGCAATCAGCAAGATCAGAGAGATTTTGCTAAAGCCCATTACACAGATAAAACACAATCACAGAAACAAGATTCAAGATTCAAGAAACTGGATATTGTCATCTTAGTATGTAGCAACAGAACCCAAGAAAACAGGAATAAAAACAAGAAACTATAAAAACAATCAAGAAATGTAAACATAGACAGAACCAGCATTGTCTGAACTTTCTTGCACCGCCAGAATTTTTATTAATTCAAGCTTTCTTATTTGGATCAAGCTCAGGTCGATCCCAGTTCTGGCCTACTGACTCTCCGTCGGTGCACTGGCTTTCTTGCACGTGCAGTTGTGTTGTGCCCCTCTGGCGTGTGAGCCACAACCGGCCTGACGGGCGCTGTCTCAGCTGCATTGGGGTGTGCTGCATCCGGCCTGACATCAGCCACAACCGGCGCACTGACTCTCCTCCGGCCCAGTGACTTTCTTGCACGTGCAGTTGTGTTGTGCCCCTCCGGCGCGTGAGCCACAACCGGCCTGACAGGCGCTGTCTCAGCTGCATTGGGGTGCGCTGCATCCGGCCTGACATCAGCCACAACTGGCGCACTGACTCTCCTCCGACGCACTGACTTTCTTGCACGTGCAGTTGTCTTGTGCCCCTCCGGCGCGTGAGCCACAACTGTCCTGACAGGCGCTGTCTCAGCTACAGTGGGGTGCGCTGCATCCGGCCTGACCTCAGCTACAACCGGTCTGAAGTCCACTGGCTCATTATCAACTGCCACAGCCAAGAGTTCCACCGCAGTATGGATGTTATCAATGGTCGAGTGCAAGGTCATTTGATACATGGCCGAATCCATCATCCCTTGTTGGAGGAGAACGTTTCGTGCAGCCTCCATGGCTTCGAAAGCCAATGTGCACCTGTCAGAGGCGACATTAAGCAAGGCAATGTGCATTTCGACTACATCATTGACAGGCGCCATTATAATTACTAATTAGTATGATGATCGGTGGTCGGATGGGTTTATATATATTTATAGTGAGATGGGCTAATATACATTGCAATGTATTGACTCCTCTGTACATTACAATCTAAACCGTTGGATTCATTTAAAAAAACGTGCAGATCAGTGATCAGAAACTTCAAAATTTCGGAAATTTAATCCTCCAGCGAATTTAGGGACCGGACATCTCCAGTCCTTTCTCTCTCCCCCAGCCCAACATTTCCGATATTCTAAAAAAAACAAAAACCTAAATCGCTCCCGAGACTACCGGCCCCTCCTCAGCGGCCACAGAGCCGGGAGATGAGGGGAGCGGGATAGAGAGATGAAGCGTGCGGGGGTAGCGTGAGAATATATATTGGATTTCTAATTTGCACCAAAGTTTATTAATTCACAGTGAGAATATATACTATCTGGATTTGATTTTTTTTATGAAGATAATACACACCATGCTTTCATTTATTGTTCCTTTAGAACCTGCAAATTAAAATGTTTTTTTTTATTTCTTACAGAGTTGCTTTTCAGATTGTGTGAACAGCTTAGGGTGTAAATCTTTAGGAAGATAATACACACACCATGGCAGTTTTTACTTTTTACTTTTTATAATTTTACTTTTTAATTTTCCAAAAAAAAATCATATTTTATATACTAGACTTTATATTATTAGAACTTTTTAATAATTATTAATCATAAAATTATTGTTGACAACAAGTCTTGAAAAAAAAAGATATGTGTAATTTTTAATGAATATTTTTTTTAATTAAAATTTTTCATAACTATTTTCGCAGTACAACCAAATATTGATTTCAACACATAATCAAGTGAATGGATTCTCAGAAATTAATTAATGGGCTCTCGTATCTGAAAATTCTTATCCAGCATAATCTCGTGACAACTGAACATGCCTTAAAGTAATGAAAATATTATAAATGAGCTAGCTTCACCACTAAGATTGTACAGTGGTCGGGAATCAATTACTCGGATTCGTCTAGGTTTTCAATTGGGTCCATCTAAGTTAGATTATGATATTTTCAATCCATGATTAACTTCTATAACATTAATAATCATCCAATTTATATTTGTTTAGACTAAGAAATTTGTTGGTTCATATATTTTGTTGACAACCAGTATTAATGATATGGAAAAAATAGATCAAGATCACAATATGCCTTAGCATAAAGTTACTTGGTAAAAAGATAAAGAAAGGAAAAAAAAAAATTAATACCTAAGAGCATCTACATCCCTAAAACTCTTAGAGTTTCTAAGTAACTATTAACTAATTTTTAGAAATTATAGGCTATGGAGTTTCTAAGGGTTCACATTCCTGAAACTAATCTTAGAGTTTCTAAAATGCCACATCAGCAATAAAATAAAATAAAATAAAAATTTCAGCGAACATCAGCCAATCATTTTGCCAACTCACAGTTTATAAACGATTTCTTATTAAGAAATTATTGAGCACAGTTGCTAAATAAGAAACTGGTCTACATCCCTGAAACTAGTCTAGAAACTGCCACATCAGATTAGAAACTCTGATAGTTTCAGGGATGTAGATGCTCTGAGGTCTGAACTTTTGGGGCAAGATAACAAAAAAGAAATTATTAGAAACTGTCAGCGTCATTGTTAAAGAGATTGTTGTATGAGGTCTATGCATGGGGAGAAATTTGGGTCCGATGGGCATTGGACTCAAAGTTGAGTTTGATGGGTTCTCTCACCGTCCAATCTACTTTAGGATTCACGCCAGCAACTTTCGCATATGCTTTAAAATTCGTGCGCACGAATCTTAAAGTGGATCGGATGGTCCCGAAACCCATCGGACCCAAGCCTTTCTCCTATGCATGGAATACAAGTATAACATAGCGTTTAACAAAGGAATGACACGCAAATTAGTACCTGGGCCCGAAAGCCCGAAGGCCCGAATACCCACCCCGGTGAGGTTTTATCTTTTTGGTTTTACTTGTGGACCCCACAACATGTTTTTTAAGAAATTTAGCTAACCATCACCGGAAAGAATTCTTCCAGCGCTAGTCCAAATCCCCCTCCTCCTAATGGAGTGCGTATCCTCTGATTGTGCTTTGAGATTCGCGCAGAACGTACTTGAACGGTTGCATTATACCATTAAAGTAAAGAAACTAAGTTGTATTTCACTTGCACTCAAAAAATAATTACTTCTCCAATTTTGGAGAGTTGTAGCCTCCTCTCTGTTAAACATTTAGGAGGTTAATTCTATGGGTGATCACCAATTAACAACAGTGGAAAACGCAAACACATACGATCGAGCAATAACAATTACGTCATTGACATCTGTTGGAGATACGTAGCAATGTAAACATAGTGGGAGATGCATCAATGGATGGTACTTAGCATAACAGCTTATGGGAAATTTACAAATTCAACCCTCCTTCTACCTTCTTCTCATTTTACTGTGATTTACTGATTTTCGAGGCTTACCAGTAAGTAATAGGAAAAAAGCATTAACACTTTATTCCATTTTACATTAACGGCTAGTAAACCTCTTGTAAATCATATATATAGAACTGATATTGCATTGTAATGACATGAATAATTACTCAATAAAGTTTAGTCAATTCTCAATAAATTAATAATATCTCTCCTCTCTCATACAGACAAACACACACACATCACAAATCACATACAAAAAACAATTATACATGCATAGATCATTTTACAAGCACAGATAAGTACCATAACTACTTGTTGCCGATATTGGCATGGGTTGTCGATGTGGAGGCAACCTCACGCAAGGCAACGGCAAACACGAGCACAACATGAGACGTCCGAGTCACGGCCCTTCCCAAGGCAGTGTATCTCGTGGGGTTGTCGGCAACCAGCCACCCAATCCCTATCATCCCAAGTCCAAAGAGAAAGATAATGGCAAGAACAACACCAAAAGCACACTGCATGTGAATGCGTGACATCATGACGGCATGCGGCAGCGGCCTCAGCATTGCCGAAATTGCCGAGGAGGAAATGAAGATTCCAACTCTGACCAAGTTCGTAGGTAGTGTTGCCGGATCGAGCTGCGGGTCGAATACGCCGGCAGGGAGCTGTCCTCCAGGAGAGAGGTTGTTCTCCATTTGAAGGGAGATTTGATTACTTTTTTGTTTGCTAAATTTTTGTGAGAAGAAATTGAGGCTTAATTTGAGAGGGTGGTTTGATTTTGATAGACGAAATGATGAATCGTCTTATATAGATTTTCATTTTGTATTAGTTAATTTTCGGGCCGGTCCGAGCTTCGGATCGGGCTCTCCAATTAATTTACAAGGCGCCATTATGTCACTATCAATTGTATAAATTTTCTTATTATTTTATATATATCTGTAAGAGGAGGGGGTTCAAATCCCCCGTTAAATTTGTGCTCCAATAATATTTCACATTTTTATTTTTATTTGTAATTTCAAACAAGCTATCCGTAACACTAAAGATGATATTCATATTAAAATGTATTTAAAGACTATATTTTATATTTTTTTTAGATAGGTATAAAATTACTGTTTTTGTGCATATTTAAAAAAAAAAAAACTAAAAAAATATAAAATTTGGTCTCCAAGCTCATTTTAATGTAGATATCGTATTGAGCGGCTTAGATCGTCCATTTGAACTTTAAAACTGAGATAAAGATACGGAACATAATTGGAATACAAAAGCAATAAAATATTTAAGCCCTCTACAAAATTGGGAACAACAATGGTCGTGCCACATCAACCAGAGATTGTACCGGTCTAGCCGGATATAGGAAAAAAAATTTAGGCAAAATGTAAGTTTTGGTTTTTGATTTAAAAAAAAAACAAACTTAGGTGCTAAATTTTTATTTACGTCAAATACGATCTAAATTTAAAAAAAAAAATTGGTCATTGAGCATAAAAATGACGAAATTAGTCCAAAACTACTATTTGCATTATAGTTCTTTAAGTTAAATAAAAAAAACTAAACTATATTCTTTTCTATTAAAGTAGATTGGATATTAAAAAAATTGCTTTTGGAGAATTTTTTGCTCTTATGTAAAGATTAATTTAGTTAATTTGAGAGAAGTTGATGGATCATCTTCTTTCTTGAAAGTTGAAGGACTGATTTAGTGTAACTAAAATGTTTAGGATCCAACTTAATTTTTTTTCTGAAAAAAAATCAAAGACCAATTTAATGTAAATAAAAATTCAAAGACCAATTTCTTTAAGATAAAAAGTTTAGGGATCAAATCTATTTTTTTTCTTGTACTTGTGTCCTCAATCGAAACTTTAAATCTAACCATCAAAATATTCTATTTCATATCACTTGGTTATAATTTTTCAATGATACACAGTTCATAGTTCTAAATTTTCAATGCATATATTCGATTTCACAAAAGAGAGGAGATAATAAAAGAGTAAATAACTATAGAACTGTCAACATCATTTTGAAATTTAATTTGAAAGCATGCAATTTGGACTCTCTCTCGAAAAAAAAAAAAAAAACACACACACACACACACACAATTATCAATATTGACAAGAAAAGGAACTCCTAATATTTTGATAGCAAGATATTCATATGTGATTGCAATTTGTATGAATTTCTTTCTATTTTCTTAATGAACTACACGTCTGTTTTCTCACGGCTGATTTTAAAACGGATTTGTCCATTGAATGGTTCAATGATTTCTTAGTTAAACCAAGCCGGTCAATCTGGTTTTGACCGGTCCAATAACAAAACCGTTCATTTAAAATAAATAAATCGGAGAGGTAACCAGATTCGGTTTTTTCCGCTTGCAAGTTCCTAATAACACTGGACTTTTTAAATAAAAGAGCTGTTGTAGTTTGGCAATAATTTATGCGATTATTGTACAAATAATGTAAAATCAGGCGCCTAATTAAGTAGTTGAATTGTATATGACAAAACATGAAATTATGATTTCATATAAGCGGAACATGAAAATTTGCCTTGCTCTACTCTCTTTTTATTTAGCAACTTACATGCACAAACTAATTTCCCCACTAATTATCATTATCTATATAATAATACATTGTTATAGTCAGGGGCAGAGTCAGAGACTTCTAAATTATGGAAGTCAAACACATAATGAAGATCAATCATACACATTTTACTCTTAATTACAAAGAAAATCAGTCATTTTAAAAAATGAGGCCAATTGGTCCAATCATATAACAACCCCTGATTACAGCGGTAACCATTGCTAAGTTGGAATTGGAGAGTGTCCGATGCCTGATCAGAGTTGTTTTATCTGTTTTAAGATTCGTGTACAACACTAAAATTTATGCAATTTTGGGGTATGTTTCTGGTCTCTCAGTAATTCTAAGATTGGTTTCAATCGGCTGTAGATTTACCAACCTTCCCCAACCTGAAAATAAATTGACAACAGATTTGGATTGGGTTTATTGGCTACAGGTTAGGTTAATTGGTTAATTTTTACAATTGTCAAAAATGATTTCTAAATTTGAAATCTGGCAATTGAAATATAATCTATACTTTATGCACATTATACACGAAAAATGATGAAATCTGATGCAAGTTTCACCATTCGTCAAAGGACTTGAATTTGCAAAGGTTCATATTTGACAACATATGGTTGATTATCTACTGCCATTCAAATTCATGAAAATTGATGCACAACCAATCTAGAAGGCTAACAACATATCTCTAACTTTTTTCAATATTTAAAAATCATTTTGAGTTGATTTGAAAAAGAGTTGCCAAGTTAAGCTGTTGTCAGCAGATATCAACCCTTCACATTTTAGGCTTTTTAGTTTAAACAAAAGATGGAGTAAAGCGGGTCAATAAATTGTTACCAAAATCATACAAATTTGAGTAATCAGGCCGTCAGGTCATGTTTGTTTCAGCCATTGTTGCAAATCAACGATCTCTAAATTTAATTCTAAACGGATTAAAAGGAATTCCTACTGAAAAGTGTATCAACTATTTGATAATAGATTAGTAGTGCTCAAATGTTACTGGTACACTACTTAGCACTTCTATCGAATTAGATGGTAGTGCAGCTAGTGCATGACTGGTATTGCTGTTATACTTGACATTTTCAAGAGATACATGTGTGTACATACTTGAATTTGTATGCTTCATGTAAAGGAGGAATTATCTCTTGCAACTTGCAAATGTATTGTGGCATTTTTTATTAAGCCCTTGTGAAATTTACATTTCTCAGATGAGGAGGGGATTGCAAATGTGCAGAAATCGCTGGGGTTAGGTCAAGAAGATGGGGATCGCTAGGTCCGTTAGCGCATTTAAAACCATGTGTGCCTTTTAGCATTTTGTATGTGAAAAGTTTAAGGATGATTCCGGAATCCGTTTTATTTGTTTGTTTGTATAGAAAAGTATTTGAAAATATAATTCATACACATTTATGAATTATTTGCAAATCATGATATTGTTCTAGAATCAAAACAAAACATGCATAATAAAAAGGAAAAAAAACACTAAAAGAGTAAATATACCATTTGATTTAAATGGGAACCCCAAATTCATTGAAAATATTTAATTTACTCAATGTAACCCCAACATACATTATTATAATTAACACACTGATAGGGACAACACAACATACACTAAAATAAAAACATAAAAAATAAGGGACACAATTGAAAAAAAAGGAAGTCGAACTGTTAAATGAAGAGAGCGAAAGCAACATTTCAACTTATAACTTTATCAGTAACATGGTCTAGATTAGGATGGTTGCCGATCAGCTTTTGGCATTGAACAACACACAGTGTGGTAAGTTGTGACATAGCCATCGGTTTCACCTCCCAATTCTTCAAGTTATCCAATTTCTTAAGTTCTAAGAATTGCAACTGTGGAAATCCATTTGCGGAGCAAACCATTTGCTTCCCTGTGTATGCTCCGTCTTGTAAACTTAGAATTTCAGGGTTTGTAGTCTTTCTAGTGTCGGCATGGGGTCTTCCTTCAAACCGGATTTGGTTAGGATCAGCTTTGTAAGATTTGGTGGAAAGTTAACGTTATCTATGAAAAGTTTCCTACATTTCCATTCTCCCTCTAATTTGATTGACTTCACCGGCTCGAGGTTTGGAAATGCCCTTATATCGGCAAACTCTGACGGTATAATGTTGCCTATAATTGCCATTGTGATGAGTTTATCCATGTGACTCAATAGGTTAGAAATAGATTTCCAGTTTAGATTGTTCCAATTTGAAAGTACTAACTTTCTAAGGTGGATCAAGAAATGTGGAATGTTTTCTTGCCACGAGTCATGAACTGCAACTGTTTTTAGGATCTGTAGGTCTGGTATATTTGCTGTAGAGGGTGGCCTTTAATTTGGAAGCTAGATTTTATATAAACATTACAAAGTGCTGAGATGTTCCATAGTGATTTTACATAAACATAAACATTACATAAACATTACAAACTCACACCCAAAGTCCTTCCCTCCCTCTCTCTTGCAATCCTTGTTGATTAATCCAATTCAACTCCAAGCTCCACCAAGTAACTGCAATGCAAAAGAAACATTTAAAAAAATGAAAAATACTATAAATAATGAGTGAAACTTTAAAACTCTAGACCTCAGAGCCATCGTACTTTTTGTCATAATCCATTAACAGATCAGGCCCCACCATGGAGGCTGGAAAATAAATGAGACAAGATAAACTCTAATGAAGGAAATCAGTGAGAGAGAAAGAAGTGAAACTCAGAGAGAGGAGACAGGAGACCCTCACCATGTACCGTTGTTTTTTTACGAGAGGAGGTTCGATCTGGTGGACTCGGCAGGAGAAGAGAGAGGAAGGAGAGGGTAACTGATCAGGGAAGGGGGAGGAAGTGTGTATATATATATCCCGTACTAATTTCAGATTGAAAGAGTGAGATACTTTGAGTAGTGTCTAAGTTTAGGAATAAAGAAAGACCCGCAGGAGGAATTGAGGATAGGTAACAGCTGAAAAGCAATTATTCTCTTGTCCTTCTAACTCCTTGGTGAAATGCATATTCCTTGCTTTCATATTTTCTTGTCTATTTCATACTATAACAATTAGAATTAATGAAGAAGTTGGTCATGTGCTTCTCAGCTGGACTTCAACCCTAGTTACTAAATTAATATAACTAATTAGTAATTAGGTTACAAAATATGTCAGATCGATTGAGTCTGTATATAGATTGTTTTACAAGACACAATTTGCCGACATTTTTATTAATATCCAAAGTTTAATACAAATTATTAATTATACCCAGAACTCAACTCAATATCGATATATACCCAAGCCGGCCATTTTCTGGCCGGCTATGTTCCCTTTCCTAAGCCGGCTATTTTATGGCCGGCTATGTACCTGTTTTTTTTTTTTTTTTTATTTTATTTTAGAGAGAGACACTATGAAGATCAAAATATTGAAATCTAACTCTGAAAATTTGAAATTTTTGTTTAAATTATTTGTTATATTACTTCTTTGAGGAGGGATCAAATTACAACAATTATTTTTTTTATTTTCAAAGTCCAAATCGTCGATCCAAACCGTTCAACATGATTTCCACAATAAACTGTGCTTGCAGATCAAATTTTACATTTTTTTGAATTTGTTTACTATTTATTAAGTATTTTACAAAAAATACTTCAACTCAAGTTTTGAGGCTCTTCTCTTTGTTTTTTGGCGATTCTGAATTTCAGAATCCGGCGTAGCTGGCACAGACGCATGCGCATTTTCACAAGCTTTCCGAAAAGTGATCATTTGCTGAAATCGGACACTCGAGCGCCGTTTTATGACCGTTTGAAGTTTCATCGTTGTTTTTCTCCTTTTTAGTGAATATATCGTCCCTATTCATATCGTATTTTAGCATAATTTACCGTATTTTAATGTAATTTAATGTAATTTAACGTAATTTAACATAATTTAGTGTTATTCAACATAATTTCAATTAATCTATCGTATTTTAGTATAAATATGCTAATTATACATCAAAAAAGTAATATAACAAATAATTTAAACAAAAATTTCAAAATTTTCAGAGTTAGATTTCATTATTTTGATCTTCATAGTGTCTCTCTAAAAAAAAAATAAAAAAAAAATAAACAGGTACATAGCCGGCCATAAAATGGCCGGCTTAGGGAAGGGAACATAGCCGGCCAGAAAATGGCCGGCTTGGGTATATATCGATATTGAGTTGAGTTCTGGGTATAATTAATAATTTGTATTAAACTTTGGATATTAATAAAAATGTTGGCACAATTTGCTTGTTTTCTACTGTGAATTCAGTCTGTTTTCTTATTGAAATAAGATTATTTGTATATCCGACGCCATATATATTTTTGTAAGAGTGAGGCTACGGTGCTATGCATAGCACGGATTGGGTCCGTGCTACGGCTCAAAATTTGACTTTTTAAAATCCTAACGGTCGATCCGAACCGTTCAACATGATTATAAAATGAATATCTACATGCAAACCAAATTTTAGATTTTTTCGAATTTTTTTACTATTTTTTCGAAAATCACTTGGTCTGAACATTCTAGACCATCCAAAAACAGCCTATCTAAAAAAATAGTAAAAAAATTTGAAAAAATATAAAATTTAGTTTGCAAGTACATATTCATTTTATAATCATGTTGAACGGTTCGGATCGACCGTTAGAATATTGAAAAATCAAATTTTGAGCCGTAGCACAGACCCAATCCATGCTATGCATAGCACCGTAGCCTCACTCTTTTTGTAAAATTAAACATACATCCTGCTGCACTAAAAAAAAAATTTCAATATCCACATATTAATTGATCCCTACCATTTTTTTTAATAAATTATAATTTCAATATCCACATACATCCTGCTGCACTAAAAAAAATATATTTCAATATCCACATATTAATATATACTTTGCAACAAATGACTTAGAAAATGCTTAGAAGCTGTATAATTAGACATGCATCTCTTCTCTTCTAATCCCTTAATTAACTGTTCGCTGCCACAAAATTTTCAATTGTTACATTTGATGATATCTGATTTCAGGTTTGTAGCTGCAATTTCAGAACTCAATTTAACCACATCCTCTGGCTTCCCATGGGTAGATTTTAAAATTGAAGGAACGTTATATAACTCGATCAGGTAAAATCACCTTTCCACAAACATATCCCATTAGACTTCCTTAGCTTATGATTGTAAAAATGAATGGGCTGGCTTAAAGATTGGATGCATCATTTCAGGCGTTTTGCTAGAGATGCAGAGAGAATTGATGAGGAGAGAGGTAAAGAGGGAAGGGATCTAGCAGAGGGAATGCGGTTAAGAGCAGCATTCAATTTGTACAGGTAATATTGCTTGTCATTTCACCTAAATACCCAATGTATGCTGACCCTAATGTAGTGCAACAGATCTTTTCCATTCTTTGAGAATTAGCATTATTCAATTTGATTTGAAATCAACTGTATCCAATATTAAACTCGGAAACTCTACACTAAAAAGTTTTATTTTCTTAATTTAGGAAACAACTTTGTTTAGTTCAGTGTATTGCTGATTAACACGTATAAAGTGTTAAATTTTACCAACACCTCACTAACTGCATTACTGGTAACAGTATTTACTGGCCAGTACTAGGCTTGGCAATTCTAAAATGTGGGTCAGCAACTATTTGAGTGTACTTTAGTAGGCAAAAAAAAATAAAAGAAAAAGAAAACAAACAATTTTAATGTACATTTAGGCCTTAAATTCTATTTAATACTACATCACTACACTTTAAAAATAAAAAGAAAAAACCAATACACCAGTACATTAATTCAAATAGAAAACAAAGAAACAGTACATGATTCCACCTGAGAGGCATTAGCTTGTTAATTACTGACTATACTCCGTGAATTATTATTGACTAAATTTTCAGCAATATTGGTTTGGCAATTTTGAATTACTTTGGAACACTCAAGAACACTCAGATAGCATTATATCACTCTAAATTAACATGAGATTGTTACTGATAGAACTCTACTACAAGATGGGAATAAGAAAAGAAACAAAATTAATTGGATTTTATTTCCATATTGTTGCAATCAGCAAAGATCAGAGAGATTTTGCTAAAGCCCATTCCACAGTTCAACACAATCAAAGAAACAAGATTCAAGAAACTGGATATTGTCATCTCAAAGAACATATTCCAAAAAAGCTCATCTCAGTATGTAACAATAGAACCCAAGAGACAGTAATTAAAACAAGAAACTATAAAAACAATCAAGAAATGTAAACATAGACAGAACCAACATTGTCTGAACTTTCTTGCACCGCCAGAATTTTTATTAACTCAAGCTCCTATTTGGATCATGGTCAGGCCGATCCCAGTTCTGGCGCACTGACTCTCCTCCGGCGCACTGACTTTCTTGCACGTGTAGTTTTGTTGTGCCCCTCCGGCGCGTGAGCCACAACTGGCCTGACGGACACTGCCTCAGCTGCAGTGGGGTGTGCTGCATCCGGCTTGACATCAGTCACAACTGGCGCACTGACTCTCCTCCGGCGCACTGACCTTCTTGCACGTGCAGTTGTGTTGTGCCCCTCTGGCACCTGAGCCACAACCGGCCTGACGGGCGCTGTCTCAGCTGCAGCGGGGTGCGCTGCAACTGCATCCGGCCTGACATTAGCCACAACCGGCCTGACGGGTGCTGTCTCAGCTACAGTGGGGTGCGCTGCAACTGCATCTGGCCTGACATCAGCCACAACCGGCCTGACGGGTGCCTGTTTATCTTGCATTGCCACGGACAAAAATTCCAATGCGATATGGATGTTCTCAATGGTCGAGCTCAAAACCCTTTGGTACGTGGCCGAGTCCATCATCCCTTGTTGGAGAACGTTTCGTGCAGCCTCCACGGCTTTGGAACCCAATCTGCACCTTTCCTGGGCGTGATTCAACAAGACAACGTGACGATCGATTGCACTCAGAGGCGCCATTATAATAATTATGAGGAGAGAATGTAGTTTTGGTTTCAAGGATGGGTGGTCGGATGGGTTAATATATATATAGTTTAATATTACTTTTTTGCTGAAAAGGCAAAAAGTTAGGTTGGTTTTCTAAAAATAGATAACAAAAAAGATTTTAATATATATATATATATCCATGTGTACACCATTTACTTACAAAAATAGATTTTAATACTGTGTTGTCGGCGAGAAAAATGCCGAATTTTTTTTGTTAACACTTGTTTAATTTCTAATTAAACAAATATCACTCTAATCAACTTATTTTCAGAGTTACCATCCACGCTTCTCTAGTCCGCGCACCAAAATAGACTGGTGCGCACTCTGGGGAAGAGTACTATTTGGTGACCTTTTCCAGGATGCGCACCAACTTTTTTTTTGTGTGTGTTTATGTTCTGTTTTGTTTTGTAATTTTGGAATTATAAATTTTGTTTTAAGGAAAATAAAATTCTATCTTTTAAGAAAATAAAATTATAAAGTAAATAAAATTCAGCATTCAAAATAAAATTCATAATTCTAAAACAAAATTCATAATTCTAAAATTGCAAAACAAAAAAAAAACAGAACCACAAAAAATAAAATAAAATGTTGGTGTGCACTATGAGAAGGACACTATTTGGTGCTCTAACTCAGTTAGAGCACCAAATGGTACCTTTGCTCACGATGCGCACCAGCCTATTTTGGAGTGCGGACCGGAAAAACGTGGATGATAACTCTGAAAATAAGTTGATTAGAGTGATATTTATTTAATTAGAAAATTTTTTGGAGAAAAATGTTTTGGACGTAATTTTTTTTTGTACCATAACAATTTTCAATCTATCCGACTCCTTCCTCTTTCGGCAAAAAATAATATTTTATTTCTAAATTTTTTTTTTATATAGTTAAATGGGTGCAAGAAAGAAAAACAGAGAGATTGCAAATGTGATACACATCGGTGAAACTTCCATGAGTATTGATCAAGTTAAGGCAGTGCAGATAATATATTAGAGTAATTCTTTTGTCTCCTGCTGTTTGGTCCTCTAAACGTCCTCTGATGATAACTAACTGTGTTAATCATTAATTAATGACTTTAACCAACAGTTAGTGGACCCCGTCTAACTGTCAATATCCACTGGCGGGATCACTACTATGAATACTTGCTCGATTAGGTATGAATACTTGCTTGATTAGGTATGAATACTTGCTCGATTAGGTATGAATACTTGTGCGACAGACAACTCGAAAGTATGTCATTATAGATCTCATTTGAAAGAGAAAATTGTGTAGAAGACGTTCGTAGTTTTAGATTTGCAAAATTCCTCATAGATCGTCAGAAATATTGGTTAGATTGAACGGAGAAAAAAAAACCACCTCTAAAAACGTGTAAAAGATGAGTAAGTAATGTATCCAGTTTTTTTTTTTTAAATACTTGATATATTAGGTATGAATACTTGATGTATTATATATGAATACTTGATATCTTAGGTATGAATATTTGATATTTAGATTCTCAAAATTTCTCACAGATCGTTAGAAATATAGGCGAGATTGAATGGAAAAAAAACTCACCTCTAAAAACGTGTAAAAGATGGGTGTGTGATAAAAGAAATAAAAAAAATTTATATGTTCAATTTTTTTAGAAATATTTGGTATCTTAGGTATGAATATTTATTCGACGAGGTATGAATATGTACACGACGATGTATGAAATACTTTCTCGACGAGATATGAATACTTACATGACGAGTTATGAATACTTAAACGACGAAAATCCGAAAGTACTTCATCATGAATCTCATTTGAAAGAGAAAATTACGTAGAAGGTGTCCGTAGTTTTAGATTTGCAAAATTCCTCACAAATCGTCTGAAATATTAACGAGATTAAACGGAGAAAAAAAAACCATTTCTAAAAACGTGTAAAAGATAAGTGTGTAATTAGAGAGAAAAGAAAGTTGATATCCAGTTTTTTTTTTAATACTTGATGTCTTAGTATGAATACTTAATATATTATATGATAATACTTGCATGCATAAGTATCCAAACATACGCGCACCAGTTGTAAATTTTTTCAATCATAAGTGGTCTCTCAAGTAGTTAATGTAGTTAGTGGTCTCCATCGTACTTTACACATCAGTTAATCAGGAGAACATTTAGTGGACAGAATGGGAGACTGTTAGTCGATTCCAATATATTAATTAGTAAACCTTTTTTGTTTTAAGCATAAACCTAATGAAATAAATTTCCAAAGTTGGAAAATAATAGTTGCTAAATAACATTTCCAAAACTTGCTTCACTGGCGAGTATCGGAATTCTCCCCTTTCATTTCTCTGTCATTTCCATTCTCTTTCGTCTCTGCAAACCACTTAATTATCCCGTGCCACGGCGACCAGCCAGTTGGAATCTCTAGTAAGACACACACCAGGATCAGCCCGGGTTAGGCATTTTGTAGAGTACTGTGACTATCTCCGAAGCACTTGGCCGCCGTTCATATATCTCTTCAACCATCTCTTCACAGCGCTGGCCTGGTTCGCCTGAACAACTTAACCGACCAATACACGAATATTTTACTTTTCCTGTTTAACCGATTGACCCAAATTAATCAAATTTCACTCGATGTCTACAGGTATAATAATATAACATCTTGATCAATTTCTGTACCTGGGTGGATCGGGTCGGATTAGCTTTTATTTTACTTGTACAGTTTCTTAAGGATGGACCAGGGGCTGATCCTGGTGTCTTCAAACCATTACTAAAAAGGTCTTTGTAAGGATAATAGGATCCATGAAGCTGCAGCCATAGTGCTCGACAAAATGCCCTAAGCTGGGTTGCCCACCTGATCTGTTCTTCTGTAGTACTTTTATGAATGGGCTGTGTAAGATGGGATAAATTGACAAGGCAGCGGTACTGAATTACTCGTCAGAGTCTGTTGATACAAGGTCCGTTATAACATTTTCCCTCTAATTTAATTGACTTCACCATCTCAAGATAGGGAAAATGTTGGAAAGGCCCTTGTATCAACAGACTCTGAAGGTAAAATGTTGCTCATAATTTCCATCAAGATTGTTCCTATTTGAAAGTGCCAACCTAAGGTGGATCAGGAAGTGTTGAATCTTTTCTAGTAATGACTCGGGAACAGCAACTCTTTTCAGGATGTGTAGTTGAAAAAGATATGTTCCAGAGGATGGTGGGCCTTTAATATGGGGGCTAGGTTTCACATAAACATTACAAAGTGATGAGATATTTTATAGAGATTCAGGTAGGGTTTCTATACTTATATCTCTAACATCCAATGTTTGAAGATTTTTCATGTCTCCTGTTGAGGAACAGATATTGTAGATTTTTCTATACTTATATCTCTACCCCTCAAGCCTAGATATTGTAGGTTAAACATGTTTGCAGAGTTGTTACTGGGATTGTGAGGTTCCTCAATTCCAACACTTTTGAGGAACCCAATACTTCCAAGAACATTCCTATCAAAATTAAATGATAAAAGGAACGTATATAATTATTTTTCACCTCCGTGTGTTATTTCTTGTTGTCATGATGGATTGTGAAATGGAACAGGGATGCAATTTTTTTTAACTCCAATGTGATGAATATCCTTGGTTAAGGTATATGCCAAGTGCTGAAAACTAGATGATGCTATGTGCATGCTGAGAAGAATGAAGCAAGAAGGGGCGAAACCCAATTTAGCTGCCTACTCTGCAATATTAGCAGTGCTTTTAGATATAGGGCGAGTTGATGATGCGAGAGATCTCATGGACCAGATAATAGGTGAGACTGATGATTAAGCACCCAATCAGGTTGAACTATTAAATGAACTATTTGTCCTTTAACTAAGTGAGCTGGTTAGTTGCTCTATTAACTGAAATATTGTACATGTTGCTTTGCTAATTTTTTTCTTTTATCTGGTTCATTTTGCTTTCCTGTTGTCACCTTATTACAAGGTTGCATTTCCTTTACAATGCATAAAATCTAATTTTCTTGTTCATGCTATTTTCTATTTCCTTCTGGGGTTTTTTGAACTTGTATTGGTGCCATTATGCTATGTCAGTGAATTTACAAGTACGTTCTCCTATAGAACTGATACTCTTCCAATCATAGACCTGTGCTGAATGTGCATAATTGCCCAGTTTCACAAAATTTTGATCATGATTAGTTGGAAGAACTTGAGAAATGAGTTCAAATACTGAAATTAATGATCATGCCAACAAAGTTACATTAATGAATTTGATTTGACTGTTGAAACCTTAGTTGAAACCAAATTACCATTTTGCCCCTGTAGACCGTCTGTCCCTTCTGTTTGATTTGTGAGGAAACATTTTGTAGTTCGAGGAAATGCATCTGCATGTATGTTCGTAACTTGAGTCATATGAAGTTGTATAATCATTGGGCTTTAATTCAAGGTCAAAAGTAGTCATGATTATGACCACGAAATGCTATTTCTTTGGTTTGACATGCATCTCTTCTCCTCTAATCCCTTAATTAACTTTCGCTGCCTCAAAATTTCCAATTGTTACATTTGATGATATCTTGTTTCAGGTTTGTAGCTGCAATTTCAGAGATCAATTCAACCACATCCTCGGGCTTCCCATGCGTAGATTTAAACATTGAAGGAACATTATACTGTATAATCAGGTGAAATCACCTTTCCACAAACATATCCCATCATACTTCCTTAGCTTCTCATTGTAAAAATGAATGAGCTTGCTTAAAAACTAAATGCATCATTTCAGGTGTTTTGGCGGAGATGCAGAGAGAATTGATGAGGATGCCAGACATGATCTGGTTTGGTAACATTCGATTTGAAGATGAGGAGAGAGAGGGAAGGGATCTAGCAGAGGGAATGAGGAAATGCGGTTAAGAGCAGCATTCAATTTGTACAGGTATTGCTTCTCATTTCACCTAATGTAGTGCATGCTGACGATGTAGTGCAACAGCTCTTTTCCATTCTTTGAGAATTAGCATTATTCAATTTGATTTGAAATCTACTGTATCCGATATTAAACTTGGAAACTCTACAGTAAAAAGTTCTATTTTCTTAATTTAGGAAACAACTATGTTTAGTTCAGTGTATTGCTGATTAACACGTCTTAAAGTGTTAACTTTTACCAACACCTCACTAACTGCATTACTGGTAACAGTATTTACTGGCCAGTACTAGGCAATGGCAATACTAAAATGTGGGTCAGCAACTGTTTGAATTACTTTAGTAGGCAAAAGAAAATAAATAAAAAGAAAACAAACAACTTTAATGTACATTTAGGCCTTAAATTCTATTTAATACTACATCACTACACTTTAAAAAGAAAAAAAAAACCAATACACCAGTACATTAATCAAATAGAAAACAAAGAAACAGTACATGATTCCACCTGAGAGGCATTAGCTTGTTATTTACTGACTATACTCCGTGAATTATTATTGACTAAATTTTCAGCAATATTGGTTTGGCAATTTTGAATTACTTTGGACACTCAAGAACACTCAGATAGCATTATATCACTCTAAATTAACATGAGATTGTTACTGATAGAACTCTACTACAAGATGGGAACAAGAAAAAGAAACAAAATTAATTGAATTTTGTTTCCATATTGTTGCAATCAGCAAAGATCAGAGAGATTTTGCTAAAGCCCATTCCACAGTTCAACACAATCAAAGATACAAGATTCAAGAAACTGGATATTGTCATCTCAAAGAACATATTCCAAAAAAGCTCATCTCAGTATGTAACAATAGTACCCAAGAGAACAGTAATTAAAACAAGAAACTATAAAAACAATCAAGAAATGTAAACATGGACAGAACCAGCATTGTCTGAACGTTCTTGCACCGCCAGAATTTTTATTAACTCAATCTCCTATTTGGATCCTGGTCAGGCCGATCCCAGTTCTGGCGCACTGACTCTCCTCCGGCGCACTGACTTTTTTGCACGTGTAGTTGTGTTGTGCCCCTCCGGCACGTGAGCCACAACTGGCCTGATGGATGCTGCCTCAGCTGCAGTGGGGTGTGCTGCATCCGGCTTGACATCAGTCACAACCGGCGCACTGACTCTCCTCCGGCGCACTGACTTTCTTGCACGTGCAGTTGTGTTGTGCCCCTCTGGCACGTGAGCCACAACTGGCCTGACGGGCGCTGTCTCAGCTGCAGCGGGGTGCGCTGTAACTGCATCCGGCCTGACATCAGCCACAACCGGCCTGACGGGTGCTGTCTCAGCTACAGTGGGGTGCGCTGCAACTGCATCTGGCCTGACATCAGCCACAACCGGCCTGACGGGTGCCTGTTTATCTTGCATTGCCACGGACAAAAATTCCAATGCGATATGGATGTTCTCAATGGTCGAGCTTAAAACCCTTTGGTACGTGGCCGAGTCCATCATCCCTTGTTGGAGAACGTTTCGTGTAGCCTCCACGGCTTTGGAAGCCAATCTTCACCTTTCCTGGGCGTGATTCAACAAGGTAACGTGACGATCGATTGCACTCAGAGGCGCCATTATAATAATTATGAGGAGAGAATGTAGTTTTGGTTTCTAGGATGGGTGGTCGGATGGGTTAATATATATATAGTTTAATATTACTTTTTTGCTGAAAAGGCAAAAAGTTAGGTTGGTTTTCTAAAAATAGATAACAAAAAAGATTTTAATATATATCCATGTGTACACCATTTTTTACTTACGAAAATAGATTTTAATATTGTGTTGTCGGCGAGAAAAATGCCGAATTTTTTTTGTTAACACTTGTTTAATTTCTAATTAAACAAATATCACTCTAATCAATTTATTTTCAGAGTTACCATCCACGCTCCTCTAGTCCGCGCACCAAAATAGACTGGTGCGCACTCTCAGGAAGGGTACCATTTGATGACCTTTTCCAGGATGCGCACCAACTTTTTTTTTGTGTGTGTTTATGTTCTGTTTTGTTTTGCAAATTTGGAATTATAAATTTTGTTTTAAGGAAAATAAAATTCTGTCTTTTAAGAAAATAAAATTATAAAGTAAATAAAATTCAGCATCCAAAATAAAATTCATAATTCTAAAACAAAATTAATAATTCTAAAACAAAATTCATAATTCTAAAATTGCAAAACAAAAAAAAAACAGAACCACAAAAAATAAAATAAAGTGTTGGTGTGCACTATGAGGAAGGACACTATTTGGTGCTCTAACTCAGTTAGAGCACCAAATGGTACCTTTGCTCACGATGCGCACCAGCCTATTTTGGAGTGTGGACCGGAAAAATGTGGATGATAACTCTGGAAATAAGTTGATTAGGGTGGTATTTATTTAATTAGAAGTTAATCGGACGGTGACAAAAAAAAACAATTTTTGGAGAAAAATGTCTTGGACGTAATTTTTTTTGGTACCATAACAATTTTCAATCTATCCGACTCCTTCCTCTTTCGGCAAAAAATAATATTTTATTTCTAAATTTTTTTTTTATATAGTTAAATGGGTGCAAGAAAGAAAAACAGAGAGATTGCAAATGTGATACACATCGGTGAAACTTCCATGAGTATTGATCAAGTGCAGTGCAGATAATATATTAATTAGTAAACTTTTTTGTTTTAAGCATAAACCTAATGAAATAAATTTCCAAAGTTGGAAACTAATAGTTGTTAAATAACATTTCTAAAACTTGCTTCACTGGCGAGTATCGGGAATTCTCCCCTTCCATTTCTCTGTCATTTACTCATTTCCATTCTCTTTCGACTCTGCAAACCACTTAATTATCCCGTGCCATGGCGACCAGCCAGTTCGAATCTCTGGTAAGACACACACCAGGATCAGCCCGGGTTAGGCATTTTGTAGAGTACTATGACTATCTCCGAAGCACTTGGCCCTCTTCACAGCGCTGGCCTGGTTCGCCTGAACAACTTAACCGACCAATACACGAATACTTTATTTTTCCTGTTTAACCGATTGACCCAAATTAATCAAATTTCACCGATGTCTACAGGTATAACAATATAATATAACATCTTGATCAATTTCTGTACCTGGGTGGATCGGGTCGGATTAGCTTTTATTTTACTTGGACAGTTTCTTAAGGATGGACCAGGGGCTGATCCTGGTGTCTTCAAACCATTACTAAAAAGGTCTTTGTAAGGATAATAGGATCCATGAAGCTGCAGCCATAGTGCTCGACAAAATGCCTAAACTGGGCTGCCCACCTGATCTGTTCTTCTATAGTACTTTTATGAATGGGCTGTGTAAGATGGGATAAATTGACAAGGCAGCAGTACTGAATTACTCGTCAGAGTCTGTTGATACATGGTCCTTTACAACATTTTCCCTCTAATTTAATTGACTTCACCATCTCAAGATAGGGAAAATGTTGGAAATGCCCTTGTATCAACAGACTCTGAAGGTAAAATGTTGCTCATAATTTCCATCAAGATTGTTCCTATTTGAAAGTGCCAACCTAAGGTGGATCAGGAAGTGTTGAATCTTTTCTAGTAATGACTCGGGAACAGCAACTCTTTTCAGGATGTGTAGTTGAAAAAGATATGTTCCAGAGGGTGGTGGGCCTTTAATTTGGGGGCTAGGTTTCACATAAACATTACAAAGTGATGAGATATTCTATAGAGATTCAGGTAGGGTTTCTATACTTATATCTCTAACATCCAATGTTTGAAGATTTTTCATGTCTCCTATTGAGGAACAGATATTGTAGATTTTTCTATACTTATATCTCTACCCCTCAAGCCCAGATATTGTAGGTTAAACATGTTTGCAAAGTTGTTACTGGGATTGTGAGGTTCCTCAATTCCAACACTTTGAGGAACACAACACTTCCAAGAACATTCCTATCAAAATTAAATGATAAAAGGAACGTATATAATTATTTTTCACCTCCGTGTGTTATTTCTTGTTGTCATGATGGATTGCGAAATGGAACAGGGATGCAATTTTTTTTAACTCCAAGGTGATGAATATCCTTGGTTAAGGTATATGCCAAGTGCTGAAAACTAGATGATGCTATGTGCATGCTGAGAAGAATGAAGCAAGAAGGGGCGAAACCCAATTTAGCTGCCTACTCTGCAATATTAGCAGTGCTTTTAGATATAGGGCGAGTTGATGATGCGAGAGATCTCATGGACCAGATAATAGGTGAGACTGATGATTAAGCACCCAATCAGGTTGAACTATTAAATGAACTATTTGTCCTTTAACTAAGTGAGCTGGTTAGTTGCTCTATTAACTGAAATATTGTACATGTTGCTTTGCTAATATTTTTCTTTTATCTGGTTCATTTTGCTTTCCTGTTGTCACCTTATTACAAGGTTGCATTTCCTTTACAATGCATAAAATCTAATTTTCTTGTTCATGCTATTTTCTATTTCCTTCTGGGGTTTTTTGAACTTGTATTGGTGCCATTATGCTATGTCAGTGAATTTACAAGTACGTTCTCCTATAGAACTGATACTCTTCCAATCATAGACCTGTGCTGAATGTGCATAATTGCCCAGTTTCACAAAATTTTGATCATGATTAGTTGGAAGAACTTGAGAAATGAGTTCAAATACTGAAATTAATGATCATGCCAACAAAGTTACATTAATGAATTTGATTTGACTGTTGAAACCTTAGTTGAAACCAAATTACCATTTTGCCCCTGTAGACCGTCTGTCCCTTCTGTTTGATTTGTGAGGAAACATTTTGTAGTTCGAGGAAATGCATCTGCATGTATGTTCGTAACTTGAGTCATATGAAGTTGTATAATCATTGGGCTTTAATTCAAGGTCAAAAGTAGTCATGATTATGACCACGAAATGCTATTTCTTTGGTTTGACATGCATCTCTTCTCTTCTAATCCCTTAATTAACTTTCGCTGCCTCAAAATTTCCAATTGTTACATTTGATGATATCTGGTTTCAGGTTTGTAGCTGCAATTTCAGAGATCAATTCAACCACATCCTCGGGCTTCCCATGCGTAGATTTAAACATTGAAGGAACATTATACTGTATAATCAGGTGAAATCACCTTTCCACAAACATATCCCATCATACTTCCTTAGCTTCTCATTGTAAAAATGAATGAGCTTGCTTAAAAACTAAATGCATCATTTCAGGTGTTTTGGCGGAGATGCAGAGAGAATTGATGAGGATGCCAGACATGATCTGGTTTGGTAACATTCGATTTGAAGATGAGGAGAGAGAGGGAAGGGATCTAGCAGAGGGAATGAGGAAATGCGGTTCAGAGCAGCATTCAATTTGTACAGGTATTGCTTCTCATTTCACCTAATGTAGTGCATGCTGACGATGTCATTCTTTGAGAATTAGCATTATTCAATTTGATTTGAAATCAACTGTATCCGATATTAAACTTGGAAACTCTACAGTAAAATGTTTTATTTTCTTAATTTAGGAAACAACTATGTTTAGTTCAGTGTATTGCTGATTAACACGTCTTAAAGTGTTAACTTTTACCAACACCTCACTAACTGCATTACTGGTAACAGTATTTACTGGCCAGTACTAGGCTATGGCAATACTAAAATGTGGGTCAGCAACTATTTGAATTACTTTAGTAGGCAAAAGAAAATAAATAAAAAGAAAACAAACAACTTTAATGTACATTTAGGCCTTAAATTCTATTTAATACTACATCACTACACTTTAAAAAGAAAAAAAAAACCAATACACCAGTACATTAATATAAATAGAAAACAAAGAAACAGTAGATAAGTCCACAAGAGAGGCATTAGCTTGTTAATTACTGACTATTGGACTCTGTGAATTACTGTTGACTAAATTTTCAGCAATATTGGTTTGGCAATTTTGAATTACTTTGGAACACTCAAGAACACTCAGATAGCATTATATCACTCTAAATTAACATGAGATTGTTACTGATAGAACTCTACTACAAGATGGGAATAAGAAAGAAACAAAATAAACTACATTTTATTTCCATATTGTTGCAATCAGCAAGATCAGAGAGATTTTGCTAAAGCTCATTCCACAGTTTAACACAATCAAAGAATCAAGATTCAAGATACTGGATATTGTCATCTCAAAGAACATATTCCAAAAAAGCACATCTCTGTATGTAACAACAGAACCCAAGAAAACAGGAATTAAAACAAGAAACTATAAAAACAATCAAGAAATGTAAACATAGACAGAACCAGCATTGTCTGAACTTTCTTGCACCGCCAGAATTTTTATTAACTCAAGCTTTCCTATTTGGATCATGGTCAGGCCGATCCCAGTTGGCGAACTGACTCTCCTCCGGCGCACTGACTTTCTTGCACGTGTAGTTGTGTTGTGCCCCTCCGGCTCGTGAGCCACAACTGGCCTGACGGACGCTGCCTCAGCTGCAGTGGGGTGTGCTGCATCCGGCTTGACATCAGTCACAACCGGCGCACTGACTCTCCTCCGGCGCACTGACTTTCTTGCACGTGCAGTTGTGTTGTGCCCCTCTGGACGTGAGTCACAACCAGCCTGACGGGCGCTGTCTCAGCTGCAGCGGGGTTGCACTGCATCCGGCCTGACATCAGCCACCACCAGCCTGACGGGCGCTGCATCCGGTCTGACATCAGCCACAACTGGCGCACAGAGTCTCCTCCGGAGCACTGACTTTCTTGCACGTGCATTTGTGTTGTGCCCCTCCTGCGCGTGAGCCACAACCGGCCTGACAGGTGCTTTCTCAGCTGCAGTGGGGTGCGCTGCAACTGCATCCGGCCTGACATCAGCCACAACCGGCCTGACGGGTGCTGTCTCAGCTGCAGTGGGGTGCACTGCAACTGCATCTGGCCTGACATCAGCCATAACCGGCCTGACAGGTGCCTGTTTATCTTGGATTGCCACGACCAAGTGTTCCAACCCGATACGGAGGTTCTCAATGGTCGAGCACAAGACCAATTGGTACGTGGGCGAGTTCATCTTCCCTTGTTGGAGAAAGTTTCGTGCAGCCTCCACGGCTCTGGAAGCCAATCTGCACCTTTCCTGGGTGTGATTCAACAAGGCAACGTGACGATCGATTGCACTCAGAGGCGCCATTATAATAATTATGAGGAGAGAATGTAGTTTTGGTTTCAAGGATGGGTGGTCGGATGGGTTAATATATATATAGTTTAATTATACTGTTCTATAGAAACGGGGTTAATTTAACCGTTTAGGCCGAGTTCAATGGATGGAACTTTCTTTATTTATATATATATATATATATATAGAGTTACAACAATACAACAAATTAGAGTTACAACAAAATTACAACAACTATTTTTTTCATTTTCAAAGTTCAAATTGTCGATCCAAACCATTTCAACATGATTATCTAAATAAAATGTGCTTGCAGATCAAAATTTACATTTTTTTGAATTTTTTTACTATTTATTAAGATGGGTACGAAATTCAATGGTCTGAATATGACTATTTTTTGTAAAATACTTAATAAATAGTAAAAAAATTCAAAAAAAATGTAAAATTTGATCTGCAAGCACATTTTATTGTGGAGATCAGGTTGAACGGTTTGGATCGACGATTTGGACTTTAAAAATGAAAAAAATGATTGTTGTAACTCAAATTTGTTGTAACTTGATCCCTCCTCATATATATATATAGAGTAGAACTAGGGTGCTCCTAAGCTCACCAAGCCCTTCCGTGAGCGCGACTCTAAAACCTATCAAATTGACTTCAAACGACATTTTCAAACCGTTAGATGTTCAATCTATATTAAAATGTGCTTGGAGACCAAATTTTACATTTTTTGGAATTTTTTTACTATTTATTAAGATGGTTTGAAAATCACTGTTTTCCAATGGTGCAGAATTTTAATAAAAACAGCGATTTTCAAACCATCTTAATAAATAGTAAAAAAATTCCAAAAAATGTAAAATTTGGTCTCCAAGCACATTTTAATATAGATTGAACATCTAACGGTTTGAAAATGTCGTTTGAAGTCAATTCGATAGGTTTTAGAGTCGCGCTCACGAAGGGCTTGGTGAGCTTAGGAGCACCCTAGTTCTACTCATATATATATATATATAGAGCTTGGCTACTATGCTTATATAAGCAAAAGCCCACATATGCTTAAATGAGCATTTTTGCGTTTCCAATGTTCAAATGGTCGATCCGACCGTTCATCTTGTTCTCCATATTAATATGTGCTTGGAGACTAAATTTTACATTTTTCTGAATTTTTTTACTATTTATTAAGCCACTTTGAAAGTTTCTGATCTGGTGGTCCAGAATTTTGGAAACACTGTTTTTACTGTTCACACAGATCAGCAATTTTCAAAGTGGCTTAATAAATAGTAAAAAAATTCCAAAAAATGTAAAATTTAGTCTCCAAGCACATATTAATATGGAGAACAAGATGAACGGTCGGATCGACCATTTGAACATTGGAAACGCAAAAATGAGTTATAAGCATATGTGGGCTTTTGCTTATATAAGCATAGTAGCCAAGCTCTATATATATATATATATATATATATGAGGAGGGATCGGATGACACCTCTTTTTGGTGACATCTCTTGTTACCACATCCATTTTTTTCATTTTCAAAGTCCAAATCGTCGATCCAAACCGTTCAACATGATCTCCACAATAAAATGTACTTGCAGATCAAATTTTACATTTTTTTGAATTTTTTTACTATTTATTAAGTATTTTACAAAAAAACAGTCATACTTAGACCATTGAATTTTGTACCGATCTTAATAAATAGTAAAAAAATTCAAAAAAATGTAAAATTTGATCTACAAGTACATTTTATTTAGATAATCATGTTGACGGTTTGGATCGACGATTTAGACTTTGAAAATGAAAAAAATGGATGTAGTAAAAAAGATGTCACCAAAAAGAGGTGTCATCCGATCCCTCCTCTATATATATATATATAATTTTGGTGGCATCTTAACGCCCGTAAGTAGGCAGTTCTTTATTTTCTTTTTTCAACGGCACTCGGATATATAATGGATTTATATATTTATTTAGAAATTAAATATTACCTTTTTTGCTGAAAAGGCCAAAAACTAGGTTGGTATTCAAAATTTTTTTGCTGAAAAGGCACTCGGATTTATATCCGACTCCTTTCTCTTTCAGTTAACAATAACGTTTTATTTCTAACTTTTTTTTTTAAATAGTTAAATGGCTGCAAGAAAGAAAAACAGAGAGATTGCAAAAGAAAGAAAAACAGAGAGATTGCAAATGTGATTTTCTGCACATCAGTGAAACTTCAATGAGTATTGATCAAGTTAAGGCAGTGCAGATAATATATTAATTATTAAAGTTTTTTTGTTTTAAGCGTTTAACCTAATGAAATAAATTTCCAAAGTCGAAAAAAAAATCGTTGCCTAATAACACATCTAAACCAAGAAAGAAATTAAGCACAGGCCCATTTTTCCTGTGGGATGACAAATTTGTGGGCCAAGCCCAAATAGTATTACGGTAATACGGTCTAAGACTCTAGTTAGGTCATTTGACTGGCCACTATAAATAAAGGTTTGCTGCACTAGCGATTATCAGAATTTCCATTCTCTCCTTCCTCTTCAAACCACTTAATTATTCCGGCTGGCGACCCGCCAGTTGGAATCTCTAGTAAGACACCAGGATCACCCCGGCTTAGGCATTTTGTAGAGCACTATCTCCGAAGCACTTGGCCTGTTTGACCACCTGCTGGCCACCACTGACCTGGCGCCGCCCATCTATCTCTTCAACCATCTCTCCAAAGCGCTGGCCTGGTTCACCTGAACAACTTAACCAGCTAATACACGAATATTTTTTTCCTCTTTAACCGATTGACCCAAATTAAACAGATCTACATGTATAACATCTTGATCAATTCTTGTACCTGGGTGGATCTGGTCGGATTGGCTTTTGTTTTACTAAAAAGGTCTTTGTAAGGATAATAGGATCCGTGGAGCTGCAGCCATAGTGCTGGCCAAAATGCCTAAGCTGGGCTGCGCACCTGATCTGTTCTCCTATTGCACTCTTATGAATGGGCTGTGTAAGATGGGATAAATTGACAAGGCAGCGGTACTCCTGAATTACTCGTCAGAGTCTGGTGATACAAGGTCCTTTACAACATTTTCCCTCTAATTTAATTGACTTCACTGTCTCAAGATAGAGAAAATGTTGGAAAGGCCCTTGTATCGACAGACTCTGAAGGTAAAATGTTGATCAATGAACAGACTCTGAAGGTCCATTTCTTCTCTACTTTTAACAGTGAATTTACCTGTAAAACTCGAGCATATAACTGTAACATTTGTGTTTATTTTAAAGCTACATTCGTGGAAATACACTGTAGTCAGTAGGTTTCCTTTTTGTCCTTGTTAACTACTGTATTAAGAAACTTGAACAATTATAATTTATAAATAAGAAATTAACTAGTATAACTAATAGAGATAATTTAGATAAGTTTAAGTTGTGCTCTGCTTAGATATGAATTGGGATTTGAGAATTTTTCTTTGTCATAGTCTCATGATGGTGTTTGTGCATTGTATCACTTATCTTTGCTATTGAATTGGATTTGATGTTCATATTCGAGCTACTCGCAGGTCATGGCATGAATAGCTTCGATGCTATGGATCAAATCTTTATCTTTTCAATAATTAATTTGGTATTTTTGTCATGCAAAAACTGTACAAAACTCATTGTTTATCTTCAACATATGGTTTGCAATCTTGATAGTATTTCAGGCAATTTATTCATTCGATTTTCAATTCATGAAGGGCAATTTTGGTCTTTTATGACCTGCTGTCTTGTGAATTTTGCACAGGTCAAACCATAAATCCGAATTTAGAGTTTTTAGTATCAAAATTTTCAAAAGAACAAGATCTATATTCGTGATTTATTTCAAATTTTCTTATACTGGTAATTGTATTTGACCATAGGTTTTGTGGGAGACAGATTTCAACATCAGCAGTCCTTGGCAATTTTTGACAGCTTTTTATATTTTATTTGATGAAATTCAACAACTGATTTAAAATGGTTTAAAAGTCTCAAAAATGGAAAAATTGATGCAGACATGATCCTCAAGATGTCATCTATCTATTGTGCAAGTGGCATGACCTGGTGCAAACAGTTAAGGCATTTTTACATTTGTTTGGATTTTATGTATTTTTTAGACAATTCTGGTACCAGCAAAGTAGAAAATCAGAAGGCAACAAAAGTTCTTCAAGGAATCGATTGACAAGTCTATTTTTGAAATTTTCTTTTGACAGGGAAGTCCCTTGTTTTTGTTATATTCACATCTTTATTACAAAAATGACCTTGAAAAGGGATATTTTACTTGAATTTCATTGAGTAATCATAGAGAGAATATAAGCACAGTGGCCTACATACTTTCTATACTCTCATTTCAATTTTTTTGCATTATGGTCCCTTGGGTTTCTAAAATCCCTATGATGAATTGGTGCTTATGTAATCTAGTGATAATTAGTTTGACCCAAGAAAAACATGAGAGAATTGATAATAATTTATGCATGTCTACAAGTAATGGATTGGTTCATAGTTCATCAGTTTGGGTCTAATTGCAAGGTCTAATTCGTAATTTCACATCTCGTCCTTGTCAATACTCTTTGAAGAATGTTCTTAAGTTCATGTCAATTGGCTGCATGTTTCTTTCTTTCTTTATGACTTAAACTAAAATGTTTGTCACTAAACAGGTGATGACAAGACTTGACAGGTAAGTGAATTGCTTTGTTGAGTTATTGCACTGCTTACTGTCATGTAAAAATCATGAGCTTATTCAAGCAAGCAGTAGTTTGAGTTATAGATAGCTGCAACTGAAAAGAATACAGGTACTGTTTGTGAAAATCATGGTTGCACTGTAAAATAATTCTCTTCTAACCTTCACTGTAATAAATGGTTTATTGATACTGGTGATACTGGTACTGTTTGTGAAAAAAAATTAGAAGGGTTTATATTGTTTAGGCTGTACTATTAGAAGGGTTCCACACAAAAATTGATGTATCACTCAGTTTATTGAATCAAAACATATAGAAATTCTTTTATGACTATTTAATAATCTTTCTTGGTTGAAATCTTTCTTGTAGGAAGATGGTTGTCTAATAAAAATAGGATGCAAGCTGCACATAATTTTTAGGAGCAACTTGTTTTTCAATTGATTATAAATACAATTTTTTTTTTTTTTTTTATTTGCTTTTGACACAGTTTGTTGGTTTTGGGTCCCAGCAACTTGTTTTTCAATTGATTGCAATTGTTTCTTTCTATTTTGCTACTTATGGAAGTAGAACAAATCTGATTGAGTGGAATCTCAATGAAAAGAAAGCAATTTATACCATGTAGTTTTCAATTTTTTATGGATTCACAGAAGTTGATGATTTAAAACACAATATAATCAATATAAAAGAATCTACAAGATGTCATTCAATTGATAGATGGATGACGTGTTAAAGTTTATTAAATTTGAGTATGAGTGAGGCTATGGTGCTATGCATAGCATGGATGGGGTTCGTGTTACGGCCAAAAATTTGACTTTTTAAAATTCTAATGGTCGATCCAACCGTTTAATGTGATAACCATATGAATATGTACTTGCAGACTAAATTTTATATTTTTTCGAATTTTTTTACTATTTTTTTAGATAGGTAGAAAAATCAGTGTTTTCTGAAAATTCTGGACCATCAAAATTCTACCTATCTAAAAAAATAGTAAAAAAATTCGAAAAAATATAAAATTTAGTCTGCAAGTACATATTCATATGGTTATCACATTGAACGGTTGGATCGACCATTAGAATTTTAAAAAGTCAAATTTTTGGCCGTAGCACGGACTCCATCCGTGCTATGCATAGCACCATAGGCTCACTCTTTGAGTATCATTTGGCAAGTATTGAAAGTGATTAATTCAAGCGACTACAAACTTCAAATTGATATTATCTCAGAAAAAAATTTCAAAATTTTCAATGAAATAAAATATGTATTCAATGTACTGTGATTAGGGGTGAAAACGGTATCGATAATATCCGATCTGTATTTGATATGTATTCGAAAAATTAGATATGGATATGATCACTCAAAAAAGAGCGATGTTTTGTTTTAAAATTTATAAACTCGGAAATATTATCGGTTTGGACTGCAAGTGCACAATCCTATCGAGTAATATATTCGAGATCGATACACAGAGAATATTGGTTCAGAGTCTTGAGCGATCAAATCACAAAAAATATACAATTTAGTACATATCTTAAAAAACAGTGATTTTGTACCTATCTTAAAAAATAGTAAAAAATTTTCAAAAAATATAAAATTTGGTCTCCAATCATATTTTAACGTGGATATTAAGTTGAGCGGTTCGAATCATCTGTTTGAACTTTGAAACTGAAGATAAAAATGTTAGAATACGATTGGAGCATGAAGTAATGGGGCATTTGAGCCCTCCTCTTTTTTCATTTTCTAACTTGAGGATATATAAGATGAGTGCCAAGTGTTAAGATTTTTTGTATTTTCTAACCTATACCAGCAAGAGCAGCTATGTGCGGCTTGGAGCAAGTGCAGTATCAATTTGAGTGTTGGTTGTATGGTATCAAAGATTGTTGGATGGCATCAACGAATGTTGGATAGATGAGTAATTGTTTTGTGAGGAACTGTGTAAACAAGCTTAAGATGATTTTAACTAATGGGTGCAAGAAAGAAAAACAAAGAGATTGCAAATGTGACTTTATGCACATTGGTGAAACTTCAGTGTATTGATCAAGTTAAGTCAGTACACATAATATATTAATTATTAAATCTAATGAAATAAATTTATGAAGTTGAAAAAAAAAAATAGTTGCTAAATAATATTTCTAAACCAAAAAGAAATTAAGCACAGGCCCATTTTTCCTGTGGGATAACAAATTTGTGGGCCAAGCCCAAATAGTGTTAGGGTTTAACACTCTTTAGGTCATGTGACTAGCCGCTACTTAGGGTTTGCTTCCCTGGCGACTATCAGAATTCCCATTCCTTTGTCATTCCATTCTCTTTTCTCTTCGAAGTTCAAACCACTTAATTATCCCGTGTCATGGCCACCCGCTTGTCGGGATCTATAGTAAGACACCAGGATCAGCCCGGCTTAGGCATTTTTAAAGCACTATGCGAAGCACCTGGCCTGTTTGACCGCCTGCTGGCCACCAGTGACCCGACGTCGTCCATCTATCTCTTCACAGCGCTGGCCTGGTTCGCCGGAACAACTTAACCAACCATTACGCGACTTTTTTTTTTTTCCTCTTTAACCGATTGACCCAAATTAAACAGATCTCGCCCCATGTCTACACGTATAACATCTTGATCAACTGTTGTACCTGAGTGGATCGGTGGATCGGGTCGGATTAGCTTTTGTTTTACTTGGACGGTTTCTTAAGGATGGACCGGGGGCTGATCTTGGTGCCTTCGATCCATTACTAAGAGGTCTTTGTAAGGATAACATGATCCATGAAACTGCAGCCATAGTGCTCGACAAAATGCCTAAGCTGGGCTGCGCACCTGATCTGTTCTTCTATAGCACTCTTATGAATGGGCTGTGTAAGATGGGATAAATTGACAAGGCAGCGGTACTCCTGAATTACTCGTCAGAGTCTGTTGATACAATGTCCTTTACAACATTTTCTCTCTAATTTAATTGACTTCACCGTCTCAAGATAGGGAAAATGTCGGAAAGGCTCTTGTATCAACAGACTCTGAAGGTATAATGTTGCTCATAATTTCCATCAAGATGAGTTTATCCATGTGACTCAACAGGTTGTACTCCTGAATTACTCGTCAGAGTCTGTTGATACAATGTCCTTTACAACATTTTCCCTCTAATTTAATTGACTTCACCGTCTCAAGATAGGTAAAATGTTGGAAAGGCCCTTGTATCAACAGACTCTGAAGGTAAAATGTTGCTCGTAATTTCCATCAAGATGAGTTTATCCATGCGACTCAACAGGTTAGAAATAGATTTCCAGGTACTCCTGAATTACTCATCAGAGTCTTTGATACAATGTCCTTTACAACATTTTTCCTCTAATTTAATTGACTTCACCATCTCAAGATAGGGAAAATGTTGGGAAGGCCCTTGTATCAACAGACTCTGAAGGTAAAATGTTGCTCATAATTTCCATCAAGATGAGTTTATCCATGTGACTCAACAGGTTAGAAATAGATTTCCAGTCTAGATTTTGTCCCTATTTGAAAGTGCCAACCTAAGGTGGATCGGGAAGTGTTGAATCTTTTGTAGCATGACTCGGGAACAACAACTCTTTTCAGGATATGTAGTTGAAATGGATATGTAGTTGAATTTCCATTGAAATCTCATTTTTTTCTAGATGCATATTATTACATCTTAACTCTCAAAAAAATTATAACATGATAGAGTCAAAGGGACCACATCATGTATCGCTTTACCTACTCAAGAGAAGTTTGGTGTGGACTCATAAAAAAATTCAGCATGCCAGTCAATACTGGTAACCTGGAAACAGTGCCGACCCTTTGGTGGAACCACAGAATTAGGCTGTCATTGCAGCCACGACAACTTTGGGATATCACCTGGCAGCTGGATGTTGGGACCTGTGGCGTGAGCGAAACAGAAGGCTCTTCCCCCAGGAGAGGAAACGTGCAACAGCACTGCACTGATTAGCGACACTGGCGCAAAATTTCAGAGTTGGTACCAGAACATATAGTGGATTCGGGTTTAATATCTGTTGAATCGCAGGGGTGCATGAAAAGACCTTCGAGCCTCACAAGTGGGTTTTTCAGTGGTTGCTAGTTCTTCAAAAGATACATCTCCTAATCAAACATGAGAGGAACAAAACAGGAGATGGAGACATAGTGCTGAATCGACTGGTACAGGTACAGGCTGGTACAGGCCGGTTAGAGTACTAGATTAGGATCTGTAATAGTTTAGGATCTGGTACAGGCTCTAGCATTGGCTGGTTGAGTGGTTGTGTAAATTGTAAATATTAGGTTGTAATTTTTTTTTTTTGTTTAAATAAAAATTGTCAGAGACCTCTCTGACTTTCAAAAAAAAAAAAAAAAAACTGACTAATATTTGTGTGTGCATATTTAAGTTAAAAGGCTTGACTCGCATCATTATTTCAAAATTGTGAGTAAAAATAAGGGTTAAGTCCTCATTTCATTGATGATGTTGTTACAAAAGTCTTATAACAGAGAAGTAAAATAAACAAAAGAAGGCTCAACAGGTTGAGACCTAGAGAAAATGCGTTCGAAAACATGAATTGAAAAGAAATCGACAGCAAAATAAAATTAAACTAAGGACTGTCAAGGAGCTGGAAGCTGCTGTAGCTTGTAATTCCTTCCGCAGCCTGAGATATCTATTGTGCCAAGCTATAATTGCACTATGTTGATATTTGGCACAGTAGTTCTGGCAGCGTGGCATTGTTCTCTCCATATGACGAAATGTGTTTGTCAGACTCTTGAGGTTTGGCCGTGTGGGAAACAGTTGGGTTGTCATGGAGTGTATTCTTCATTTGGGTAAGCTGTTTTGACTGAGAAATTGGCATCTGAAGACCAGTTCCAATTTGCATCGTCCCTTAAATGAGCCTGCAATGTGATATCCCTAATTTCTTTATTCAGGGTCAAGAGTTGTTGTTGTACTTGTGTTGGCATGACTTGTCTGAAGAGATCCTCCAATCGCAGCGCTTGCCACGTGTCTGCTAGGGTCTGAGTGTCATCCAATGAATATGTGTGTACAACCGGGAATCTATTTTTCAGTATGCCTAGACCTCAATCCTAAGTCCAGAATCCTATAATCTTGCCATCCCCCGGCTTCCTTCTTACCGATACCTTTACATAATTGCATAATTTTGCATTACCTGTTTCAAAGTTTTTGAGAACAGATTAACTTTGGAAGTGTTTGATGATCCATGCCCATGTGTGTCGGTAATGGTTTCCATTAGTTTTGGTTGGGATTCACCCAATGCCAGTAGAATGTTACATCATTATCTCAAAATTATTGTTGAAATTTCAATTCACACGACTTGTGTTTGTCTGAACTCTGAACTTTTCATTGAATCTCTTGCTCTTTCTTTTATATAGGCTCCTTTTGCACGGTTCTGCTTCTCTAGGCAGTTCATCTTTGCTTCTCCCTCCATACTGTAATCTCTTTCGAATGGAAGATGACATTTGACAATGACTATTTTAAGATATGTTATCTGAAAATCAGAGTATCCCATTCATGGACGAAATGGGAATGACCTTCTCCTTGGGGAAAAATATATACATGACTATAGAACTTCTAATGCATTTGTTAGATTGTAGCAAAGCGCGACTTATAATATATAGTTAACACAACATATCTATTACAATTACAAGGTACTTATCCAAACTTCTTATAAAAAAAAAAGTACTTATCACAAAGAAAAAAAAGTCTCTTTTCGGCTCCCAATTAATTATTGCAGTTGATTCAATTGAATTGTTGAATTTGTATCACAAGTAAGCAAACGATAATGTCCGATTTTTCCTCGAATTCCACTGACGGCAAATATTTCACCTTGAAAACTTGATTGCTAATCAGAATAAGAAGCGGTATTTTTTTTCTAATTCTTTATTCAAAATAGCAATCATATATTTAACCTTGAATTCTGAATAGCAATCAAGTTTTTCTAATTCTTTATCTCTGAAGAGCTATAAAATACTTAAAAGTGTAAAAACTAAGCAACCAACTTATTAAAGTCACTGCTCATTGCTCAATACTCATACACCAAAGAATACTATCAAGCGCGTGTAGACCGAGTGTCGTCCCAAAAAGTATCAACCTGACTGGCACAGAGTCACCCCTTCATCAAATCAAACTTACAGGGTTAGATACGCAAAAAATATAACATATATATTTTAAGGCAATCAGAAATTAAATTTTTAAAATTTGAACCTTATCTTCTTGTTTACAGAGAGGGTGCTGACAAGTCCTCGAGTTCTACAAGTGTTTGGAATAGAGCTCACAAATTTCAAGCATATCTTAATACCTAGGTTCCCTGTGCTTAAGGCCAAGTTTGATCATTTTAATGGACTCATCTGCCTCCATCAAAGCAGATATCTTATCTGATAGTTGTCGACATTTCCTGTAGTTCCACGCTATACATCTTTCGTCAAATATGTCTACCATGGAGGGAAAGATGTCCAGCATGGAACAACAAGAAAATGTGGACGACGGGTCAAAACTGGTTCACACATACCAGGTGCCGGGTAAAGAAAATTAGTTCGATTCGATCTCTTCCTCTCATTTTGCTTTTCTTTTCTCTCTGTTTCTTTTTCTTCTTTTTAAGGAAAGCAAAATAGGAGATTTTGAGGGCGGGGACCGCAAAAAATGAAGCGGTACTTTTTTTTTTTTTTAGTGAAAAAAAGAAAATGAAAAGGTTCTTGTGTTCTCACAAGGCACAGTGGTAGAGTGCAGCTATAAATAGAGAGAGAGATTTGAGAAGAGTAATTAATATTATGCACAGTCAACTCTTTTACGGTATCTCGCTCTCTCTTCTCCGAACAACCACCACCTACTCTCATAAATATCTTTAAAACCCATTCTATCCAACGCTAATTAATATCATACTACGATAATAAATATGTTGAAATAAATGACATAGTAATGAATGCATCAAAAATTCAATTTTCACCTCGCTAGCTACTATCTGCATATATATCTGGCCTTTTGTAATAGTATTTTTTTTTTTTACTTTTATCCAATACATTCCTACGTAGGTATTTGACACCACAAAATAAAAGCACAAATTCAGCCGAAATTTTATTAATATTTAAAAAAATATAAAATTTAACATTATGCATCCAAATTCGAGAAAATTCAAAATCTGTCCAATCCGGAAAATAATTATCTGGATCCATGCCTTCTTTCCGGATAATTATTCTCCGTATCCAGGGGCGCCTCGGTTAACGTGGATCCGGAGAATAATTTTCCGGATTTGGATTTCCGAGGAATAATTCTCCGGATTTGTAGTTTTTATTTTTTTAATAAAATAGAAAATGTTATGATTTATTCATTTTTTGTATTAAAATATTATAAATATTTTATATATTTCTTTGACAATAGATGTAATACTATATAATTTGATTATTAGTAACACTGCGACAAATAACCCGGATCAACATTTTTCTGGCCGGATTTTTCGCGGCTGTAAGAAAAATTAAAAAAATTCTTTGTATGTTATTGAAAAAAAATAAACATGATTTGAATCTGAATTATTGATTCCGGTTCAAAAGTCAGTTCTATGTAAATACACGAAATATTGTGTCCTTCTATTTAAAATAAAAAATAAAAATTTACTCTGACAAAAGTCGGACGAAATAATTTCTTATCAATTTTTTTTTCAAAATGAATACAATATCTTAGAATTTAAATTTACTAGAAGGACCACAATATTTTCTTTATTTACTCAGAAATGACTTTTGAATCCAGATAAATAACTCAGATCTAAATTTTTTTTATTTTTTTCTAATAATACAAAAAAATATTTTAATTTTTCTTAAAACCACAAAAAATCTGGCTTGAAAATGTTGATCCAGATTATTTATTGCAGTCTTTCTACTAAATTAAATTATATAGTATTCTATCATTTTCAAAAAAAATAATATAAGATATTTCTAATATTTCAATAAAAAAATAAATAAATTATAACATTTTATGTTTAATTAAAAAAACTGAAATCCGGAGAATAATTATTCGGAAAGAGAACCTTAATTTGAATCCGGAAAATTATTCTCCGGAAAGTAAGTTCAGATTCGAAAAATTATTCTCCGGATTGGGCAGAATCAGAAATAATCCGAAAGCCGATGCAGATTGTTAAATTTTGAATTTTTTTTAATATTAATAAAAATTTCTGCAAATTCGGCTTCAATTTGTTACAATTTGAAAGTGAGTCTTAATTTAACTATGAAAAAACAAGTTATATATAAGGATATTAATAATTGCTTGGCCTAGTCATTAATTAATTTTGTTTGAGTGTCGTAGAGTTTCAATGTCATTTAATATTCCATTAAGAGTGAGTCTATGGTATTATGTATATCACAGGTTGGTCCGTAATATAGATTAATATTTCCGTTTTTAAAATTCTAACGGTTAATCCGAACCATTCAACCTGATCCTCATATGAATAAGTACTTGCAGACCGAATTTTATATTTTTTAGAATATTTTTACTATTTTTTATGATAGGTAGAAAATCACTTGATCTGAAAATTCTGAACCATCCAAAAACAGTGATTTTCTATCTATTTTAAAAAATAGTAAAAAAATTATAAAAAATATAAATTTCACTGCAAGTACTATTCATATGAAAATCATTTTGAATGGTTCGGATCGACCTTTAAGATTTTAAAAACAAAAATATTGATCCGTATTACGGACCAAATCATGATATGCATAGTACCATAGACGCACTCTTCCATTAATATCTGAATATGGTACAATTTTAATTGTATCGTTTGTTCATATCTCATGTGTACCTCAGGATCTAAACCACACATCTGCTTTTAGATTTGTGGTTTGGATTTTCTCCGCCTGGAACCTTTCTTCTTAAAGAAAAACGCTCCTTTAATCTCCATGCCCCTCTTTCTCGAAATTTTTTTAGTTGACATTCTAAAAAAACAGAATTAAATGATTACCACATGTTTGGATATAATTTCAATTCTACCACCCATGCTAACTGAGTTTACGCACCAAATTAGTGGGTGCGCAAACTAGGTTGACGCACTATATTAGCGCACTGGATTGGACCATTAATGAAAAGAAGGAATCTTCAATGGCAATGTTTGTAATATTTGAGAAAACAAAGGGTATTTAATAAAAGGAAAAAAACTTGGAACACGTGAAGACATGTCTTGGACCAGTAAAATAGTCATAGCCTGCTATTTTATAATTTTATAACATGTACATTTTCATGTAACGAGTAAATATTACTTCTGTTATGATTCACTACACGAAAATTTATTGTGCAGTCAAGGATAAAACAACAAAACAGTTCGCGCCAACCCATTGCTTTTGTCCAATTGTTTTATCTCTGACTGGTGCGCAAACTCAGTCCGCGCACCTGGTGCATCAACTCAGTGCGCACACCCATTTATTTGATATGGAAATTCAGTTGACGTGGGTGGTATGATTGAAAATAGACCTCAGAGAGTGGTATTCATTTAATTTGATTTTTTTTAGTATCAACAATAAAAATTTCGGCCCTCTTTCTCTTTTTAGCGGTCAAAAGTTGTGTTGTATTATCATACCATGAAGGAATTGACACTGTATTAATTATTTTTTTAGTATCAACAATAAAAATTTCGGCCCTCTTTCTCTTTTCAGCGGTCAAAAGTTGTGTTGTATTATCATACCATGAAGGAATTGACACTGTATTAATTATTTTTTTCAATTTTCCCATCGTTTCAAGTTTCAACTGCTTTCCAAGACCATTGATCCTATATATATATATAGAGAGAGAGAGAGAGAGGAGGGTTCCAATGCCTCATGCATTTCATACCTCATCATACCTCATGTTCTATATCTTCATTTTCATAGTTTAAATTGTTGTTCTGAACCGTTCACCATGATATCCATACTAAAATATGGTTGGAGATGAAATTTTATAATTTTTGGAAATTTTTTGTTATTTTTTAAGATGGGTAGAAAATCACTGTTTTTTAAACGGTCCAAAAACAGTGATTTTGTACCCATCTTAAAAAATAGTAAAAAATTTCAAAAAAAATATAAAATTTCATCCCCAAGCATATTTTAGTATGAATATCATGTTGAACGGTCGGATCAAAAATTTGAATTTTGAAAACAAAGATATAACATATGATGTAGATGAGGTATGAAAAACATGAGGCATTGGAACCCTCCTCATATATATATAGGACAGTGCTACGGTGCTACGCGTATATAAGGGCCCTCCATGCTACGGCTCACTTTTTGAGTTTTCAAAATCCTAACGGTCGATCCGAACTGTTCAACATGATCTCCATATGAATATGTACTTGCAAACCAAATTTTACATTTTTTAGAATTTTTTAACTATTTATTAAGCTACTTTGAAAAAACACTAATTTGTACACAACAGTAAACTTTTCTGGACCATTGGATCAGCGATTTTCAAAGTGGCTTAATAAATAGTAAAAAAATTCTAAAAAATGTAAATTTTGGTTTGCAAGTACATATTCATATGGAGATCATGTTGAATGGTTCGGATTGACCGTTAGAATTTTGAAAACTCAAAAAGTGAGCCGTAGCACGGAGGGGCCCTTATATACGCGTAGCATATTAGCCAGATTCTATATATATATATAGAGAGAGAGAGAGAGAGAGAATGGCTAATATACAAACGTTTGTTCCTGGACTTAGGAACAAACGATTCGGTTCTCCGATTTCAAAGTCCAAACAGTCGATCCAAACCGTTAGATATTCAATCTATATTAAAATGTGCTTGGAGACCAAATTTTACATTTTTTGGAATTTTTTTACTATTTATTTAGCTGGTTTGAAAACCGCTGTTTTTATTAAATTTCTGCTGCATTGAAAAATAGCAGTTTTCAAACCAGCTTAATAAATAGTAAAAAAATTCCAAAAAATGTAAAATTTGGTCTCCAAGCACATTTTAATATAGATTGAATATATAACGGTTTGGATCGACTGTTTGGACTTTGAAAATCGGAGAACCAAATCGTTTGTTCCTGAGTCCAGGAACAAACGTTTGTATATTAGCCATTCTCTCTCTCTCTCTCTCTCTATATATATATATATATATATATATATATATATGGGGCTGGCTACTATGCTTATATATGCATATGCCCACATATGTTATAACTCATTTTTGCGTTTCCAATTTTCAAATGGTCGATCCGACCGTTCATCTTGTTCTCCATATTAATATGTGCTTGGAGACCAAATTTTATATTTTTCTGAATTTTTTTACTATTTATTAAGCCACTTTGAAAATTGCTGATCTGGGTGAACAGTAAAAACAGTGTTTCCAAAATTCTGGACCATATGATCAGCAATTTTCAAAGTGGCTTAATAAATAGTAAAAAAATTCAGAAAAATATAAAATTTGGTCTCCAAGCACATATTAATATGGAGAACAAGATGAACGGTCGGATCGACCATTTGAACATTAGAAACGCAAAAATGCTCATTTAAGCATATGTGGGCATATGCTTATATAAGCATAATAGCCAAGCACTATATATATATATTCTGTCTTTTCGTTTTCCCAGGTATTAAAGCACCACCTTTATTACCATACCAGAACCAGAAGTCGTTGTTTAGGGTTCCAAAAGATATGATGTTTTAATGAGGTCTGATATATAGCAAGTATATATTGTACTTCATTATTATTTTCTTATCAGACAACATCTAGCAGCGCTATTCATGATTTTAGTTCTCCAGTCTCCATTGATATGTTAAATTAAATATATATCCATACTATATACTTAATTAAATTTCCTTGTGTATATCAGCAACAGATATAAAATTAAATAAAAATTTCTTATGATCGTGTGATGTTGTATTTCTTAAATCAAATTTGCTCTGTATTACATTATAGAAGAAAAAAGGCTTGTGTTAGCACTCTTTCTCTAGTTTTGGTTGGAATCAGCTTTTCAAAACATCTACTTTCAAAATTTATCACTAATATTTATTTTGATGGCCACGCCACCACAAATATGGGAACGCTTTCAAAGAAATGATAACAATCCCATATACATTGTGAAATATTTTAGTCATGAAATTAAATTTGAGATATATACAATAGCCATTGGAGAGAAGAATAAAAAATATAAAGTGTACACGGCAAGGCAAATTGCTGCTGGAACAATATCCATAAATGACAAATTTTAAAAAGAAGGTAAAAGTTTGAAGATATTTTTTTTAAACTTCTCTTTTAAATTTTACTTAGTATACCCAAGATAACATTTTCAAATTTTTGTATTTTATTTATTAAATCTTCAACAGAGTTTCTCATTGTTTTCTCAATGAGACAGCTGATACCAAAGTTCTGGAAAAATGTCCAGATCTAGCAACAAACAACCTGTGTGTGCTTAGAGCCTTGCTACTGAATTTCGTATCACCTAAGTTAACAGAATATTTCTGTCTGTTTAGCTGGCATTGGTGACATCAAATATTCATACAAATTAAAAGGAGAACCTAATAATTTATACACATTCTAAAAAACAATACAAATGTCTCATATATATAGTACGTAGCTAGCTAGGTTCAAATTATTATTTAAAAGATTAATGGTCAAATAAGAGGCGGATGTATATTGAAACAATTAATGAGAATCAATTGATCTTTATTTTTTTATTTTTTATAATTTTATATAAAATTTAGATTAAAATATCGTGATATCGTAAAATTGGCTCCCATTTTCTATAAACAAAAATTATATGATTAACCTCCATATATATTTATTTAATCCTCATAGTCTCAAAGTCAGGCTTCATCCCTGAGTCAAACTAATGTCTCATTTGAATTTAAATCTGTAATTAAAAGATTGAAGGATATAATTATAATTATAATAACAAGGTCCAAAGAAGCGATGAACCGAATTATATGATAAAGTTAATTAACGGACCCATTCGATCGGCCGGAGTCCACCTTCATGAGAGCTCATCTTCTGCATGTGTGAGCTGAATTTGAAGTGTGACCTGCGGCAGGGGCAGATTTAGAATTTTTGTCAGGAGAACAAAAAAATATCGAATCGGGTTTAAATATCTAATCGGATTTAAATCCATTAACCAATTGGGTACTCGATAAAAAACAATACTTTAACTTATACTTTTCAATGCTTTGACTTGTAATTTCTAATGCTCTGACTTGTAATTCTAATTACCAATCAAAATTCAACAGATTTATTTCAATTTTAACCCTAAATTTAACTTGAATTACAAATTAAATGTCCAGAGGGGGGCAAAAAAAATTCCGGGGAGGGGGGGGGGGTCAAAGTCGATCGGAACCGATAAATTTTCACTAAAACTCAAAATCCAGGGGGGCAGCTGCCCCCCCCCCCCCCCCTGGAATACACTGGATCCGCCCCTGACCTGCGGTGCAATATTCGAAAATAAAGGCAGTGCATCTCTGAGTGATGATCGAGACCTGAATTTCAACTATCCTTCCTCTCTTACCATGGCCGATCGCCATAGACATCTCCTCACTTGCGACATCTCCTCACTGCTGTCCTCAATGTAGAGTGGAGTAAGTGTTAAGAATGTAAGATGTGAAATATGAAATTGAGCGAGAATCATGAACCGTTGGAAGTACAACAACAGGAATTGTTAATTGCAAATTGTAAATAGTAGTGAGATATATGTGTTGTACCTACTGGAATGTAGTATGTTGCGAGGGCAATGCTGGAGAAAGTAAGTTATATTACTATCCCACCGTACAAGAGTACAGTTTACAGAAGATTACAAAATATTGTTACAAAAGTTGGTGGGTACACTTGCAGGGGAAGTTAACAATATACATAGTATTTATACAGGAGGATAGTTGGATGGTGAACATTTCACAGTTCAGTCAGGTTGGCGTGACCAGTAGCAAGGGGGGTAACATTTTGTGCGGTGTTGCCGTGGATTGTGGCCTAAACACTGTTGACCGATGTCGATGTCTCCTGCAGCCTTGGTATCTGAAGTAGGCTGTGGTGGTTTACACAGAGCAAAGTGCTCATGTTTTCTAGATAGTGTACATAATTTTGTGGAAGTATGATTTGGCTTCGTTGCCTGACAATCTCGTCAGACAATTCTTGCAGGTGAGAGTTAATTCTGAGCGTCTCCAACATGTGGGTGTGGTTTATTTTCTCTTAGAAGATGGTGTAATTAAGTCTGGTCTGGTATAATTGATCATGCAGGTGTAATTAAGTCGTGTCACGTGCTATGTCGAGTTGATGGTCCAAGCTATCGGCGATTGCTTGCCATGCTTGCTTTGTTTGGGCAAAAATGTGGGAGTTCAGATAGGTGGAGACGCAATTCTCCTGCATAGTATGACTGGATGAAGTGTAATGTCATTGGTGAAGCAATATCTTCAGCAATGATATAGTTTCTCAGGCAGAGATGCGAAGGTTCTTTCTAGGGGTGGTATATTTGCATGGCTGTCATATACAATCACCATCACGGTGGTCAGCCCTCGCATGTCGGTCTCGCGCCGCTAGGCTGGGAGGCGCATAATGGTGGACTTGGATTGACGACTCCTCATAATATTTACGGACGTTCAAGCCATTGATGCTGCTGTTCAAGAGGTAATGTATCGTATTAAATAGTTAATTCTGCACAATATCTACTTACAATCTGCACATTACACAAGAGTATGGTTAGTTGCACAATCTGATTTCGACTTTGTACCAACTAGTACAATAAACTGAAAAAGGGATAGCTTGTACTATGGAGAATTGGTGTGGTAGTAGTGCTATTAGCAACTCTGAGCTGTTAATTACCAGAATGATAGATTCCCATTAAAGTCTCTAATTAATTATCACTTGCTTTCTGCATGTGACATTCCACCTAGAGGGCATGTATGTTGTACTGGGGAGGGCGGTGTACTTCACCCTATAACCTTACTCCAAAAAACCTAATGGTGAAGGAAGGGAAGTATTTCGCACAGGTTGATGTACCAAATGCATTCTATCTTTTTAGTCATAGCAAACATAATTGTTTTCAAATCATAACTTATTTGAAATTTTTAGTTATAAAAATACCTTTAAAAGATGTTGACAACATTTTTCTTGTAATTCCATGCTAGACATCTTGCCCTCCAATTCCAGCTTATATCTGCTCTCCAACGTAGCAGAGAATATATTTACTTTGATAGAATACCGGATGCCAGGAGACCTGTAAAGGTTTGTAAGACCCAACACTGTTAGGAACTTTCTTTACAAAATTCAATACCAAATTATAAAATCAGGCATACATGCATGAGATTGTTCAGTATAGCAGCTGAAAACAATTAATTCAATTTACTACGTACCAAATAAGAAAAAAGATTGTTAATCTTGTGTTGTATCTATTGTGACAATCTTGTATAGGCAAGAAAAATTATGTCCAATTTTACCCACCACACACCTGACAGCTGGAGCAGATCTAAGATTTTCATCAGGGAAGCAAAAAAATATCGAATCGGTTTTAAATAGCTAATCGGGTTTAAATCCAATATAGTTAATTGGGTACTCGATAAAAAAACAGTATTTTAACTTATACTTTTTAATGATTTGATTTGTAATTTCTAATGCTCTAACTTATAATTCTAATTAGCAATCAAAATTCAACAAATTTATTTCAATTTTAACTCTAAATTTAATTCGAATTACAAATCAAACAACCAGAGAGGGGCAAAAAAAATTTCAGAGGGGACAAAGTCGGTCAGGACCAATAGATCTCCACTAAAACTCAAAATCTAGGAAGGACAGCTGCCCCCCTGGGACTATGTGGGTCCGCCCCTGTCTAACAGCTTGAGCTATCATATTAAATTAACAGAAATTGAGCGAAAAAAATGTGATAAATAAATTGCAATGATTTTTAAAAATTGATATCACAAACCAAAATTTATTAATATTGTCATATTTAAAATACTACTATATGAATAACAGTTTGAAACGATGCAAAACAAAGTGTCAAAGTTTGGTAACTAGCTGTTCTGGGTTTATTTGTTAAACACTACAACTCTTTCCCGTAAAAAGCAAGCCTGAACAACAAAAAAACATGAAGACAAATCAAATTTTTGCAAACAAATTCCCATGAACATTCATTTTTACACATTAAGGTGACTAAACTTTTTTTGCAAAACTAACATCATGAGATTGCGTTTATGTTGAGAATACCATCAAAGAACAGCAAGCATCTAACAAACTCTTTTAAACATTTCTTTAATATAAAATAAAACAAAAGCTTCTTTCTTAGCACATTATAACTTCGGAAAATAAACGGACAGCTCTTCTCTTTGTAAAATGGATTTCTACAAAGGAAGTTGAAGGATTGGCTTAAGAAAACCAACCAACGCTTCGAGAGATGGTGAAGAGATTTAAAAAAGATGAAATCTAAACCGGCCCCTTGCGTAATGAGTGGATGCACGATTATATTATCATGCAAACCTCTAAATAGACATATTTACAATTAATCCCTTTTCTGTATTTACCTCACAGGAATGAGTTCTCTTCCTTTTTTTTTTTTTTTTTTTTTTGCTTTCTTTTTCTGTTTTTTTTCTTTTTCTTTTTGAGCAAAGCACAAGCGGAGGTTTTGAAGGAGGGGACCGCTGTATCATTTTATTCATTCATTTGTAGAAGGCATTATATATATATAGGTTGTAGATTAGGGTTTCATATTGTTTCGTCTCTCCATTTCTGTCCAGTTTTTTCCAGTTTCATGGAGCATCAATGCTGGCTTTATAAACTATTTTGGAACTTCTTCTCGGATTTTACCATTTTTTTGGTAACATTATTTGGTATTTTTGCATTTTTTTTTCTACCGAATTACTACACATGCAACCAAAAATCTAATTTATAATTTAAAAAACTTGTGAATCGGCCTAAAAATTATAATTACGACAGAAAACAAATGATACAACTATTTTGGAAAATATTCTCGGATATAAACATTTTTTAGTGACATTATTTGAGCATAGCACAACCAAGTTTTACTCATTCTTCATGTACAAATATATGTACAATATTTCTTTTCATTAATTTTACAATATTCTTTTATTTTGTGTTGCCAAAAAATCTTACAATTTTATAATTTGTTTCCAAACCTATAAGCACATTAATTATGAATATAATTATTTGACATAATGTTGCTCGAAATATATTCTAATAGACCTCGTTGCATTTTAAAAAAAATTGTTCATGATTTGCAGAAAAAATTGGACCTTTGTAAGATTTTTTTTTTAAGTCTACTCATTTTTTAAACAGATCGTAATATGCTTTTTTTTTTTAACAAATTTATGAATAAGTATGATTACCCACAAAATCTACCTTTTTTTTTAACAATATTACAAGCCTTCTGATTTTTACAATAACTGTGAGCTTGGTAACTTTATATATCTAAACAAGAATAAAAAAATCCCCCAAACTTCGCAAATACTATTCCAATAAATATAACTTCAATCGACCGAATTATCACCACTCTATGTCAATTAATACAGAGAATTAACACATTTGCAATCCAATTTTTTTTAGAATACTTGTTTTACATATAAATATATATACATCATTATAGTAGAATGATATTTAACATATTCAAAAGTATTATTATTGATATTTGATGATAAATTATCGTAATCAAATAAATGAATAGTGTTATGTTATCATAACCGGACCGATCTGATAACATTATAGTATATACTTGAAAGCTTGCCGAATGAATCAATATATCATAAATTGCACCGAACACCTACCTACCATAAATTGCACCAAACACCTACCTCTCCATCTCTCTCCGGTTCTCTTTTTTTTTCGCTGCCTTCAATTTCATGTCACCGGTCAAAAGTTGTGTTGTTTCATCATATATACCATAAAGGAATTGGCTGTGTTAATTTTTTTTTTTCAATTTTCCCATCGTTTCGACTCCTTTCCAAGATCATCCTATATATTCTTTCTTTTCGTTTTTCCAGGTATTAAAGCCCGGCCCGCCTTTATTACCATACCAGAAGTGGTTGCGTGTTTTGGGTTCCATAAGATATGATGTTTTCTTTAGAGAAAATTAAATATGATGTTTTAATGAGGCCTGAGAGCAGCGCTATTCATGATTCTAGTTTTCTAAGTGTCAAGTCTTCAGTCTCTGCCACACTAACATTGGCGATATATTCGCGTTTTTTTTTTTTTTTTTTTACGTTTCTGAATCAAACACCGAATAAAACGCAAAAAATGCATAATATATTGTATTCGTGAATAAAATGCGAATTATGAATTATTTGCGAATAAAATGCGAAAAAACAAATTTCATTTTTTAAAATTTTTTTGGGGTTTTTTTTGAGTTTTTTTTTCTTCCTTGTGGTACTGAATCATTTCCGAATTATACCCGAATTATTTCCGAAGTACGAATTTTTTATTCAGCCGAATCAAACCCGAACTATTCGTTTGTCACTATGGTCTCTGCCGATCCCTACTCTCATCCTGATGCGAGCTATAGCAGTTTATGTCAAATTGTCGCCTTATAGGATCAAACGGTCCTCGAATATTTAAGGATCAAATAAAGTTGTATATATATATATATATATATATATATCAACATTTTTATTAATACTCTAAAAAAAATAGAAAATCTACCCTCCGTATTGAAAATTTTTCAAAAATAACCTAACCGCCCCACATTTGGACAGTTTGCTATTTTTTTTAATTTTTTTGTTACAGATGTATAGCTGACCGCAACGTTTGGGCGGTTTGCTATTATTTTTTTTTTTTACAGATGTTCACCAAACCGCTCCACTGTGGGGCGGTTTGCTATAAATATGTTTTTTTAGAGATCTTAATATTTCCATCTAATCTGTATATTATATGACAACTATTTTAGATGAGTATATACGATATGTAATCAATTTAAAAAAATATAAACGATCGACAAGAGCTAAAACGATTATTACAGATAATGATCGTCTGATCCTTTGCAAGGATCAGATTTTGTGCTATTACATTGATCTGATTTTGTGATGGAATGTGCGGTGCCTGACAAGATCCTGTCACATTATATTATTTCGAAAAGACATTCTAATTCAGAAATCCCAATTAGTTAAATACCAACTTTTCTAAATTTTTTTCTAAAATTTAATATGAAATACCAATTTCTAAACTTTTTATTAATAATTAAAAAATATTAAATTTTAAAATCTACATCGGATTCTGAAATATTTAGAAATCTGCACAATTTTGCAGTTTTAGAATTCTTATTTGCGCAAAATTATTTTGCGGTTTTAGGATTTTTTTTAATTAAACATAAAATATTATAATTTATTTTTTTTTGTATTAAAATATTAGAAATTTTTTATATATTTATTTGAAAAATAGATAGAATACTATATAATTTGATTTATCAGAAAGACTGCAACAAATTACCCGGGTCAATATTTTTCAGATCGGATTTTTTGCAGCTGTAAGAAAAATTAAAATATTTCTTTGTGTATTATTGAGAAAAAAAATATTTTGAATTTGAGTTATTAATTTCGATTCAAAAGTTACTTCTAAGTAAATACATAAAATATTGTGATCTTTCTACTTAATAAGTAATATTATATCTTACTTTTGTTATAGACATTTTCGACATGAGTTTACTTATGTTACAATAAAATAACTATTTAGTTGACATGAAACTTCAAATGAATGATTTTAGAAAAAATATTTTAAAATGTTAGCATTCGAACTCATCGTTAAAAATATGAGATAATAATGTAAGATAGGTATTGTGATAATTAGTGTCATTAAAAACTTGTGACCATGCAATCCTCTCCTTAATTAAAATAGTAAATGATGGTAATTAGATCATGGTGCGGTTTCAAAGCAGCATGCAGGGTATTTTGCTAATTTCTTCATTTCTTCCTGTCTAATCTGGATAATTTTCATGAGCTGATTGAATTAAAAAAAATTCAGGGACTATAATTGAACAAAATCGAAGAACTCTGGAACCAAAAACAAATTTTTTGGTACTTTTTTTACATTTCTTCCTGTCTAACATGAGCTGATTGAATTAAAAAAGCTCAATTGAACAAAATCGAATAATTCAGAAACAAAAAACAAAATTTTCTCTATTTTATGCAATTGTGCCTCCTCAACCAACTCAATTTAGCCTCGATTTATAAGTTTATCAATCAAGAACTATAAAGTGGAGAATGGAAAAATGGAGAAGAAACAAAAAATGGCTTTAAATAAACCAACCATAATGGATAAATATCATTTGCTGACCTCATGCTTTTCTTCTTATCATGATTCAAATTCAAAATAAACTCCTGCATTTTAAATTCAACATCATGGACAAATATAAAGTAGTAATATAATTCAAAAAAATTATAATACGAAATCCATATTAATAAAATGAGGGATGCTTCTATGGACAAAAGTAATAAAATAATAAAATGGATATTTTTATATTTTTTTAAAAATAATTTATTTTGACTTTATTTTGATACGTTACAAGAGTGATCAAAATAAAATAAAAATCTTGTGTATGAAATTAATTTAGATAATAAAAAACATATCTTATGAGTTAAGTTTGTTATTTTAACATAAACCAAAATCATTTAACATTGGCTCCCTTTTTGTACCTTAGTTTAACAAAGAGTAGCTCGGGTCTGATGCCCATCGGACTCAAATTTGGATTCGATAGGTTCGATGACCGTCCGATCTGCTTTAAGATTTGTGCGCACGAATTTTAAAGCATACGCAAAAGTTACAGGTGTAAATTTAAAACAGATCGGACGGTCATCGAACCTATCGAATCCAAATTTGAGTCCGATGGGCATCGGACCCAAATTGACCTCGGTTTAACAACAAGCTACTACACTCAAACTAGTGGTTTTCGGCAGCGCAAAGCATGGGCCCTGAATACCTTGTTATGGTTAACTTTTAAGATAATTTTATATTATTATTTTTTATTGAATTGAAGCTATAAGACACTCATGAAATTAGTTCCAAATTAGCACATATATGTTTACAACTATTTTACATTGAGAAGACACATTAATTAAACGAATAAGAAATAACTGACTGAAGTACAGAAAATAAAGTTGCATGCAACTGCCATAAAATAACGCAAAGCATGTGACAGCCACATCATTTATTTTCATAGGGTGTTACGTGTAAAGGGAATTCGTTGCACATCGGACCAAAGTCGATGATGCCAATTTGCATCGAGATTTGTTCGTACGGTTTAGATTCACAGAGAAGTAAATAATTTTGCATGAATATTAATATAGATTGAACGGTCCAGATCAAATATTATCGAACTTCATCTGATAGCCGTCGGTAACCAGTTACATGAAAAATAAGTAGATCAATTTGATATCTTGTCAATGTTAATTATAATCAGGCCCATCTAAGGCATATGAGCCCAAAAGTTTTGGGCCTTTTGTAATACAACATGTAAATTCAATTTTGATGGAAAACCAGGCCTATGCACACAAACACCGAATGAATACTTCCTGGCCTAGTTACATAAACTAAAACCCAATATTTATTTACATCCAAGGAATTAATACAGGATAATGCATCCCCATTTGTGGAAAACAAAGGGAACCTGTTGTTACAAGTTCTTTTTATTTTTTGTTTTTGATGAATTATAATTTATTTACTATTCAGAAACCATGAAGTCCTGGTTGTGGTTATCTTGAATTCCATGGAATGCAATCGGATAATCCTTGAAAGATCGGGACTGTTCAATTCAAATCACTGAGTTATGATGCATGGCCTTATGGACCTAGTTTTGAGAAGAGCCAGACATTTTATCCACCACAAGATCAAAATCTGAGAGTCCACATTTGAGGCCCAAATAGAAGTATACATTTTTTATTGGATTAGAGGTCCTATTGGGCTCAGAATCATCATCATGCAACTTTGGAAGTAAAAAAAGGAACAACAAAATTAAATAAATAATGACATAGAAAAAAGAAGAGGCCTTTTGAGTATGAGTAGCAGCTTCCAGAGTAATTAGTGGGAGACACCGCCTACCGCCTAGAGTTCTCTAGCAATTCCCACTCTACTCTGGAAAACTCCGGACAATGATAAACCGAAGCTATCTATTCTTTTCCTATAAATAGGAACCAAATCAATGAGCATCACCATCTGTTCATTAACAAAGTAAAGCAAACAAAGCAAAGCAAAGCAAAAACACAATTTCCAAATTCCATTTCCAATCCAAGACTACTTGAGACTCTTCTTCTATTAATTGCAACATGTCGATCATTAGGAGCAACCTTTTCGATCCCTTCTCACTCGACGTTTGGGATCCGTTCCAGGGTTTCCCTTTCAACAACAACCGTTCTCTCAGCACTTTCGACAACGAGACCTCTGCCTTTGCCAATGCCCGCATTGACTGGAAGGAGACTCCGGAATCGCATATTATCAAAGCCGACATTCCTGGAGTCAAGAAAGAGGAGGTGAAGGTGGAAGTGGAGGAAGGTAATGTGCTCAAAATTAGCGGAGAGCGTAACAAGGAGAAGGAAGAGAAGAACGACCAGTGGCACCGCGTGGAGCGCAGCAGCGGTAAGTTCATGAGGATGTTCAGGTTGCCGGAGAACGCAAAGGTTGATCAGGTTAAGGCAGCGATGGAGAATGGTGTGCTCACTGTGACTGTGCCAAAGAAGGAGGTGAAGAAGCCTGAGGCAAAAGCAATTGAAATCTCTGGTTAATTTGAGCGATCGATCAATGATATGAGATGTGATTTGTGGTTCATCCGGTTGTTTCCGTGGTTGTTCATGCTTTAATTACTTGGCAAGTATGTTTTGTGTTTTGAAATCATCAGATTAAATTTGATGTCTACTTGTTTCGCTTGCTGGGGTGGAGTGTACTGTGATTATGCATGTTATGTGATCTCATTTTAGTTAAATAAGTAAAACTTGTTTTTATCTAATTTTCAGAATATTATTTTCACATATGGTTTTCTTATCTTGATTAACTAAGTAATTCAAAATATATTAGTTGTGTAATTAAAAAAATGACAGATAAATAGTAATATGATGTGACTACAGAAAATGGAGCCCGGCATAAGTTCATAGGAATTAATTTTTCCCATGTGCGCGCACAGTATTTCAGCCAAGGAATTATCATACACATTATAAACACGAAGGGATTATAATTTTCTGAAAGTTCTAAAAAACAAGGTCACCTAATTTCAGTTGAAAAGGAAAATTCGAGACAAATGTCCTGCAAGCCAAGTAATTTCATACCAGCTCCAACTCCAATTCCAGACCAATGGTATGTAGTATGTACCATTCCATGTCTTTTAGAATTGTAGTTAATATTGCCGTAAAGATATTGCATGCATTCCCAACATAACAAAATTGCAAATAGCTTCTACATGAGCTTTACATAAGCTTCCATTTATTCATTGGTGTAGCAGAGCCTGGAATGGTTGAGACAATTTAACTTTAGTATTGCTCCTAGTTTGGTAGATAAATAACTAAGTACACTCAGCTGCAGCTTCAGTTTTTGCTAATATCAAAAAGCATAATAAAATATTCAGCATGAATAACAGCACTCGCCTGATTTTTCATGGTCTTTCTGAATAATTATTAGTCCAAGTAATCAAAATCTGTCTAGTTACACATAATCAGGAAAAGAAATCTCTATTCAAAAAAGAAAATTATTAAAAAAACTATTCATGGAGAGTTGGGCAGCCAATTCGGGGAGTACGGTGGGGTCGTCGGGCTTTCGGGCCAGTTCCCGGGACTGCGCAGCCCATATGAAGTAGGAGAGTACTCCGGTGATTTTAGTTCTTCCTCAGCTCTTTTTTCGTCAATCCTCTGCTCACTGTCCCGTCTTGCCCTTTGAAGGAAAAAGTTGTTAACAAATAATTAGTTTTGTCAATAATATGCAACTCCAACCACTAAAACCACAGTGACCTCACTCGGCCCTGAGTGAGGGAAACACACAAGAAAAGAAAAGAAAAAGACATATCAGTGGAATTACCAGCACCAAATACAAGCCATTTTTAAAAGGTAAGATAAAGGATCAGACAATTACCTTCTGATGACTTGGAACAATTTTTAAGGAGAAGATACAAAATTGAAGTGCCAGAAGTATGATCATAGGTTTATCTACAACGCTGTCATGGATGCTTCACACAAGCACCAGAATTTCACCATAAGAGGACAATGACAACAAATGAGGGCCATTGAATCTCATCCCTAATTAGTACCAATTGCATTTGGCAAGTTTTAAGGTGCTTCAAGGTGCCAAAAGGAAGTGTTTTAAGGTGCTTTTATAGAAATTAAAGTTAAAGCAGATCAACAGGTGCTTTCAACTTAAATCACCACAACCTCTAACTTCTGACAACATTTTTACCCATATTACTTTTACTTGAGTGAGCAAAGTTATTTGCATATACTTTTACTTGCATAGTATATGCAGACAATTTTTCTTTTTTTTTAACACTACTTCACTATAACCAAACACCAATTCTTTATGGTCATTTAATCACCACTTAGCTGGCAAAAAGCAAGGTAAAGTTGCAATAGTTCATCCCCAACTTGGTTGTTGTTGTTGTGATAAAGAAGAGATTTCAGAGACTATTTGCTGCTTAAATTTCTTTTCTTCTTGGTATTGACACCCAGTGAAAGCCCTAAAAGTCCCCAAGGTTAAACCTCCATCCGAAGCATCATACCTGATATTAGAACCAGTGCCCGTGGGAGTATAGTCCTGGGCCTCCTGGAAGGGATGCGGCCTATTAGGCCAATATTCCGGGCTCCTAGGACTGTAGGACCAGCCGGGGACGTACGGTGGACTCGTGGGGCTGTAGGGCCAGTACTTGGTACAAGTGGTCGGAGAGCACTCGGGTGAATTTAGTTCTTTCTCTACTGTTTTGTCATCTACCCTCTGCTCGATGTCCTGTCTTGCCCTTTGAAAGTAAAAGTTGTAAACAAATAATTAGTTTTGTCAATAATATGCAACTCCAACCACTAAGTCCACAGAGACCTCACTCGGCCAGGCCACACATAAAAAGGCAAAATAAAGGTTCAGAAAATGACCTTTTGTTGACTTGGAACATGTTTAAAGGAAAAGATACAAGCTTCAAGTGTTAGAAGTATGATTATTATAAGTTTATATAATATACCAGAATAGATGCAACATACGAGCACCAGACTTGCACATAGGTAAACAGAGGGCAATGACAACAAATGAGGAACACTGAATCTCATCCCTAATAGTACCAATTGAGTTTGGTGCCAAAAGGGAGTGCTTTAAGGTGTTTTTAAAGCAAAAATAAGTTAAAAGCAGCCCAACAGGTTTTTTTAATTTAAATCACCACAACCTCAACTTTTGGCACAATTTATCCTTATTACCTGTAATTTAATCTCCACTTAGCTTACAAAACACAAGGTAAAATTGCAATTTTTTAGCTCAAGGCTCTAAGGGCATCAAAAAGAGCTTAACAAGTTCATTTTTTTTTAAAATGTACTAAAGAAGAGATTGCAGAGAGTATTTACCTCTTAAACTTTTTTTCTTGTTGGCACTGACAGCCAGTGAAAGATCTAAAAGAAGTCCGTAAGGCGAAACCTCCATACCTAGCAACGTACCTGGTGGTAGAACCAGTGCCCGTGGGAGTATAGTCGTGGGCCTCCTGGAAGTGATCTGGGCTCATAGGCCGATATTTCCATACCCTCTGCTCACTGTCCTATCTTGCCCTTTGGAGGAAAAAGTAGTTAACAAATAATTAGTTTTGTCAATAATATGCAACTCCAACCACAATCCACAGAGAGCCCACTAAGGCCATGGACCTAAATTGCTAACCATGAGTCAGGGAAACACACAAGTAAAAAAAATGTTTAAAATAAAAGAACGAAAAAGACACATCAGTGAAATTACCAGCACCAAATACATACATAAAAGGTAAGACAAAGGTTCAGACAATGACCTTCTGTTGACTTGAAACATTTTTAAAGGAAAAGATGCTGAATTAAAGTGTCAGAATATGATTATAGGTTAATCTAAAATGCCAGAACAGATGCTACATACGAGAGCAATGAAGATAAGTGAGAAACACATAACCTCATCCCTATCAATACCATCTAAGTTGCAACTATTCAAATGTAGGCTCTTTAACCACATAAAAAATCAGTTACCAGTTTCCAGTTTCCCCAACCAATTACTATATGCACCAGTATCATAAAATCCAAAAATTCAAACTTTTGGCAACTAGAAAGAGATGATCATAAAATTCAAAAATAGTTGTTGAAAACAAAAGGAGCACATTGGCTAAAACAGAGTTATGTGATGTATTTTACCTCTTAAGTCCGTGATCTTTCTTGGTGTAACAGCCGCTGAGAAACATTTCATCACTCGCCAACTCACGGCCCCCACGCTTTGGATCAGGCCTGATTAGAGCAAGGGTTAAGAGTTAGGGTTATAAAATTCCAAAAGAGAACAAACGATAAAAGAACAATGAACAAATTAGAATACCTCGCCCATCTTGTTTGTACAGTACCATACTGGACCTAACCGGTAAATGAATTGGTAACATCTAATTCTATACCGAACCTCCTACCATAACCCAACCCAACCATGTACCTCGGCTGATCTAAATTAGATCAGCCTAAGTCGGAGGAGAACTGGCCGGATCATGGCGCACCTTGCAATAGGTGAACCAGATTTTTCTTTAAGTGTCTGCGCCGGTGATCGGGCCATCTCCAATTGTCGACGGTGAGTCGCAAGGAGAGAAGGGAGAGGAAAGGAAGAGCTACTTCTGATTAGGCGAGGTGGGAGGAAACGAAGGAGGGTTTGGAGAAGAGGGAGGAGAAAGGGCGAATCTCAAAAGAAATCAAGAAATCTTTCTTGCGAAGACGGAAGAAAGAGCGGGAGAGTGCAAAATGGAAAGTCGGCAGAGAAATAGAAAGAAATAAGGGTCATAATTATGTTAAAAATAGAAATCAGCTCCGCTCCCATTAAAAATAGAAATCAGTAATTCAGTCATCGGTTTTTATTTAAAGCAGATTGAAAACACGGAGGGATAGACATTATTCACAGGCCTATAAGTATATATAAGCTATAATAAGGTATTTATGGCCTACATTTAATTTCTACTGTGCATCCAATATTATGATACGTTCAAAATCAACAAAGAATATTATAATATGATGGAATAAAAAATACATATCTTACTTGCAAACTTTATTATAAAATAATCTAACACTAAATTTTTGTTGTACTTGTGAGTTAATTTGTGAAGTCTATTCTTGTCAGTTGTATATTTTTGAGCTAACACTAAATTTTTTTTATCAAAGTAATTTATTGTAGAAAATTAGAAGTACATTGATCACTCACAAGTACAACATTTGAGAACTATTTGTTTCAGATGTTGTAGTGACCTCATCTTTTCTTTTCTTTTTTTAATATTTCGACGTTCTAATGACCAACCACACTTATTAAAGAGTGAATTTGATTGCAACTATAGTTTAAAGAAGTTAAAGTTTAATTTGTTGTATGGTTTTTTTTTTTTTTTCTAATTTGCAAGAATTCACCAATTGTTTTTATACTACGACTATTAAATGATTCACCATGGTCAAAATTGATCCGGTCAAATTAGGAAGTAAATTAGAATTAAAAACTCCAATGCATTGTGACATAAAATAAACTGAAGAAAGATAAATGAAAATTATTATAAGAAAACGGTTTAACATTTATTAAAATAAAAATTTACAAATAAAAATTTATTATTGACATGCGTAATGTCAAAACGTGATCCAGAGGGGCCAAATGCCCCATGTTTACGCTATTACACAAATAGATTAAAAAATATTATTTGAGGAAATGCAATATAAATTTCGGTATGGTTATAGTTGTAAGCAAAACCAATTTCGAACAAAATCTTAAAACAAATAAAATTAATATTTATTCATACAAATTTATTATATTTTCTAACATCCCTTGCTCTACAATATCAAGCTAGTGCTCACATAGAAGCCCCCTCCGGGATTGATACCAGCCATCTGGTCCAGCCATAGCTGATTTAGTGAAGCACAGCAGCATAGCCCAAGGGAATGAAGAGCATCGACCATAATCGGACTGCGAATAGGCATAGGAAGAAGAGGTGCATTAGACTGTCAGCTTCTCCTTGCTGTAACATCACAGGTCGACAAAACCCATTATGCAGCAAAAGCAGGAAAAACATGCGCATAGATGAACTTTGATTTTCCATACCTTTGCAATGTCAGAATTTACTCTTCCCAGCTTCACACAGTTCCCCAAATTAAGCAGCAAGGGTTCATGCTTGGACCAAAGGAAGGATGACTATGCAATAAATCCCCCAATTAAGCAGCGAGGGTTCATCCAGTTTTTACAAAAATATAGCCTAATCTCATAGTATAAAGCCTGTATATACACCTTTTGAAATAATGTCAACTCAAACATCTTAAATTCATTTTCAAGAAAATAGATACTTTTTCCCCCCTTTATACCCAAGATCCCATTGCAAAATAGATTAATGAATAAAAGATATTTGAGCAAGCAGCATGTGAGACTTGGTGATGCCCGTGTAGAGGGCAAAACTACAAATCTTTATATTCTCTAAAAACTGTTTGTGTATCTGTGACCAGGAAAACATAATACTACAATTACGCTCTAAGATAAGAAATATGTATTAAGCCCTGCAAAATATGAAAAGGTGTTTAACATCCATGTTCAATGCAAACATACATTAGTAACTCGGCCATAAACCAATCGTAACCAAACCAAACCGATAAATTACAACTTCAACTTTTGATCAAAGTCTAAAACAACCCGAACCCAATTGACATTTCACAAGCACCTGACTCCACTAACACATAGCTCAAAGCAACCAAAATGCAATTGACTGTCCACACACGCACATGACAAGCCTTGACTTGAACCGGACTGACCAGTAACCCAATGAAACCTGAACCCGATTGACTCAAGACTGAATTAAAGTGACCCCCCACTGATTTGCAACGCGAATTGACTGGAACTGTGGTAACTTAGACCCGACGCCAGACCCACACCCGAAATGACCTGAACACCACATGACTCAACCTGACCCTGAACTGCCCTGTCCCACCTGATTGCTACTGATCTGTTATTTTAACAACATCGAGTACGATCTCAGGTTTTGGTAGAAATTCACGTTAAGATATATGCACCATACTAGAAAACTTACAGACAGAGAACCAGCAGATAGCCTGACAGGTCCAAAACAATCTGGGGTAGTAGTAGTAGGAGTAACCTACCTAAACGTAACTGAGAGAGAAAGTAAAAGGAAAATAACAACTCGGCAGCCACTGCCAAGCATTCCGAGAGAGAGGAGAATACCATCGGGCGATAAACCATTCTACATATGGGGATATTGTTCCTTAGTCTCAAAAAAGCACTGGCAGGGGAAATGAGCCCCTTGTTCAAGCAATCTTCGACCCTCAAAACCACACTCCGGTCCAGGATACCATTGGAAGATAGAAGAAAAAAGTGGCCGGATCTGTGTATAAGACGAGGTAAAAAAAGAAACCTATTTAAGAAACCAGGAAGAAATTTAAAAGCGACCGCAAAAGGTATGCCCATAAAAATCTACATTGCTGCTACTGTTCTGTCTCCACCAAGAAGTAACAACATACAAACACTATTATTTTATAGGTGTAAAGTTGTTAAACTATGAGATGTCTGTAGAATACCAAAATTAGCTCCCAATGCCCCCAAGAAAGGCAAAGTGGAGAAACTTAATTCCCACAAAAAGTAAGGTCAAGAAACTCTAATGGCACGTTTGCTCCCTATACATACCATTTGACTGGTAATATTGGCCACAGATTTTCACTAGTATCTAGAGAAGAGAAGGAAAATTACATAAGGAGGTGGTAAGGTGAGGAACAAATAAGAACCTAATGTTTACTCCTAGGGTGAAATACGAGTTGCCCTTAGCACGCACTTTAAGTACCTCATCTGCATAGTAGTCTTCAGCACCATCGTCTTTCTTTATGGCGTTATGCAAAGGAACAAAAAGAAAAGCTTAGTCATAAGTGTTTAATCTGTGTTGTGCCTACTGCTAATCCATTTTGGATGAGTTCATATTTTATGTGTTTTTAACTTATAGGGAACTTATATGTCACCTATGGAGAGCTCTTTTGGGTTTAGTCAAACATGCTTCACATACCATTCCTAACAAAACCACATCTTCGGGAGCACTGCAAATCTCAACATTTCTCCTCAACTCTTCGTAAATCTCAAGCAACCTTGTGTGTCTATTACATGCAATTGCCCTAAGAAGAAGGTTCTCCACATCAATACAGCTCTGGTCAAATGTAAGTGACGCCTCCTTATTACCAGTAAGTGGGTCCACGATAAATGACCCATGGACGCACCTGACTTGTCGATCTGGCCCCAGTTCAACCCTCACAAAAGGAGCCAGATTCCCAGGCTGCCTGCCTCCGTTTTCAGTATCAAGCCAGTAAGTAAACTTCAGCCCGGGTAGCTCCAGCCCGGAGAAATGCAACTCACAATCCTGATATAACTGCATCCTTGTTTTGCCACCTATCTCACCAGTCTGACTACTATCTGAGATCAGGTTAAAGCGAATTGCATCTCGCCACCTCCCTTGACACAGTATCTTCGCCTTCTTTACTATCGTATCCATAACGAGCACGACACACAACTCATGAAGTATCGTGTAGAGGATATTGAATGGGTTCTCTGAAACCGCCATGCGGCGCTCCAAGTCATCACCAAGTGTGTAACTACGGGATTTTTCAAGCTTGATAGACCCTGTCTTCTCACCTACAAGCAACTCAAGATGCAGGATTCGCCAGAGATGCAAGTGGCATCGGTAGCCTAGTGTCAGAAGTACCTTGAATTCTCCATCAACCCGAAGAGTGACGATTCCATTAGACACTGAGATGTTAGACACTTCCTTCTGGATAACAGTATCCATAAGTTTCAAACGAACAAGGGTGTTGAGTTTTTTCAGTGCTGGTTTCTGCTCTGCCTCAGATAGGGTGTTCTGCACACCTAGATCTTCTATGCATTTGGGAAGTCTTTTGTATCCACCTGTAATCAAGTACATCCATTGTTTCATCAATTATCAGATATAGATCTGTTTGAAAATTGCTGGTGTATGTCTTGAAGGTAGCTAGTTAATACCAATATCCCAATCTAGTTAATTTCTACTGGTCTATTGCCTTGGAAGTAGCTAATCAATACCAGTATAACGAGTGCTGTACTACTATCCTTAGGTACAGAAAAAGGATATCAGGAAACTTTCTTGTTTAGGCCATGGCAAGTACTTATTAAAGTAGGCTAATACCATATGTATTAAGTTACCCACCTAAATTCAAGTATTGATCCTAGCAGGCACTCCAAAAAAGAACATTAAAAGAAATGAATAATGTGACATGTTATATCACATTGTATTCCATACAAGTTTTAATTGTGGGTTTCATATGCATCTTGGAGCAATAATACAAAGAAACAAAAGCTTCACCAGTTCAGCTTTGAATGAAAGAAAAAAGCACAAGTTCAAATCACACTTCCATTCTATTGTACACATACAACCTAACCGTGAAAGGAGAAACAATACCTGTACGAAAGACCTCTATGGCGGAGGGGATGTCGTGAATGGGGTGTGCGGCTTGCTGAAGCTCCTGATGAAAAAAAAAAAAAACGAATCAGCTGCCCGAGTAAAACACTTGTCGGGCAATGGGACCTACATAAAGGGACCAGTATTTATCTCTTAATATGTTCGCGAGTGAGCTCACTAACAACCACAACCATTTTGGGGACTTGTGTACTTATGCATGTGTACACTGGCTATGTTGATTTTACCTTGTATAGTAATAGTATGCACAATATATAGTACATATTCCTCGATTTTCTCCTATGCATTAGTAGGTTTTAATCAATACATATATACCCATTTTTCCGTTTAGTTTTGACCTACAACAAGTACGGATCGACACCAATACGAACAAATAAGCAACTTTACCCGTAAATTTCCAAAATAAGAAATAATATATTGTATCCGTAAAATCCGAGCAAAGTAGGCAACTCCTCAAATAATACCTTAACCAACTTTTGATGTGTCTCTATCTCCTACATACTAAACCAAAATTACAAAACAGAGCAACTACCTACCTGTTGCTGGGCAAGTACATGGAGGCCAAACATGCGCTGCCAGGTTTTGTCGATGAACCTGAGAAGATCGATCTTCATCTCATCATAGGATGGTTTCCGGCCGAGCTCGTCCCTCTTCAGGCTCTTCTTCATGAGCTCCTTAAGTGACAGGTACGATTCCTCCGCCACTCGCTGGACCAACGCCCAGAACTCCACTGTCTCGCCACCCACCTCCATCCTGTCAAAAGATCCGAAATTGAAGAAGAAAAGATCCAAAACCCTAGTTTGTTTGTGTCGCTGAGAGACATTGAAGCTCGTGTCGAACCTTAGAAGATTGCGAGACGTCACCGTTTGTACTAATCAAATCAAGCAGCTGAGTTTCTCGGCGGTGCCTCGCGAATCGCTATCGGAGGTAAAGGCTGATTCTTGTTTATGATAAAACGACTGGAGGGAAAGATTGATTCTTGTTTTTTGGGCGCCCGTAAAAAATTTTCCCCGCCAGATCACAAGATAATATGGATTCGTATCTTTACCTGACTCAACACAGTTAAAACGGACGGTCCAGATTTACTCTCAGTCGGTGCCTATTTGGAATGGCGCATCAGTATTATTTGTGCTTTGAGATTCGTGCCAAGTTAAAATAATGATCTTGGACGGTCCAGATTTACTCTCAGTCGGTAACATGAGGGGATGTGAATTCAGATAATATAGAATGTAATTTCACATATTTGGTAATAACTTAAAAAAAAACCCTGCAATTTTTGCTATTCCCAATACCCAGAGAGAATAATTATAAAACTAAATATATAGGTCAAGCAGAATCTCAAAAATCGACATGGGTACATCATCTCACTTCGGCTTTGGCCTGTTTCGTTAATATAATTTTTTATATATCACGTACTTTTAAGAATTTAAACATTTTGTTAATGAATATGATAACAAAGAAGACATGTTTGTTTAATAAATGTTTTCTTTTCAATGTTTTAAGACCTAAGGAACGTACAAAACACAAACATGAATGGTACAATTTTTTTACAAATGAATGAATTTTAATAGTTTATACTTTTCAAGAAAAAGGGAAAATTATTGTATACTAATACTATCAAGGCAACGTTATCATATGGAGATAGTTTTTTTTTTTTGGAGTTTTTTATGGTCAGGGTTTGATGAGGCCTCAAATACAACTGGAAGTGATTTCATTTATTTATTTGTCTTCATCAATATCTATTTTGTAATAAGCTAGACTGCTAGTGAAGCAGAAAAGGAATGGTGGGGCCAGAAAGACCAGGGATTGTTCTGTTTGGATCGTCGATTGTGCAGTTAGCTTCAGCAATGGTGAATGGGGGTGCAGATTGGTCTGTACTATCGATCATGTACTATAGTTCAAATAATCTATATTTGAACCGCTCAACGTGATATCCGTAAGAAAATATACTTATTCATTAATTTATCAATTAAACTTCTACATTTATTTGGTTAAATGTAGAAATTTGATTTTAAAACATTGCTCTCTCTTCTCTGTAGACTGTAGTCCTTTGGTTAATTCTCTATTTCTTATAATTAAGTGTTAAAATAAATGATTATTGTTGCTTGAAAATTTAATGTCAAGTCAAACATTGTTCCATAATCTTCAACGCTGATCCTCTAAAACACAACAAATTTCAGTTTAAATTATCGATTTTGAAATGAACAACTCAAATTTATCTTAGAACGGTACAACGAAATATGTATCTCGGTATCTGCAGAAAAAAATAAACAAGAATTATTCGTTTCGACTCAACACAAATATTAAAAGAAGCAGACATGCCCAGCATACTTGCATATAAAAGAAACAACCACCCATAAAACCCAAGGAAAAATGAAAAAGTGAAAAACAGAAAAAGCCAATCGGTATTAGTAGATATTGTGCATACGGTACCAACCCATACTTTACAGGCTTTGTAGAAATTACACAACCCTGAGAGAAACCAGTGCATGGCAAAACAGTATTAGTAAGGGAAGTGTATCAGTGAGGGTAAAAACTGGAGCATTATGTTAAAGCGCAATCCAGTACCAGCCAAAGAAACCAGTACCCATACCAGTGACAGTAAAAAGCAATATCCAGTAGCCGTACAATAAATATTGTGAACCAAAACAATACCAGTGGGTAGATGATAACTGTACCAGAGACCCACTGAACTCAGGTACCAGTATTGAAAGGGAAAAATGGGAAAATCGTACCAGAGATCCACTGAAACCAGTACCAGTATTGAAAGGGCAAAACTGGAAATTGGGTAGGCTATGTAAAAAGGGAAATTTAACTGTCCAATTAAATGGTAGGTACCGGTAACAGTGTTGGGTACGTATTACCTTGACAAAGCAACTACTCAAAATGGCAATACATTACAAAGCAACTATTGATAGCTTTGTGATCAACTAAAATGAATTTTCCCTGTTTCTAATAAGCAGATGGGTAATTCTTAGAAAAATATGACAATTTTTCAATATGAAATGTAAACTAATCAATTGTGCCTTTGCAAAGAGACTTTTAACAACCTTATTAGGAAAAAAAAAGGAAAAAATGTTAACTGCATTTCTATAGCAGCAACTACTCCAGATCAATGCTGAGATGATACCTAGATTATTTGAACAAATAACAAACATATCATAGCATTCTCTTCTTACAAAAACTGCCAACATTTTTATTAAAACTTGTTAATTAATACATAATCAAGCCGAGTCAAAAGCGAAGCATACTTCTTTCAATGATAGTATAAAGCAAGTACACAAAAATAATCATTGATGAAGCAAAATCATGTCTTAGTTGCTCAGCCGGAACAGTAAAAAATAAAACAAAATACCTAAGAGAAAAAAACCACAGAAATTAAACCAACTTGCATTTCAAAAAGGCACCAGAAAACAGATCAGTTAAAAATTGCATTTACAAAAAAAAAATAAGGCAATAAAAGCATATATTGTTCAGAGCAAGTTCAACACACAGGTTAAGTAACAGCATATACAAAAAAGAGGCTGTTAACAGCACTTGGCTCAGAGTTACCAGTTCCAAGAAGTAACATAATATCACTGATATTCGTAACATCTATTGCATCTTGCACACTACTCACAGCAGCTCAGAAAAAAAAAACAAAAGGGAAGTAAAACAGTAGAACTTACAAAACTAGTAGAGTCTCCCCTTGCACTCGGATGCACCGCAATAACACTCTTTAACCTTCACACTGCCATCAGAATCACGTATCGCCCCTATGCCATAGTTATAGTGGTACGTCAGTTCCTTCAGAGGTGGTATATTCTCACACGCAAAGAACATAACATGCGGCATCTTTTTATCATCATGATCAAACAGCACATTTTGCGCATAGAGATTAGGAGAGCAACTGTGGTTTATGAACCTCCCCACATTCCCCCTCTCCAGTGCATCTATAGTGTACCCCTCCTCTGACGAGCTGGCCCCCACCTCGTCAGTGATGACATCATCATTGCTCAACAGCCCCTCCCACAATGCAGAGTCATCATAGTTGTGCCCAATGTCAAAGAGGTACTCATCATTTTTCCTCTGGTCTGCCTCCAGGTCCCGTAACAGCTCTCCTATGTACTCACACACAAAACTGCCTGAAGGGATTGAACTCAGAGAACGCACTCCCCAGCCCCGCTTCTTGGTTTTGAATACTTCTAGCGGGTACTTGATGCCATGCTGGCTGACCCGGTTGTAGCATGAGGGAGGGCATCCACACATGGGCCCACACTCATATATCAGCCGCTTTGCCTTCACAATAGCACCATTGAAATTGAACGGGATCTGGCCCCCGTTTTTACCCGCACAGGAGCAGGTTTTCGCATCAGAGCAGGGACCTTTGCACGTGCAACCCCTAGGTCGGGTTTTCTGGTACCAACCCGGGTAGACTGTTTTGGTGATGTATTGAAACTGCCGTGGATTCTTGTTGTCAATGGTGTTTATAACACAGATTGGAAGTTTTTCTTTACCTAGAGATATATCCTTAAAGCACAACCCTTCACGCACCTTTGACCTCTGCACCTTTTTCAACTTGCTCCAGTTCAGTTCGGGTTGCCCTTCTAACCGCTGTAACTGAAACTTGAACACAGAAACAGTCTTTGGTACTCCTTTAACCATATAAATCTCCTTCTCACGCCAGTACTTCTCAACCCGGTACAGCCCGTCATAAGTAAAGGTCATCACGACCTTGCCGGAGTTGCTTGTGTTCTGCCCGTGTATAACCCGTACCGGTGTTTTCGTCTCTATGCTGTTTTTGAGAGCAAGATTGCCTCTCTCTAGCTTCTGATCTTCTGGCTCGGTATGACCGGGCTTACCAGTCGGTTTACCTCCAGCACCAGTATAAATCAACACGTTTTCATTCTCCATGTCATCTGAATAACCACCTGAGGCAACAATACTGGTGGCAATGTGTATGCCATTCCGCATCGTATAGTCAATGCCGGCTTGGGGAGGCCGGTGGAGGCCCAAAACAGAGAGTTCAGCTCGGTAGCGATACTCGTCTCCGACCTCAACCCCCGGCACGGCACCAACAACTGGTTCGTCTCTGTTTAGTGTCTCATTTCGTTCCCCCAAGATGCGGGCAGTTCTCAGGTCAATTCGGTTTCTTTCCATAGCTGGAAGCTTCTTACCAGATTCAACCTCTTGCAACAGTTGTCGGCATATTACTTGGAACAGGCGCAGGCACCTTTTCACCTTTGCTCTCGGGTCTGTCGGTACATCATCCTTTTTAGGTCGAAAATTGGTAGTGCTCTTGCTCTTGGATTGCATAATGGCAAGGCTACCATACTCATTCAGATCCACATCCCCCGATTCACGCCTATCAATACGGGGAAAACTAGGGTTGTAGTTGCTTACCGGGCGCTTGATGCCAACCCGTTTCTTAGCAATGACTTTCATGGGAGACTTTTTGACTCTTTCAGTTGGGCTCTTAACGAATGGGACAGTTGTTTTAGATGCTTCTTCTTCTTTTGCCTTACACCGAATTTTTATCTTAATTGGTTTCCCCGCCTTGTTTTGTGCGGTATTTAAAGTGCACTTGCTATCCACATTGACACCCTTTCCTTTAAATCTCTCTGCATCCGTTACACCCGCTTCACCAACCTCCTCACTGTTTCCATTAATCTCCTCACATTGAACTCTTTTACTATCAAAACCAGCCACAGTGAAACCTGGATTTCGACCACAACCCGGCGGGTACCGACGAATTGCCGAAACCGACCTTCTCTTAGGAGGTGGGTACACCTTTGATTTCATCCACCATTGATCACTTGCACCATCATTCTCTAGTATAGATTTACCGTTTTGCCCCTCGGAGACTAGAGGCTCTCTTGCATGGCCTTCTTCAATAACTGCACCTGCTTTATGTGAAGAATTACAGTTTTGCCCCTTGTGAAGTGGCATCTCCTCATGGGGTATCTCACCCTCCTCTAGTTCAGGTTCAGCCGATATCGACCTTCGCTTCAGATTTTTGGCCAATTGTACGTCAGAGATTTTGTGTGACAGCTCCTGTATCATCACCGCTTTGTCCATTCTATCTCGGCAAAATAGAAAGGGCACCTAGTATTAATTGTGCTGAAAGAGAAATAAATAGGAGTTAAAACAATAGCAAACAAGGAATCCAATCCATTAAAACAAAAACACAAGCTGCTGATATATAAATTTATAAATTTTATATAGTCCAAACAAGGAAAACAATCTGTTGATATCTACCTTCATCAAAATTTCTACATGCACTTCAAAATTTACAAATTTTTAGTTCACTCCACATATGATCAAGAATGCATCAAGTTAATTAAACAATATTAATAGAGAAATTTTAGTGTGTGTGTCTTTCAGCCTCTTAATCTTTTACGGAATTAAAAAAACAACAATTTTTTCACCTGAACACAAAATTTGAATTCTTCTTCTGGACTCCAGATTTTGGAAAAGGATGATAACTTCTGGAATTTAAAATTGTGTAGAAATTTTTCCTTGTTCAATATAACGAACCGAAACTTTTAAAGTTGTAATCTATAATTGTGCTTCATGAGAGTGAAAGAACCGGACTAATTTAATCACTAATTCAGCTATAGATCAGACCAAAATACGACAATAAAAAAAAATCAATTATGGAAAACATAACACTTTCTAGTAGTGGTATTATCTCCTAGATAAGAATCAGGGTCATGTTTAGAAGTGACATAAAGTAAGAGATAAGATAATACTTCTTAATTCCTTATCTCTATTCTCACTAGATAGGGTTCTATTTCTTTACTTTATCCCAATCTCAAACATAATCAAAAGGATTAGTACTTGGATTCACCTAGTACCAAGCTACAAGTGCAAAATCCCCAAACAAGAAACCAAAACAACTAAAGATCTGAAGTTTTATTAAAAAAACTCAAAATACAGATTCGGATCTGAAGCATACAGCTCTCAATAGCCTTAGAATAGCTTCCTCTAAGTGAACTATCATTTTAGGTTTAACTACTTCAGATCTGATCTTAGAAAGATAAAAAACGATGGAAAAATCGAAAAAACGAAGAGATCAAACAATAAGAAACCTTACATTCAACCAGTCATCGCTACCACAACTTAATTTACCATCAAACACACATAAACTATATCTACTGGATAGAATAACGATAGAGATACTACCTTGATGAGAGAAGGGAAGTATATGCCAATTGCAAAGTCAAGTTCTCTTTTTCTCAATTTTGAATTTTTGTTTTTTAGAACAAAAGTGATTTTAAGTTTTTTTTTTTTTTTTAGGAGAAGTCCTTGGGCATAAAGTGATTTTAAGTGATAATTAGTAGACTCTAGAGTGTAGAGTGATTGTGGAAAAACTAGATGGGAGGTTTTAGATAAACAATGAGGGTTTTGGTTCATTATAACTTCTTGCACCGAAGATATAAAGTTGATGGGATTTGTCTTTTTTGGTGTACAAATTAAATATTGAACCAGACTAAATAAATCACAGGCGGAGCCGCGGAGATGTAGATGTGAGTAATTGGAATCATCAGTGATAACTGATAACTGATAAGATATAGATACGGCAAGGTATTTAATTGGAATTTGAATATGTGGAAGGTTAAATATTATTTTTTTGTTTTAATAAAAAATTAATTTTATATAATATAATAATTTTTTAATTATTTTATTATATATAAAAATTTGGACTATATTATTCTTTTGGTTTCTCTTATTGTTCAAATTAAATAAAGTACTAAGTTGGTACCTTTAATTCAATTAAGTACTAAGTTTCCACTATAAAACTGTTAAATTTGTTTCTGCCTCGAATTGAACAAACACGGAATCGTGTGTATGTCAAAAAAAAAAAAAATTGTTCTTGCTATAATTAGAATTGAAATAGTTTTGAGTGGACGTCACTTAGTGATTTACATTCATAAAATATATAATTTGCATGTTACATCATATTTCATAATAGAATTATGGTGTTATTAAGTTATCAAGTTCTTGGTAACTTCAAAACCTATATATCAAATTAACGTCAAACAATAAATATAAACGTTGAAATCGATATGCTTCACCATTGATGCATTTACATGTAAGAATTATATATATTTGTTTAATTAATTTAGTATATAGTCGAATCGTAAAAACAAAATTTACAAGTTAATTTGAAAATATTTATTTTTCATCATTTTTTTTACCGCTTGATTTTATACTAAATTAATTTGAAAGTTTATAAAATTTACATGTAAATACATCACTCATGAAGTAGACAGATTTTATTAGTTTGAATTTGTTATTTAAAGTCAATCTAAAAATATGGATGTAATGTGAATTATATATAATTTGTTACACAAATTTGAATACATTATAAAGATGAATACCATATAAATTTAAATTTGTACATGATTCACACTTAATCTAATCGGTTAAATTGTTAGCGTGTTTTTCTTTCACAACCATTTCATCAAACATCCTCATAGCACTATGTATCTCCCCCCTAGCTACACAGACTATTAATGAGAATACTGTAGAATTTGTAGGTATGCAAATCGAGAACAACTCTACAAGCAGACATTTCTTCGAACACCGTCCATGCTGTAATAAGATCTCCATTTTTGCACACGACATCACATAGGGTGAGATTGGCATGGCTGTAGATATGTTTAAAGAAATCACTACCGAAGAAGTGAGGCCGGACATGATCACTTGTACCATTCTCATTTATGGCCTGTACAAAAATGGAGATCTTATTACTTTTCAGAAATTAATAAACTTAATTTGTAGACTCTCTAGAACTATCATGAATGTATTGGGGTTCTCTAGAAGTCATATTGTGGTCTTCTAAGTTGTCTTGAAAGATGAAAAACGTGTATAGGAAAAATAGAAAGTGTTAATGAGAGGTTTAAATGTTATTTAGTGATAGTAGAGTGTGTAGAAAGTTCCTATGGGTCTATATAATGTGTAATGAGTCTTTTGAATGTAAGAGAATAAGAGAATATTGATAATAGAAGTTAATTTTCTGCCATATAGTGTTCTCTCTTCCACTACTAAAATATATATTAAGTTTGCCTTTGATAGGATCGATTTCAATATAGAGGCAAACTTAATATATTTTAGTAGTGGAAGAGAGAACACTCTATGGCAGAAAATTAATTTCTATTATCAATATTATCTTATTATCTTACATTCAAAAAACTCCTTACACATTATATAGACCCATAAGAACTTTCTACGCACGCTACTATCACTAAATAACATTTAAACCTCTCATTAACACTCTCTATTTCCTATACACGTTTTTTATCTTTCAAGACAACTTAGAAGACCACAATATGACTCCTAGAGAATTCCAATACATTCGTAACAATTCTAGAGAGTTCCAACAATTAACTACAAATTAAGTTTATTAATTTCTAACATCCCTTCTTAAACTTAATTATCTTCCTTCTCGCATTCCGAGCAATATTGAAGAGTCGAAGGAAGAAGGTGATCACTTGTACCATTCTCATTTATGGCCTGCTTGTAGACTTGTTCCCAATTTGCATATATACCTACAATATTCTCATTCATAGTCGATGTAACTAGGGGGAGACACATAGTGGATGAAATGGTTGTGAAAGGAGTTGCTCTGGATATCCATACCTACAACGGTCTCATTCTTGGATTTTGCGGATTTGGTGATATATATCAACAAGGCTTTTAAAATATATGACATATTAGTTGGCTCTGGGCTTTAGCCATATGCATGTCTTCATATATAATACCCTAGTAGATGGTTGTTGCAAAGAGGGGGCCTTCTTGTATGCTCCGGATGTTGTCACATACATACAATTGTATTATCCACGGGATTGACTGGAACCGTACCATTGGTGTATTCTGCGATATAGTAAGTCAAGGCATTTCATCTAATATAGTGACATTCGGATAAGAATGTTGCAAGTAATTCATGACGTTAGGCTTGCAATTGTCCTTTTGCCATCCTACGACAACAGCTCAAGCCTAAGTCTGTTGTTCCCAGTACTGCAAAGCCCTTCAATAAGGGTCTTGTAAATAATCAAATTAGGAGCGCATCCCATCAGGAGAACGGAGTAGGTCCGATGCCCATCGGACTTACTTTTAGGTTCAACGAGTATGATGACCGTCCGATCTAATTTAAGATGTGTGCGCACGAATATTGAAACAGACACGCACGAAGTTTAAAACGTTCTGCACGAATCTTAAAGCACATCGGCAGTAATTAAACCATTGAACCAGAGTATGTCCGATGTTCATCGGACCTATTCTCAAGTGTCCCATCAGAGGCATTTAGCAAACACCTTAACTGCAAGCCCAGTCTGCTTCAAAGCACAGAGTCCCTTGATCAGGGAGCCGAACATGATGGTTGTCGATCGAATTAGCTTATTTTCTGTCTTACATAAGAAAAATAACATTATATATTGCTTGTACAAATATTCTTATTGAGATCATTAAATTAATAAAAGTGTATTTGTCGTATTAGCTTGTTCATCGTGTCAAACTCAACAAATTATAAAAAATTACATTTTCCAAGTGTCCCGTGGGCATATATAAGTTTATGTAATTCATACAATTTGAATAGTTTCATACTAAATCTTAGTTTTTTTAGTTTAGATAGTTCACAATTATAAATCGTCCATTCAGTCATGTTATAATTTTTTCATTTATTATATTAATTTAATTGTAATGATTAATGAGTCAATTAAATTGGTGCATGTAATATGTTAAGCTTTAGACTTTCAAAATGGATGAACTAATTTGTTGAGTAGAAAAACTATATTTAAAGTAATTTTATTATGAGGAGGGTTCAAATGCACCATAATTTTTGTGCTCCAATATGCTTCACATCCATTATCTCTATTTTCAAAGTCTGAACAGTCGATCCGAACCGTTCAACATGATCTTCATAATAAAATATGTTTGGAGACCAAATTTTATATTTTTTAGAATTTTTTTACTATTTTTTTAGATAGGTACAATATCACTTTATCAGATGGTCCAGAATCTCTTTAAAAAAGTGATATTGTACCTATCTAAAAAAATAGTAAAAAAATTCTAAAAAATATAAAATTTGGTCTCCAAACATATTTTATTATGAAGATCATGTTGAACGATTCGAATCAACTGTTCGGACTTTGAAAATAGAGATAACGGATGTGGAGCATATTGAAGCACAAAAATTATGGTGCATTTGAACCCTCTCTTTTATTATACACTTTAAATAATTATTACAACTACATCTCTACTACTCAATATGTCTTACACTTCCAATCTAGTATCACTCTTAATTAAAAGTTGAGTAATTTGATTTTTTGCTTGATGCCAACTTGCTACTCCCCTAACCTATTTATACTTGTCCTAAGAAGACTTACAAGATATTTTATTTAGTTATTTTTAAAAAGTCTTGAATATGCACAGTGCAAATAGATCATGGACTTGGACTTGCTTGTAAATTATCACAAAATAAAAGTGGAGACGTTGCTTCATGGCCCTCCAGCTGTCCAGCATAATTGATGGCCCACCTTAATCCTTTTGATCCAAACATGAACTCTGGCTGCTTAATTGGGAAACTGTGGGGTAAATATATTAACAGAGATGTTTTGGCTTCATGCAGTGCACCGATTATATATTTTTTCCATTTATCTCTATTAATCATGCACTGCGTAAAGTCAAACGAGCTCTGTCAATATCGTTTTCCGAACTGTGTGGAGATGGGAAAGAGCCGTGATTTTTATTTTTACCTAAAAAAATATATTTTAATATAAATAACCAGGTTTTTAAAAGATTTTTATTTCTACCCAAAACGCTAGCAATATTTGAGGTTCAAATTAAAAATTCGGAACGCTAGGAATATCAGCGGTCCGAATTCTTAATTCGAAACGCTAGGATTCCTAGCAGTCCGAATTCTTAATTCGGAACGCTAATATTCCTAGCGTTCTGAATTCATAATTCAAAACTACAGTCGCCAACCTTTTCATTTATTACTATATTAAATGGTAATTTTTCACCGATAACCCTAAAGTTATTTTTATTACAAAGAATTATATTATAAAAACTTATCAATAATATAAAATTTCATTTATTATTTTATTAAATGGTAATTTTTCACCGATAACCCTAAAGTTATTTTTATTACAAAGAATTATATTATAAAAACTTATCAATAATATCAAATTTCATTTATTATTTTATTAAATGGTATTTTTCACCAATAACCCTGAAGTTATTTTTATTACAAAGAATTATATTATAAAAACTTATCATAATATAAAATTTCATTTATTATTTTATTAAATGGTAATTTTTCACCGATAACTTAGGGTTATCGGTGATATTCTCAGCGTTCTGAATTTTTAATTCGAACCGCAAATATTCCTAGCATTTTGGGTAGAAATAAAAATCTTTTAAAAACCTGATTATTTATATTAAAATATATATTTTTTGGGTAAAAATAAAAATCACGGGGGAAAGAGTAAATTCTGACATTGCAAAGGTACCGAAAGCCAACGTTCTTCCATCTATGTGCATCTTTTTCCTGCTTTGCTGCATAACGGGTTTGTTGACCCGTCAAGTTATGGCAAGGAGAAGCTGAAAGTGCACTAGCTACACCTCTTCTTCCTTTGCCCATTCGCATCCCGATTATGGTCAACGCTCTCGATTCCCTCAGGTTTAGGGTTTAGGGGTGCTTATTGAAGAGGGATGTAGAGGGGATTTTGCATCGCAATTTTGTGCCCTAATTGCAGTCTTATTTTCGCTTTAGAGGTGTTGTACTAATTAAATAATTAAGTGGCTAGTTAATAGCCACAGAGTTGTACAGAATTCTTCTATATTTTTAATACAATTGTTGGTGGGCATCTAGCTCACTTAATTACCTTAAAAAAAAAATAACTTGTCTTATTCTCAACCATTTGCTCTTTGTTTTTTATTTTTATTTTATTTTATTCCCTCCCTCTCTTTCTATCCGCTCTTTTCCGCTCCACAGTTATAGCATCAAAATCATCAGAAAACTTGAGTTCATTGAAGGTTCTGTTGTAATTTTTCTTCTTTTTCTTTTTGGAAGAGTTTTTAAGGTCAGGGTTTGATCAGGGCTCAAATACAACTGGAAGTGATTTCATTTACTTTTATGTCTTCATCAATATCTATTTTATAATATGCTAGACTGCTAGTGAAGAAGAAAAGGAGGAATGGTGGGGCCAGAGAGACCAGTGATTGTTCTGTTTGGATCGTCAATTGTGCAATTTAGTTTCAGCAATGGTGGATGGGGCGCTATCCTTGCTGACATTTATCCCCGCAAGGTCAATTCTCAATTTTATTATCGACTTTATTTCCTTAAAATGAATCTTTTGTAATTACATGAAAGCTGTTATATTGAGTGAGACTATGGTACTATGCATAGCGCAGATTGGTCTGTACTATTGATCAGTATTTTCATTTTCAGAGTTCAAATAATCGATCTGAACCGTTCAACTTGATCTACATATGAAAATATACTTGCATACTAAATTTATGTTTTTTTTGATAAAAATTTTACTATTTTTTTAGATATATGTAGAAAATCACTACTTTTGAATAGTCTAGATTTTTATCATATGGAGATCATGTTGAATAATTCAGATCGACTGTGGTCTTTGAAAACAGAGAGATGTTGATCCATAGTATGGAATAATGCGCGCTATGCATAGTACCATAGACTCACTCCTGTCTGTTATATTTATAAAAGCACAAGAAATGGTATTTTCTGTGCAGGCAGATGTGATTCTACGAGGATACCAGGGATGGAACTCAAGGTGAGCAGTCTAGATCCTTGACAAAGTTTTTTCCATGGTTGGTCCTAATTGATTTACTTTGGTACCTACTGCTTGTATCTGGTAGCTCTTTTTATAATGTTTTGCAATTGGGCAAAGATGGAAAGTTCAGTTTTTTCTGAATATTGGAACATAAACTTAGAAATTCCTGTGCATTAAATCATTAGTAGTTTCAGAAAGTAAAGTTAGAAGGGGATCATTAGAAGGATGCTTGTGATGCCAATTGGATGATCTGGATTGAAGAGATAAAATATAAGGAATGGCTTGTGCCTAGAGCAGCTCAAAACCATTGTGTTTGATTGAGCATCGTAAAACCTTGCTATCAGGCAGTTTAGCTTTTCTACCAAATAAATTATTAATTCGGCCTGATTGTGTATATACTGATATTTTTATGTCCTGTACCCTTAATAATGAAGAGAGAATTTCTAGTGTACCCATACAAACTTCTAAAATAGCCAATTTACCCATGAAACCAATATAATATCCAATATTCCCATAAAAATTTTAATTTTCTTTTTTCTGTCCCCTTTTATTCATTAAACATGTGATTTAGTTATTTTAAAAGTTAAATTACCAAATATACCCTTTCATCCTATATACTCTTCTTTGTGAGACTGGGAACTGGGCCCTTCGAAACTTCTATCCAATGCACAAATCAGTTTCTTTTACCAGTTCGAGGACTTGATTCTTCGAAACTTCGATCAGAAACCTGGATTTAGTTAACTGTATTGAAATAACAATCGATTTATCACAATCAAGCAGTAAGGATGTGCAATCAATGTTGATGGAAGAAGCACTGCTTACACTATTGGGGCTGTTCCAAATTTGACTAAATTAGTTTATGTACAGAAAATTTGACTAAATTCTTGAAAGACAACAATTAGGTAGTTAGCAAACACACCCTGCATCATATACAAACTAGTTAATGGATGAGATCATTTCAAATTAATCTGTTATGCTACTCTGCCTGAGAAAATAACATGTCTTACCAATCAGCAACTATCAGCAATTCGGATGGAAGAATGAAGAGCTGACAAACAGGTCACGAACTGGCAGTAATCTGCGAAGCCTTTATTATCAGGGAAATAGTTCGTCTGAATGCGCAATCTCTTGTGTTGCATTAGTTTCTTTCAATTCTTTGATGATTCGCGAAGGACAAGATTCCAAAAGTAAAATAATTTTTTTTTTCTTTCGTCGGACAAGATTCCGAAGAATAAAAGTCCTCAAGCTGATAGAGTTTCGAAGAATCAAGAGTGTCATTCGACTCTTGGGATCAGGGTGATGCCGATCCCATCAACTGCTTGGCCGGCTGTGGTCGGAAAATCTCCAACCGGGATGAAAGAGCAAGAACCCTGGGTTCTGATTAAGGCTTGTGTCAAGATTGGTAATGTGTTCGCTGATCTTCAGATTTGAGTTCTAACAGTCATTGATGAAGGTCCGGTCCCCAGTCTCTCAAAGAAGAGTAAACAGGATGAAAGGGTATATTTGTTGATTTAACTTTTAAAATAACTAAATAACAGGTTTAATGAATAAAAGGGGATAGAAAAAAGAAAGTTAAGCTGTACTGTGAGTGATAATAGTAATTTAGTTTTCACCATCCAGAATTGATGGATGTCTTTGAGGAGGCAAAGTAACTGCTGAATTAACCTTAAATTGATGACCTGCTCAGTGTGACATACTGTGCTTTTCATTTTCATACTTTTCTTAGGATGCACCGGTGCCGCTTCATTGGTAATTGTATATTTTGGTGGCCAATGACTCGATAGGAGCTCACCAATCTGGCCTTGGTCCCCATGTGCCTCTTACAGAATACGTTGAGAACATGAAAAAGATTGCAATACATCTGAAGGTATTGTATTTCTTTCCCTTTTATTTATTTTAAGCTCTGGCACTAGCTGATATGATTGAACTGCTTTTGACAATTGTACTATCAGATCTGTCCAAAAAAAGATTGTATGGTTATTTTAAATGTAGTAGTAAGGTTGAGCTTTTCCCACTCGTTGGTATTTCGATATGCTTTTGTGAATAATTTTACTACAACTAGTTGTTTAATCTGTAGGGTCTGTCAGAAAAGACTCGTATCATTTTCCTTGGTTGCCCTCCCTTGAATGAGGAGATGCTTCGTAATAAAAAAACGGTGATGTTGTCTCCTAGCTATTTGATTTGGATGTTTATCAGTGTGCATGTTCAGTGCTGTTAACCTGTATTTTAGTTATTTTCTTATTTAACAGTATTGTCCTTAGCAAAGTAGATCGAACAAATAAAGTATGCAAGGAGTACTCTGATGCATGCAGTGAATTGTGCAAAGAGATGGACATTTGTTGATTTGTTCAAGGCAATACAGAAGGGAGATGACTGGGCCACCGTTTGCTTCACGAAAGTACATAAATCATGCATAAATCCTGAATACACGAATACTGTCATGTAAAAATGTGAAATGAATTGATGCAGGGACTGGATACACCTGTCAGAGGAAGGCAGCAAGAGAGTGGTTGGAGATATACTGGAGGTTATAAAGGAAGCAGAGTGAAAACCATCCCTCTACTGGAAGTCTCTTCCAACTTAGTTTGGAGATGACTCACAGTATGATATGGTTGCATCTGATGGTACATCTACTGTTAACTTTTCTGAACGCACTTTCCATCGTCAGATTCAATGGGACTAGATCCATCTACCCTTCATTTTGTTAGGCAAATAATGGTTGAGAATAATTGTTTTGATTTTTGCTTGCCCTTTTGTTGCCTTTGCTTGATTATATTGCTGCTTGACTGATTGCTTTTTAATTGCCTAATCATAGTAGGATGAAATGATGTATTTAGATGCAGTGTTATTATGTTAAAAATTATTGTATTCGTCATGTGCAATTGCCACATGAAAATTCTAGTTCCCTAATCAGAGTAGGATGAAATGATGTATTTAGATGCAGTGTTATTATGTTCAAAATTATATTCTAGTCCCTTTGAGAGTTATGCTTGAATTCTTTGTCCCCATTTTTTAAGAAAACATTTTTTTTCATGTTTTAGCAGAAATCTGATATTTATGTTTTTAACAAATCTTAATTTCTCTATGATTTTGCTTTAGTTCACATTATTAGTTAAATCTTTTGGAAAGCAATTAGTAGTTAATACTATAATAGATTCTTTCTTAGATCAGATAATCCAATTTGATCATTAAAATAAGGGAGTGCTATACTAAGGGCAACTATTCAAATTTTGAGAGCTGAGAGAATATTTTGTTTCTAAATACTCAATTTACCCTTGCTCTTTAATCAGGTTGCTTGATTAACGGATCCTCTTCCTCTCTCTCACCTAATTAATAGTTGAGCTAATATAGGAATGTTTTTTCCATTAGAAAAAAAAAAAAATTAAAATCCTCAAAAATCTTTTCCTTCTGTAATGTTTCAAAATTTACATTATAATCATGTATAAACTAATTAAACCTTTATAAAGATCAATAAGAAGATTTATGCCACTCCAAAATTCAGATATATCTTACAAAATTGTTCTCATTATTTGAGGAAATTTTTTTTATCATTAATGAAACTAGTACAGTTTCTACATGGGTATAACAAGTTGTTCTTGTTTTTCATGTTACATTTTATTGCTTCAGCTGCTTATATCAGAAATATTATTTTTTTTAGGAAAAATATGGGTCCTGTCCAGATTTGATTAATAATTGTAGTTATAAAGTTTGTACCCACAAACTACAAAAACCACAATTCGCTCAAAACAGTTGAGCTTAAATTAAAGCAAAATAAAATTTAATGAAAAACAAAACTACATTAAAATCCTTGGAAAATAAAATATAGAAAAACAACAACTTGGAGAATGAGAGCGGTGGAAATGTGATCCAGCTTTAGCACATATCAGGGTTCATGTGTACCAATATGCTATGCCCTCATGTCAGCATAGCAGTTCGATGTCCAATGCCCTCCTTTTAGCGCACCAATTCATCTGTACCAGTCCAGTATTCTATGCACTCACGTCAACATACCAGTTCTTCATCTGTACCAGTCTGGTCTGATTGGTATCAGTCCTTCAGTTTGCTAGTTACCTGCAGATCTTGTTCGGCACCAGTCATTCGTACCAGGGTGTCTTTCCAGTTTGCAAGTAGCAGCAATTATGTATATTTTTTCTAGCTTGGAATGTCTCTTCTCTTATATCAGAATTCTACCAAAATTTCAGCGTATATGAAAATCACAAAATTTGATTTCATACTAAGTATCCCAACGATTGATTTTCGATCTGATTTATTTTCATTCTTGGGTACAATACTATTTTAAATTAAAAGAAATTTGGAGGAGAAAGAAGATAAACGAATCATAATTTTTGAAACATCACAGACGGAAAAGAATTTTGAGGATTTAAATCACATAAGGATTTTTATATTTCTAACAAAAGAAAGTTTCCTATATTAGTTCAATTATTAATTAGGTTAGAGAGTGGAAGAGGATCCATTAATCAAGCACTCTGTTTAAAGAATAAGGGTAAATTGGACATTTAGAAACAAAATATTCTCTCAGCTCTCAAAATTTAAATAGTTGCTCTTAGTATAGCACTGCCCATTAAATAATCATTATCAAAATTTTCACCATCTTTAGATATTCTAATGGTGCTTAATAGGCATGTTAATTATGGAAGTGACCAATGGTTTACAGTAATTTACAAAAATAACCTTCTAAAATCTCAAAATGTCTTTTTTTTTTTCCACAAAGCTTAGAATGATTTGAGTTAAACGCTAAAGTTAGATGCTAACAGTTGTAATTATTTCAGAAATAAATGCAAACACTGGTCCTCCGTGCCAGTTTACACGCTACCCAGTTAATTAATTAATAATAGAAGGTCAGTAATAAATTAAATAAGGAAACAATATAAAAAAATATACTTAGTTTAAGAATAAATAGTATATTTGACAGAAATGGAAATGGCATTTATTAGCCTTCCATAATTGCTTCTCTAATATTTCTATATTTAGAATTAGGGTCTGTTATATAAACAACCAGAGTACCAGACGCTCCTCTCTCTCTCTGTTTTTTTTCAATTCTATACGCTCCTTTCTCTCTCTCTCTGCATCGCCATTTTCACAAATCATGGCGCCTCCCTCTTCTAACAAAAAGCACAAACATTTTCCTGATCACCTTATTCACCAGAAGATATTACCTCGTCTCCCTTTCAAATGCCTCAACAGATGCAAATGTGTTTCCAAGGAATTGTATTCGCTCATCAGCGCGGATGCCGAATTTGCTGCCGATCAATCCCGCTCAGCAGGCACTTCATCAAGTGGCTTTGTTTACATGACACACACTGGGTTATCGTTCTTCCCCGACCCAGAAATTATAGGTGTACCTGACCCGTCCCTCAATTTCCTCAACCCGACATCTCGTGAGATCAAGCTAGTCTCTTCCACAAACGGTCTACTTCTCCTTTATGGTGAATTCAATGGCATGAAATCCCTGTGTGTGTGTAATCCTGCTATCAAAGAGATGGAGTTCGTTCCGAACAGGGAGAAATATTACCGCACTGAAATGGGTCTTGCGTACGATCCTTGCGAGTTGTCTCATCGGTTCACCATTGTTGATCCTGTGCTGCACAATCATAGAGACGGTCTCCTGTACCAGTTTGACATCTTTCATTCACACACTGGCAAATGGACCCGTTCTAGCCAGACCATATATATAGACACGATTTCAGCAGCGGTTAAAGCATTGTATGCAGCGAAGGGGGTGATATATTGGTGTTGTGGAAAGTACCTTATGTGGTACGATATAAAGGGGGATATAGCAGGGTCCTTATCATTGCCGGTGACTGAAGGAAAGGTGATAGAAGGAGTCACTGATGTAGGGGTCTGTGCCGGTGATATCACATGTTGCCGTGCTTGGAGTGGCGGGATTGAGGTGTGGAGACTGACTGGGGGTTCCCACTGGGATAGAATGCATGCGGCGAGTTGGGACGGCATGGTAAATATGTTTGACTTCTGTCTTGGCATGAAGTTGCGCAATAAAAACATGTCTGATTTGTTCTACAAGCGACGCATCATACGTCCGGTAGGATTTGATGGGCAGTTTGTTTACATTGCTGTCCGGCTCAAGTATCGAGATAACACTGAGAAGTTGTTCAGCTGGGAAATAGAAACTGGACGAATTGAAGGGAAGGGTACGATTACTATAAAAGGAACATGGTGCAGAGATCAAGCTTTCAATTATGCTAATAGCATGGCCCGAGTGCCGCAGATTTTGAAGGGGATTTCTAAGGAAACTGACATATGATTTTGTTTAGTTTTAGGATTCTAGAACTTTGGTTATTCATGTAATTTGGAGAACAAAGGGGGTCTTTTTAAAAGTTTGGTTATGTTCTTATTTCTACGGAGTTTCCATTAAAAAGGGATGTGCATGCTGTTAATTTTGCAATTTGGTTATGCTGTTGGTCATGTTCTTATCTCTACCAGCATGTGAAAATGTACGGATCAATACTTGGAAGGGGTTCTATTGGGAATATTTATTTTTCATCTAAAAGTTATTACCAGTATATATTGATCAACTGTCATATTGTACAGCTTGTTTCAGAAATTTTCTTCTTTCGAGTGGAAGTCAATTTCCATTTTTCCGGGAGTTAATTTTGTTTGCTAAGCAAGAATGTTTTGTGTAATGCTTCTTAATATTTTTTTCATTGATTCCAGAAAGCTTAGGTTTTTCAATGTAAGCACACTGTACTCTTTGCTTCTCAAAGGGGCATATGAGCAAGGTAATCAATAGGGGTATAAATGGAAGTTGTCACAAAAAATTTTGAACTATATTGTTGCACTTCTTTTCTTATCTGGTGAAACAGGGATATATTGAAGTTAATTTACTGGTTTGCTTTTGCACATAAATTAGCTTTTCGCTCTTATAATGATTTGTTATTTGCTATTAAATTCACAGAAATTAGCTTTTCTGTGCTAAAAAAGTTACAGACAACTAATTTAGAAAAGAAAATCAATAATAAAATATACAAGTATGAAACATACCACAGTATGTAGACGGTAGTATCTGTACTGTTACATTGACTTCCAACACAAATACAACGTAACTAAAATAGTAAAATTAGATCCGTAGGATTATTATATAATGTTTTTTGCTTGAAGACTAACAGATTGGATCCATTTCTCTTCTCTCTACCATGACGCTTGAACCTTACAAACTGTGAATTGCATAAAGGAAAACTAGCTGTAAAATTCTAAACGCATTTCTAATAGCACTCCTAAACACGAACCGTTGGCTTAGTGCAGTGGCATGAGCCCGTCTCTCTATGGAGAGGTCATAGGTTCAATTGTCGAGAATAGCATCTAAACAAATGCTCTGAGTTTAATCTTTCCCTCTCAATCTGGTTAAATTGACCTAAAAATTTCTGGTGTACTGGTACTGTACAGTTTTACCTATATGAATATTAATTCACTCAATTAAGAAATTCTCATTAATAAACCAAATCTGAACTATTTACAAAGAGAACAATTTTTTGGTCCATTAAGCAATTACCCTATTAATTTCAGTTCTATTGTCATGCTCCTTTCAAAATTGAGCTGTCGAAAGAGCCATATCAGTGGATGCAGTACCAAATACTAATCATTTTTTTTTCATTTCTAAATGATGATGAGAAAGTTCAATTAAAGACTTTATTGAACAAGTAAATATAATATTCTGAATTTTAGTTTCTAGTAATTAAAACTCAGAAACTTATTAGTAATTTTAAATTTTAATTACTAGTAATGAAAAGGAAGCTAACCGAGTTAATTAACTGCAAATTAGAACACAAATCGCATGCGCTTGGAGACATGGTCTAAGTCACCACAGTTCCAGTCAATTCGCGTTGCAGATCAGTAGGGGGTCACGCCAATTCAGTCTTTAGTCAATCGGGTTCAGGTTTCATTGGGTTACTGGTCGGTTGGGTTCAAGTCAAGTCATGTGTGTGTCTATAGAAAGTCAATTGCCTTCTGGTAGCTTTGAGTTATGGGTTAGTGAAGTCAGGTGTTTGTGGAATGTCAATTGGGTTCGGGTTGTTTTAAACTTTGATCAAAAGTTGAAGTTATAGTTTATCAGTTTGGTTTGATAACAATTGGTTTAAGACCAGGATACTTATGGATGTTTTTTTTTTTTTTTTGTGAAAAAAATAGGGATCTTGTCACTATTTGTTTTATTGATTATAGGTTTCAAGAAGAAACCTATTAATGAGTTACAAAAAGATTCAATATAGTTGAGTATGGTTCAATTATAAAATACAAAAATAATAAATTAGAAAAACTTCATTCTTAGTGTAAATATTGCTTCTGCACTTCTCTGAGTAGATCTTCTACTGTCTTGGCTTTATCTGTAAATACCCTTGAACATCTCTCTTTCCAGCAAATGAACATGGCCAATAGCAGAAGTTCTCTTGATTTTATTTCCCCTTTTTTATGTACCACCCAAATTGTGCCTGTTGTTTTTTTAACATGACTTTCCAATTCCATACTGGCAGTGTAAAAGTCTGAATGAGCCTCTCATACAACTGTAATGCAAATTTGCATTCTGAGAATAAATGTGTGATTGTCTCACCTGCCCCTCTGCACATAACACATATGCTTGGCATATTCCACCCTCTTTTTGCCAAATTATCAACAGTCAAAATTTTACCATAATAAGATAACCATGCAAAAACTTTTATTCTCGGAGGCACCTTCATCTTCCAAATCTTATGTATCATGACCTTGAATGTTGGTCCATCTTTCATTCTCTAATATGCTGACATAACTGTGAATTCACCAGTGTTGTCCAATTGTTAGGTTATCTTGTCTTGTACTACATTTGTTACCGGCCTTGTTGCCAGTATAGAGATCAGTTTTGCTAACTGCGAGATGAGCTGCATTGATCCTATCATATGGAACATAGATGAAATATCTTGTATGTTCAGGACTTCTTGTAAAGAAATACCAGGGTCAATTACTTCTAGGAAGAGATCCTATAACTCATCCCTTAGCAGTCCAAATTCCCAATCATGACGCCAGAATTTAATAAAAGCTTCATTTCCTACTTCCCATTTCATATTGCTATGAAGCAAAGTTTTTGAATTTTTAAATGATTGTTTGAAAAATTTGCAGTCAGGAGTATCACACAATCTTCCATTGTGGGATATTGTCAGAGCTGATTTCCAGAGTCTCATCCCAGGCTCACTCCAATACCAGTACCATTTAGCCAATAAAGCATCATTAAAGACATATAGGTCAATTATACCCGGTCCTCCCAATTTTTTTGGCTTACACACTAATTCCCAGTTTGTAAAAGCCATGCCCCTGTCTTCTCCTGCATTCTTTTTCCAAAGAAATCTCCTTCTTGTCTTGTCAATTTCACTTATTACCCAGGCTGGTAATCTGAATATTGGCATGAAGTAAGTGGGTATAGAAGAAAGTATTGTATTAATAAAAACCAACCTTCCAGCAATGGATAGTTGAGTTGCTGCCCAACCTTGCAGTATGTTATTGAACTTCTGTATCAAAGGAATGTATGCTGATTTTGGTAGTTTCTTATATGACAAAGGCAGTCTCAAATATGTAAAGGATAAAGAACCTTTCTTACATCTTAGCAAGTCCACCAAGTGTTGAAAAGTGTGTTCATCTTCTGCTGAGAATAATATTTTTGATTTTTTCATGTTGACTGATAAACCAAATATTTGTTTGAAGACTAATAACACAATTTTTAAAGCCTGAATATGCCTTGTTTCAGGTTTGATAAAGAATAGCGAATCATCAGCATATAATAAACACAGCCTCATATCATTAAATAGCAGTTGCCAAGTCCCACTAGATACTAGCTTATCTAATTACCTTGAGATGAAGTCTATTGCCAAAATGAATAGCAAAGGAGATAGGGGATCGTCTTGACGCACTCCTCTTTTCGGGAAAATATTTACTTATGTATGTTTGTATTGTGCATGGATGTTAAACACTTTTTCATATTTTGCAGGACTTAATAAATACTTCTTATCATAGAGTGATTGTAGTATAATGTTTTTCTGGTCACAGGTACAGAAACAGTTTTAAGAGTAATTGTAGTATAAGTTATTCTCCACGGACATCACCAAGCCTCATCTGCTGCTTGTTCAAAATATCTTTTATGCTTTTCTCTGTTTTGAGATGTGGAACTTGGTAGAGAAGGGGGAAAAAGTATCTCTTTTCTTGAAAAAAAATTTAAGAGGCTAGATTTTTGTAACTACTGGTAGTAAAAATATGATATTAATTTAGAGTTTTAAAATTTAGAAATGTAAGGTATTCTCATAAAATTATTTTACAATCAATTAGCATATAACATTTTTTTTTAAATGTATAGATATATCTAAGATGTAGATAAAGTTATATCTTAGATGCAGATAAAGTTTGAAAGTAAGATGAAGGGGTTTTAAAGAATTGGGTTTAAGCAATAAAATTTTATTATATCAAACAATTTACAATCAATCTACTGGTTATTAGGTACCGCTCCCCACCCCACCAAATTCTGATTCACGAATTGAGATTTACTAAGGTACTGCATTTCATGTTCTTTTTAATTTTGTATGAATTTTGAAGAACCCTGTGCCAAGGCAGGTTCATTTTAAGGAAATAAATCTGCTCCAAAGAAATAACAGGAACCTGTTATTCCGATTCCAACCGTTGATTTTCATTGAGATTCGTGCATAATTTTTTTTTTTTTTTTTCGAAATTTGCCCATGGAAAAATTTCAACGGTTAGGATAAAAAATAACAGGTTCATGTTATTCCTTTGGAATAACAGCAGATTTATTTCCTCATTTTAATTGGCTTGCCTCCAGTTAATCTCATTCATGCGGTATTGCACGAGATATGCACTTCATCCTCTCTGGTTAAAATTACTTAGCACAACACGTATATTTGTAAATTATACAGAAGTTAATGATACAAAATTACAAACTACAACAAAATAAAATTTAAAATAGAAGAAAAAAAAAAGATAAATAAAAAGTAATTATGTAACCATTTTTCAACTTGTCTATTTAATACTGTAACGAACTCTATAGTCAGCAATATTTCTTTTTTGAAAAGAAAAAAAAAACTCCTTCGTTTCTTATTTTTTTTTTTCCGAATCTACTCCAACAAAACCTTTATTTGGATAATTGGATACGAAAAGGTGCTTCAAACCAAATTGTGCGGCTTCAAACCAAACGGCTTGTATTCATTCCCAAACTGGCATTTAAATAAAGGTGCTTTCTTTTATTTTTTCTTCTAATTTGAAGCATAGCTCCAATGTAATCATAAAAGTGTGTTTGGTCACAGATGTTTAGAAATAGAAATCCCTTCTCAATTGAAGATCCATATGAAAACATATAGTTTACTAGTGTAGGGCGATAAATATGATATATATAAAATATACAAGTAACTACGAACTATGCTTCTAATCTATCAAACATTACAGATATTTTCTTTTATAAGAAGCTAATAAATAGGAATATTACACTACACATTTTCCTTTTTTAATTATTTTCCATTTTAATATGTTACAACATAGATGTCTTGTAGGATGTTGTACAGTAAAATTGGTACAAAACTGATCCTAACAGTAAATTAGTTGTCATGCAGCCTGTAGGATTTGTTATGCTTCATTCGAGTTCTCAGATAGTTTCTTCAAAACCTTGACTCGAAATAATGCCTACATATCCAAAATATATGTTTTAAATAACATTGGAAACATGCAAGTCTAGCATTGACCGATACAATGGTACCCAAATTTGGAAGCAAATTCATACATCTGCTTTTTCGAATTCAAATTCTCAGTAGCATTTTTCAGCATAAATGAAAAACAAAAAATTACGAAGAACAATAAGTACATTTTTGTCAGATCCAACTTCAATTACATCAAAGGGATAAAGATAGAGATAAAAGAAAACAAGGAAAATATAACATAAACTTCAGATCTAGTAGTGTTGTAAGAAAGATTTCATAATATTCAAGCACATACTCGGTAATTCCCAGGTGTCATGCTCACTTCTCAAATCGGTCAAATAAAAGACATTATTCTTACAAGTTATACATGCATGTTTTTATGATACCTGCAAATTAAATGAAGATTTGTAATTGATATCCCTAAAGAATAAAGAACAAGAAGATACTTGAAAAAAATATAGGTACCTACCTTGTTTTGTTTGACTGATGTTGCTGGTGTGTCATTTTTTTATCAGTTTATTATACAGAGAAGTAACATAAGATGGGATTTTTTTCTACATTTATTTTCCTTCGAGGACAAAAGAAAATGAAACTAACAAGTGCATAAAAATATGCACCTTTTTCATCATTTTCTTTTATACATATAAGAAAACATAAATGAGCTTTCTTGACCTTCCAAGTAGAAAAGAAAGGAAACTAAAGGGTTGTAAAACTTGGATAACTTATGCCGTTTATAGGAAGACAATGATCTAAAACAATTGCAGTACCCGGCAGATATAGGAATCTTTTTGTCCTTTATCAAATGGATAGGTCCAGTTGCATCACTGTTTCCACAATTTACTGGGAAGAGGTACCACCTATACAAAACATTAAATTAACTCAATTTTTCTTCTCTACCAAATAGTCAACTGTAGCCACAGCATAGTTTTCTTTTTGCTACTTACTGGGAGTGTGAGATATCACGTGCGATAACAATGTGCAGCTAATAAACGACCACAAAATTACAAAGAGCTATTTGATCTCCGTCATGCACAACTTAGAAACCATATTAAAAAATTTATTGGTATTTTCAAAATGCGGTTTTTCATTTTAAAAGTTGCAACATATCATGCAATTGATAAACAACTGGACATAGTTCAAGCAGCATATATTATACACAATTTTATTGTGATATATGACGATGCCGCTTGGACTGCGAATGCTAATTTGGAAATTGATCCAAATGATATTGTGGATGTACCAGATGGAGATGAAGAGTACGGTGAAGATGCTGAAAGATTTAACAATCAACATCAGGCAGGGAATGAAAAAAGAGATAAAATTGCTAGACTTATGTGGGATGATTATGTTAGAAGTCAGAATATGAACTTAACTTAAAATTAGCTTAATCTATTAAAATTAAGTGTTGCTAGTTTAATTATGCTTGTTTAATAATTTATTGTATTATTAAATTGTGCTTGTTTAATTAATTTTAGCCTTTGTATTATTAAATTGTGTTTGTTTAATTGAGTGCTTGATTGTACAAGTTAATTTCAGTTTAATTAATTAAACAAGTATTGATTAGTATAATTCCTCTTTTAATTAATTACACAATTAACTATATATTTTAATTAATGAACAAAAGTTGTTATCTAAATTTTAAACAACTCTGAATGGTCAACTTGGAACAAAAGTTACTATATATTTCAATTGTTTTGATTCTTCACAAGAGGCGCACCATCTGGAAAAAAAAAACGGAGCTCCAAGTGAATGTATTTTTTCCATAAAAATTAAAGAGAACAGGGGCAAGATACTCATATGAAATTGTGAAATAGGAAATAAAATTTGTATGTCAAACGGGTAATAGGAAATGTTCCGATAGACAAGCAATTCCCAAAATAAAAACCATGGGAATCATAGTAAGTAGGAAATGGTAATAGGAAATGCTTCGTATGGGGTTGGTACTTTGGAACAAAAGTTACTATATATTTCAATAAGTAGAGTGCAAACTAGTAATAATTTGACCGTGACAGCTTATGCATTCTGACAGTCACAAAGTTCAGGATGAAATTGACAAATGCAATGGTGTCAAAAGAAATAACGAAAAGAGAAAAAATGTCATACTCTCCACTGAGAGCCTAGCTACTCCAATGCAACATCATCTTCAAACCATTTCTTAAGCTGGTAGTGGCTACCAAAGCAATAGTTACAAAGTACCAACCCCATACGAAGCATGCAGGTGGAGGATACATCCTATATTATTACAAGTTAGTTGCACTGTGTTTCAACTTATTCCATCTCTACTTATTGAACTTCTACATTACCTCATCCAAAGGTCGCCTTCTTGAATAATTTGCTTCGCTAGAATGGTTGAAGGCCTGGCTCTGTCTCTAAGCACCTTTTCATTGTGCTACTTCCATATCAGCCAAGTTACACACATTAGCCGTGTGGCCCAGTCCTTCCTTGATAAATGGCCATGAGCTCTTACTTGTAGCCACGATTTGTCCCATGTGTATTGTACCAGATCCCCTTCAACCATGATTTGAGTGTTCATGCTCCTGTGTATCTCCTCCCAAACTGACTTTGCATATCAGCATGAGAACATGATATGGTTTGATGTTTCAAGTTGGCATGGCAAAGCACACATCTTAGGTCACAATGAATACCCCTTCTTAGTAACACCTCGTGTGTCAATATTCTCCCTTATAGAAGTAATTGAACAAATACCTTTACCTTTAGTGGGGCATAGCAGTGCCATGTATAGGCAAAAGGCCACCTGATTCCACCTCCCACCAACATTTCTTTGTAAAAGGAAGAGGCTGAGTATTGCCCATTGTTTGTCCAGCGCCATTGATAGGTGTAAATTATATACACCGTCGATCTAGTTTTTATCATAAAATAACACCAAATATCTTGTATTTTGAATATAAAGTGAATAGAAAACACCAAGAATCAAGTTACTGCGTTCGCTCGGTATTTCAATGCAGGAAACAGTGCAAAATGAAGAAAAAGTCTCCAGTGCGGACGCACTGACAGCCAGTGCGGACGCACTCAGTACTTAGCTGATTTTCCAGCATCGCAGAACCTCACAGACAAAAAGACCGAGCGCAGTGCGGACGCACTCACCTCCAGTGCGAGTGGGGTCATCCGCACTCGCTACTTAGCCAATTTTTGATATCTTCAGATTCTTCCGAAAATAGAAATTTCCAAGGCCAGTGCGGACGCACTAAGATCCAGTGCGGACGCACTCAGAGAAAATTTGCAGAAAATCCAGAAAAGGGAACTTGGAACCAAATGAGAGTTGGAGCCAGTGCGACCCAGATCACCCGCACTCACCATCAGTGCGGACGCACTGGACTCGCAGACAGCCAGAAATTCGCATTTTCAAGAGGTTTTCTATTTCTGGAACATCAGGGACACGTTTTAGAAGGCCAAAAATAGACGTGGCAATCTGAGGAGTGCACCCACTAACTCCACTCCTATCTTCTAAATTGGGCAAGGCCTTTGGCTATAAAAGAAGAAGAATTTCATCTCTCTCATCATCCATTATCATATATCCATTTTCCACAAATTGAGAGAGAGAGATCCTGCAGAAATTCTCGAAGTCCTAAAGCTTTTCAAGGAAGGAGAAGAAGAAGATTCAAGCAAGGAGTCGGCAAGATCGAGGTTTTTGATCTAAGAAAGGGTGTAATCATTTCTTTATTTCATTTCTTATTATTTTTGCCAAACTTTGTTATGGATCTCTCCAAGAGAGAGTAGTTCTCTTTCTAGGGGTTTAGGTCAATGCATGAACTTGTTTAATTCTATCTTATTCGGATATTTGTTTTTATTATGATTGTTTTATCAGATTTGATTGTTAATTTCTGTGATTTATCATTTGTGCTAATTACATAGTTTAGTACTTGAATTGGACAGGTCCCGCTTTGGATTCGAAAGAACCAAAGTAGTTAGGATGGAATAGGAGAGTACCAAATTATGAGCATAAATATCATAGGTTTTGGATTAGAAGCGACCGTACTTTGATATCCAAACTAGAACTATAGGAATTAAGATTAGGGTTTGGTGAAGGACTTAATCGTGAAGGCAAATCTCTAGTTAGGACCCCATGAATTGAATTGCATATTGGTATGAAGGACTTAATCGTGAAGTACTAATATTTGAGGATAGGATAGGCTAACATCAAGGTTCATGGTCTAGGTGATCTAGGCACGTTATTTAATCACGGATGTGACCCTGGATAACATTTTAGGTTAGAAACCTCATCAAATCAAACATGAATTCAAACAAACCGAATAAATAGAATTAGCAAAGAATTGTAGACCGAATGCCCCTAGATCTCCTCAAACTTGAAAACAAACCAATCTTTCTTTCCTTTATTTTATTTACATTTATTGTTTCAAATTCCTCTCTTCCGGGTATTGAACCCAAAACTTAGGATTTTAGAACAAACCCCCTCATTTACTTTATTGTTTAGTTTTAGAAGTAGTTTTCTTTAATTAAAAATTGGTATTTCCCTATCTCCCTGCGGATCGACACCTAAATACTACGATCGATAGGTTGTGCGCTTGCAACTAACCTATTAATTGAGTACGAGGGTTTATAAATATTAAAGGCAAAAAGAGTACAAAAATTCTATATCTAAAATACTCAACAAGCTTTTTGGCGCCGTTGCCGGGGAGAATAGGATAGATACTAGTTTTTATTTTAGGAAAGTACTTTTAATTCTTAGTTTCCTTATTTACTTTATTTCCTTTTCAGAAAATTTAAAAATCCAAAAATAGTTTATTTCCTTTTTTACAATTTCTGAAATTTACTTTCCTTATTTAATTTTCTGCACTTTACTATTCTCTATTTCTATTCTCTCTCTTTCACATCTCATCTCTTTTATTCTAGAGTTTGAGCGCTGGCACCAGTCACAAGAAGTCAAACTGCGAAGATCAAAGTCGGCGAATCCTCTCTTTCTCAACCAATGGCAGGTCTAGATCCCCGATTAGGCATGCCTCGCAGCTTTGAGGTAGAAGTGGAAGACTATCCGGAAGGCCTTCTTAATCAAGTCCTTCATGATAACAATCCACCTCCTCCCCCTCCGAACAACAACCCACTATCACCTCTTCCTCCACACAACAACCAACCGCCACCGCTTCCACACAACAACGAGCCACCTCCTATTCTCAACCACAATCCTCTGTTTAGTGTAAATCCAAACAACAACGGAAATGGCCGTAATCGCCAACAAGGCCACCGCTTCGGTTTCATTCCTCAAGGCCAAGATCCACGCGAAATTAAGCCCTCCCTCATCCACTTGCTTGGCCAAAGTCAGTTTGAGGGGAGCCCTAAATGAAGATCCACATGCCCACTTGGCGGTCTTTGAAGAATCTTGCGGCACTTTCGCTCGAGAAGGAGAAGAGCTAGACAACCTCAAGCTCAAATGCTTCCACCTATCCCTCCGAGATAATGCAAGATCGTGGCTAAGGACCGTGAATCGTGACCATATAAGGACATGGGACGACATGGAGAAGTTATTCTTAGGAAAATACTTCCCTCCATCCAAAACCCAGCAGTTTCGAACAAAGATCACGACATTCAAACAAGCTGAGGGGGAGTCTTTGACCGAGGCATGGGATAGATGGGCAGAGCTCCAACGCTTGTGCCCTAACCATGGCCTTGACATGTGGTTGCTTTTTCAATTTTTCTTTGCAGGTTGCACAATAGCCACTAAGACTCACTTGAATTCAGCCGCAGGGGGAAACATGTCAAAGATGGATCCCGAACAAGCAATGTTGATGATTGAAGACATGGCAATCAACCAAAGGGAGTGGACGGCCGAAAAAGGTGGGCGAGCCCAAACCACACCGGGGGTCTTGAAAATCGACGAAGCTACAGCTTTGCGTGCCCAAATGGAAGCCTTTCAACATCAAATGGCACAAATGCAAAACGCCAAATCCGTGACGAAAAAGGCTTCATGCGGTATTTGTGGAGAGGCGACTCATATCACCACCGATTGCCAAGTTCTCTTGGAAGGGGAGGACGTCGAGCAAGTCAACGCAATGTTTTACAACCAAGGTGATAAGAGAAATGACCCGATCTACAATAAGGTTAGGCCAAATGATAACTCAAATACATACAACCCTAACACGAGGTGGAACCATCCTAATTTCAAGTGGAGGACCGACAGTGACAACTCCAACCAATACCAAGGTAATTCCAATCAATTTCAAAATCGGTCGAACCAAAACTCGTATCAAGGACCTTCTCAAAATAACAAACTAGAAAAATTGATAGAAGGCCTTGTAATATCTCAAAACGAGTTCATGAACCAACAAAGAAACACCAACACCGAGATTTCGGATTCCTTGAGGAACCTCAACAATAGATTTGAGTTCTTAGAAACTAAGACAAAGATGCTAGAGACCCAAATAGCACAACAAGCATCTTCGTCATCTCGTCAACAAGGCACACTTCCGGGCAAACCCGATATCAATCCAAGGGAGCAAGCAAAAGCCATAACCTTGAGAAGTGGCACGGAATACGAAGGACCAAAGATGCCCAGCGGAGATGAGTTCCTACAACCACCAAATGAGGCACAACCACCTCAAACTCCTCTCAGCGCGGACGCAACCGTTCCTAATGCGGATGCACCGGTATCGGAAAAATCTCAAGAACCGGGTAAATCAAATCCGGCCAAGGTAAAACCAAATGAAATTCCTAAGTATGTCCCACCACATAGGTTTATGTCATTCCCTCAAAGGTTAGTAAAGAGCAAACTTGACCAACAATATGCCAAATTTGTAGAACACCTCAAGAAATTGAATATCACCATCCCTTTTACCGAGGCAATTACTCATATGCCCACTTATGCAAAATTTTTGAAAGAAATTTTATCCAATAAAATAACAATTGAGGAAGTGGGCACGGTATCCCTTAATGAGGAGTGTAGCGCTCTCTTCTTAAACAAGCTACCTCCAAAATTAAAGGATCCCGGAAGCTTTGTGATTCCATGTGTAATTGGTGATACCGAATTCAAGAGGTGCCTATGTGATTTAGGCGCAAGTGTGAGCCTCATGCCAAAAATCGTGACAAAAACCGTGAAGATCTACAACTTTCATGAAGAAAACAAATCCAAATTAGGAATGTATAATTTTGTGCAGCCGCACCAATGGCCGCACCAGCCTGAAAAACTGCTAAATATAGAAATTCAGTGGGCTTAGTGGGCGCCAAAATTAGAATAACTTGATCTTCAAGTTCAGAAAATGTTATATAAGGCTAAGGAGGCCACATGAGAAGGGATCAATTGCTAATCTCGGCTCATCAAGCAGTATTCAAAGCCATTCTACTCCACCTTTCTGTTGCGATCAATTCAATTGTTGATTTCTAAGGAAGAGAAGGAAGAAGTCGAGGTTTTGCTTGAGCGGCAAAGGAAGAACTTGGGCAGAAACTAGGAGATTGGTTGTATTCTTTTCTCTTACGTATTTTCTCAGTTTTTACCATATTTATCTTGTATTTTCTTGTGGATGTTAAAGCACCCATGAGAGGCTAGTTTTCCTCTCTATGGGTTTAGGTCATGTAGCATGAACTTGTTTAATTTTATCTTACTCGGATCTTAGTTTTTATTATGATTGTTTGATTTGATGTTAATTTATGTGATTTATTCTTTGTGATGTTGCATGATTAGTACTTGAATTGTAGTATCCCGCTTAGGTCTTTTAGACTTGAAGTATATTAGGATCATATAGGATAGTACCAAATTGTGATCACAAATACCTTAGAATTTGGATTAAAATTGACCAATTTGAAATCTAAACCAGAACTACAGGAATTATGGTTAGGGTTTGATAAAGGACTTAATCGTGAAGTCAAATCCCTAATTAGGACCCCTTGAATTGAATTGAATATTGGTACGAATGACTTAATCGTGAAGTCCGAACTATTTAGGCACGTTATTAATTCACGAAAGTGACCCTTTTTAACATCTTAGGTTAGAAACCTTGTCATATCAAACATGAATTTAAACAAACCGAGTAGATAGAATTAGTAAGGGATTGTAGACCGAATACTCCTAGACTTCTCCAACTTGAATCACACCCAAATTTTAATTACTTTGTTTCAAAACTTTAATTTTCTTTAAAAACGAAATTACACAAAAAACCCCCCTTTTACTTTTATTGTTAAGTTTTAAAAGTAGTTTACTTTAGTAGAAATTAGTATTTCCCTATCTCCCTTTGGATCGATACCTCAAATACTACAGGGATTAGGTTGTGCGCTTGCAATCGACCATATCTTTGAGTACTAGGTTTATAAATTTAAAAGTCTAAAAAGTATAAAAACCATATACCTAAAATACTCAACAATTAATCATTTTTATTAAAATTATGTGTATACATTCATAATTTATTAAAAATGATTTATTTAACTCATCAAACTGTAATTTAACTTAATTTTATTATTATAACATGACACTACACTTATTTCTTACTAACAACACATACACACTTTACATGTGTAAGTATTATTTAATGCAAAAATAAATTCAAAAATTAAGCCTTTTCAAATACTAATAACATATTATTTGAAAGAAATGAAACATTCCAACATAAAATTAATAAATTTAGTTTATGATAACAACTTAATTTCATACATGAACATGTCGTACTAATTGGAAAAACTACATCAGTAAGTAAGAAAATATATGCTATATAAATAATAGAAGAATTAATCAATTTCAAAGTAAGTAAGAAGAAAAAACATATATAAAAAATAATGGATGTATATTCAAGCACAAATAAAACTACAATACAAAATTTATGAAACTTATTATCACACACAGTCATAGAAAAAAAAAAACAATGTGAAAATAAATATTCACTGGAATAAACAAAAATAAACGGGAATAAACGGGAATAAATGGGAATAACATATGATTAAATAGAAATAAATAAAATAATCAGGAATAATCAGTCGATTAATCAGAAAAATTTCATTAACAGAACTCCAACTAGTGTATTCGTAACGGTTTGGCCGCCATTGATGAACCAAAATGGTTCTACTAACTTTCAGTATAAATTAATATACCTTTTAACCCTAATGTCTACTTACATTGAGATCACAAGCGCATGATCCCACCGTGTAGTATAATTGGGGTGTCGATCTACAAGGATAGTATATTAGTTATCTAACTTTTCACTAGTATAGGTGCTTCGGTTGGTTTGAAAACAGTATAGAAAATAAATTTAAAATAGTTTTGGAAATAGTTTGTTGGGTTTAATACCCTAAAGTTATAGGTGGAGGCGCTAATTGTGCTAAGATTTGAGTTAAACAATTAAATAGAGATTATCTAGGGTTCAGGTTTTCTCCTTTTAAATTATGCAAAATATATATATCTGATGTCTCTCTACCCTACATGCGGCTTGTCACCCCGTATGCGGCATTGTCACTACCCCGCAGGGCATGCTGGGTTTCTGTGTACGTGATTTGAAATAGTTTGTTTTGCATGTTAGTTATTGGATTCTTGTGTTGAAATTTGTGTTTGCTTAATTGTGTTAGATTTTAACTGCTTAGATTAAATTGTTTGATTTTTATTGGTTTACCACTAGATGCATGGCCACATCTAGAAGGTACTTTGGCCCTTATAATCTCTCAACCAAACTAAGTAAATGAGGTAGGATTAGTGATCCGAAAGGTGAAACCAAGTAGTAGCCGACAGGTGAACATTTCCTCATATCGACGGATAGAGGTTACCTTTAGTATACCAAACAAGCAACTAGGTAATTCGAACCAATATATGACAGTTGAGGTCTAGAACCCGATGAGGGCAGATATTGCAATTCCATACCAAGTTAATCAACCAACAAACGACAGTTGAGGTTTAGAAACATTATGTCTGGTCAGTAGAACCCTACACAAAGGAACAACACAAAGAAATAGTAACTGCTGCATTCACTCGGGGACCACACGGACCGCGTACGACAGTACCCAGCCTGTGTACACTGGACACGGCCTGTGTAGGACACTACACGGACCGGGTACCTCGAGGCAGAACTGAGATGAAGTCATAACCCTGGAAACCCTTTTTATTAATTCCAAAACCACTTTACTGTTTTAAATCTTTTCATTGAACTGTTAGGATATTAAACAAACCAAAACCAACCTTTGCAGACTTCTAGAGTTTTTATAAACTAAGTAGAGTCCAGAAATTACCAAACTGTCCTGTGGATCGATACCTGAATATACTGCTCGATAGGATTGTACACTTGCAATCTGAATCGAAAGGTGTACCAAGGTTTAAAAGGTATAGCTTGCTATACTGAAACTTAGTGCATACGCTTTTGTGTGAACATGCCTCATTGATGCCAACCGAGGTGAGGGTATATCGTACGTTGTTGAGGTTGAAACTTATCCTCTCGCCTTCTTCCTCCAAGGTGAGCCGTGAATAAGTTGATGCATGCCCTAGCTTATGGGCTAACTCCCATAAGTTGGTTGAAGATAAAAGTTTGCGAACTTTGTTGATAATCTTCAATTTGTTGAGGGTGTAGCAACAAGGTCCCTTGGAAACTTCTATGTTGCGCACTTGCAAAGAATGGAAGCAATTGCGATGCTTTTCGGAAGGAAACACCATCCCGCTTGGTCTGTTATTGTATGGTGGCGTGATTGGTCGAGATTGATCTTCGGCCCTATTGATTTCGGCCAGTATTCGCCTTCTCAGTCTTGCCCTGCGGCTTAGGCGTACAGCCTGGACTTAGAAGAAAATTTCAGCTGAAAAACAATAGGCTATCAAGGGAGAAGAAGAACTCGAAAATCTAGGAAGGATTTGTGAGGAGGGAGAAGGGTTAGGATGCTCTTCTTATAAAGGAGAGATAGATCAGGAAAGTAGTGGTGGCCAGAATTAGAAATCATGGGATGCCCATGATCTCCTTCCATTTTCTGACCAGCCAAAAATAGCCCATGATCTTCTTCCATCAGAAAATAGAGATTCATCCAAAAATAGCCTCCTTGCAACCTAACGCGTGCCGCACGCGGTGTCCCGTGCGACAAGGAAACTTGGCTGACCATTTTCCTAATTCCATTCCTAACAGTTCTACCCTACGCCACATGCGGGTAAGGTATGCCGCATGCGGGCTAAACAAATTCCTGTATTTTTCTAAGGTCTGGTTGTATACCGAACAAGTTCAAGCATATGCCGCATGCGATATGGAAAGATATTGTACGGGCTGTATACTTAAAAGAAAAATGTTTTTCTTGTCCTTGGTTTCTTCCTTGGTCACAATTCAATCAATCACCTGTCAATTCTGGTTTTGTAAATCTACCCATGACTCTAAAAAAAAGTGCGATAAAAAGTAAAGATAATAGTGGACTGCCCCCCCCCCCCCCACGCGGCGCTTGTTTTAGGTCGTCAGCTAGACCTTTCCTCTCTTAATTGGATGAAGGAAGGAAGGGTGCTCCTTCGGTTGAAGGGTGCATGTCATAGCATTGATCATCCTTGGTTGCAATGCATCGAGTTGATTCTCGTGGGTTGACCTCTGGTTGCCCTGGAAGCTTGCCTCTACCTCGTGAAAAGTTCAAAAAATCATTAGCTAGTTGGGCTACTTGATTTCTAGGGTCTTCGTGCATTCGCCTAATGCATTGACGTTGGTGTTGACTTCCTCTATAGATCTTCCTTGCCTCTCAAACAACTTGTCCAAAACATACTAGATGTATGGCTTGCGAGGAGTCTGTTGCTCGAATTGCCTCTGCTGGTAGGGTTGTTGTGGCCGACCTTGCTGGTAATTAGGTTGATATCCATGCGGATTTGCAGCTTCTTGGTCGTTCTTGTAGGGGTAGTTCACTTGATTCCTCGAGCCTTGGTTGAATGCGTTAGCATTCTGATTGTTAGGCTTGTAGAAATTGTTTACCACGTTGACATGCTCCACTTCTACCTCCCCTAGAATTGGGCATGTGTCCTCTAGGTTGTGAACATCTCCACATGATTGGCACAGCGTTACACTTGTTATAGTGGCATTTTGTTTAGAAAGGTCATTAACAAGCTTGCATAGGGCGTCGAGCTTAGCTTCGATGGCAGCATTGCTACTAACTTCAAGTTTCCGACTGTGGCACTCTTCACGCTTTGACCTGGTGTTGAACAATTCTGACTTTGGCATAAGTCTTTGATGGTCTTTTCGGCCCTTTCGGTATCCAGGTTCATAAAAGATCCTTCGGCGGTCGAATCTATTGCTTGTATAGCATAAGGTTGTAGTCCGCCGTAAAAGGATTAAAGCGTGAGCCACTTCTCCATTCCATGGTGTGGACACTCCCTCTCCAAGTTCTTAAAGTTGTAGACAGAACTATGTATGCAAGCACTTAATAAAAAGGGATTTAAATAATAAAACAAACACAAATCAACATACACAAAACATAAATATTTATTAAAACATAAAAAATAATTCGATTACAAACCATCACCCTACAGATGAGGAGTTTAGTTCATTATGGCCATGGCAAAATAAAATAAATAAAATAAAGACTACAACCCAACTGAAGATTAAAGAACCCTAGCCTCCTTAGATAATATTCTACTGGTTGTCTTTCATATTTTTTTGTTTATCTTTCATCTTCTACTAGTTGTTTTTTATTTTCTTCTAGTTGTCTTTCATCTTCTTCTAGTTTTATTTCTGCTTCCTCTAGTTGTATTTCATTTTATTCTAGTTGTATTTCATCTTCTACTAGTTGTTCTTCATTCTCAATTGGTTATCTTTTCTACTTCTTCTAGTTGTCTTTTCTACTGCTTCTATTTTTCATCTTCTTCTACTTGTTGTCGTTCATATTCATCTGTTTGTCTTTCATCTTCTACTAGTTGTTTTTCATTTTATTCTAGTTTTTTTTCCCCTTCTTCTAGTTGTATTTATGCTTCCTCTAGTTGTATTTCATCTTCTTCTAGATATCGTTCATCTTGTAATGGTTGTCTTTCTTGTTCTTCTGGTTGTTTTTCAGCATCTACTAGTTGTCATTCATATTCTACTAGTTGTATTTCATCTTTTTCTAATTGAATTTTTTCTTCCTCCAGTTGAATTTCATCTTCATCTAGTTATTTTTCATCTTGTACTGGTCCTCTTTCATCTTCCACTATTTATTTTTCATCTTCTTCTACTTCTATTTCGTTTTGTACTAGTTGTCTTTCATGCTTCTTATTGACTTTCATCTTCTTTTAGTTATCTTCTTCTACTAGTTGTTTTTCATTTTCTATTAGTTGTCATTCATCTTCTTTTAGTTGTATTTCATTTTGTACTTTTTTTCTTCAATCTAGTACTGCTTCTATTTTATCTTCTTCTAATTATCTTTCATTTTGTTTTAGTTGTATGTAATGTTCTACTGGTTGTCTTTTATATTCTTTTGTTTCTTTTCATCTTATACTAGTTGTTTTTTATTTTCTTCTAGTTGTATTTCATGTTCTCCTAGTTGTATTTCTGCTTCCTCTAGTTGTTTTTCATATTTTTCTAGTTGTCTTTCATATTCTACTGGTTGTATTTCATCTTCTTCTAGTTGTATTTATGCTTCCTCTTAGCTGTTTTTCATCTTCTATTAGTTATTTTTCATTTTCTATTAGTTATCTTTCATCTTCAACTAGTAATTTTTCATTTTCTATTGGTTGTCATTCATCTTCTTCTAGTTGTATTTCATTTTGTACTTTTTTTCTTAAATCTAGTACTGCTTCTATTTCATGTTCTTCTAATTATCTTTCATTTTTGTTTTAGTTGTCTGTAATGTTCTATTGGTTGTCGTTCATATTCTTTTGTTTGTCTTTCATCTTATACTAGTTGTTTTTCATTATCTTCTAGTTGTATTTCATATTCTTCTAGTTGTATTTCTGCTTCCTCTAGTTGTTTTTCATATTATTCTAGTTGTCTTTCATATTCTACTGGTTGTATTTCATCTCCTTCTAGTTGTATTTTTGCTTCCTCTAGTTGTATTTCTGCTTTCCCTAGTTGTCTTTCATCTTCTACTAATTGATTTTCATTTTTTATTGGTTGTCTTTCATCTTCTTCTAGTTGTTTTCATTTTGTACTTGTTTTCTTTCATCTAGTACTGCTTCTATTTCATCTTCTTCTAGTTGTCTTTCATTTTGTACAAAACGAAATACAAGTAGAAGAAGATGAAAATACAACTAGAGGAAGAAGATGAAATATAACTAGAAGAAGACGAAATACAACTAGAGGAAGAAGAAATACAACTAGAAAAAGATGAAATACAATTTGTAGAATATGAAAAACAACTAGAAGAATATGAATAATAACTAGAAGAAGATGAAATACAACTACAGGAAACAAAAATATAACTAGAAGAAGAAGAAAGACAAATAGAAGAAAATGGAAAACAACTAGTAGAAAATGAAAAACAAACAAAAGAATATGAAAGACAACCAGTAGAACATTACAGACAAGTAGAAGAAGATGAAATACAACTAGAAGAATATTAAATAAAAGCAGTACCAGATGAAAGAATGAAAGAAAACCAGTACAAGATGAAAAGCAACTAGTAGAAGATGAAATACAAATAAAGCAAGCAAAATACAACTAGAAGAAAATAAAAAACAACTAGAAGAAAATAAAAAACAACTAGTAGAAGATGAAAGACCAACAAAAGAATATGAGAGACAACCAGTAGAACATTACAGACAACCAAAACAAGATGAAAGATAACTAGAAGAAGATGAAATACAACTAGAAGAAGATGAAATAGAAGCAAACAAGATGAAAGACAACTAGAAGAAGATAAAAGACAACTAATAGAAATGAAAAATAACTACTAGAAGATGAAAGTCAACTAGAAGAACATGAAAGATAACCAGTACAAAACGAAATACAACTTGAACAAAATGAAAAACAAGTAGTGGAAGATGGTAGACGACCAGTACAGGATGAAAGATAACTAGAAGAAGATCAAATACAACTAGAAGAAGATGACATACAACCAGTAGAATATGAGACAATTAGAAGAATATGAATACAACTCGAGGAAGCTGAAATACAACTAGAAAAACATGAAAGACAACCAGTACAAAACGAAAGACAACTAGTAGAATATTAAAAACAATCAGAAGAACAAGATAGACAATCAGTACAAGATGAAAGATAGCTAGAAGAAAATGAAATACAACTAGAGGAAACAGAAATACAACTAGAAGAAAATTAAAGACAACTAGAAGAAAATGAAAACAGCTAGTTGAAGATTAAAGACAAACAGAAGAATATAAACTACAACCAGTAGAACGTTACATACAACTAAAACAAGATGAAAAACAAGTAGAAAAAGATGAAATAGAAGCAGTACTAGATGAAAGAAAACAAGTACAAAATGAAAGACAATTAGAAGAAGATGAAATAAAAAGCAGTACTAGATGAAACAAAACAAGTACAAAATGAAAGACAACTAGAAGGAGAAATAAAAGTAGTACTAGATGAAAGAAAACAAGTACAAAATGAAAGGAAACTAGCAGAAGATGAAAGACAACCAATAGAAAATGAAAAGCAACTAGTAGAAGATGAAAGACAACTAGAGGAAGCAGAAATACAACTAGAGAAAGCAGAAATACAATTAGAAGAAGATGAAATACAACCCGTAAAATATGAAAGACAACTAGAAGAATATGAAAAACAACTAGAGGAAGCAGAAATACAACTAGAGGAACATGAAATACAACTAGAAGAAAATGAAAAACAACAAGTATAAGATGAAAACAAAACAAAAGAATATGAAAGACAACCAGTAGAACATTACAGACAACTAAAACAAAATGAAAGATAATTAGAAGAAGATGAAATGGAAGCAGTACTAGATTGAAGAAAAAAAGTACAAAAAGAAATACAACTAGAAGAAGATGAATGACAACCAATAGAAAATGAAAAACAACTAGTAAAAGATGAAAGATAACTAAAAGAAGATGAAAGTCAATAAGAAGAACATGAACGACAACCAGTACAATACGAAATAGAAGTAGAAGAAGATGAAAAACAAATACTGGAACATGAAAGATAACTAGATGAAGATAAAATCCAACTAGAGGAAAAAGAAATACAACTAGAAAAAGATGAAATACAACTAGTAGAATATGAATGACAACTAGTAGAAGATGAAAAACAATCAGAAGAACAAGAAAGACAACCATTACAAGATGAAAGATATCTAGAAGAAGATGAAATACAACTAGAGGAAGCAGAAATACAACTAGAAGAAGAGGAAGGAAAACTAGAAGAAAATGAATAACAACTAGTAGAAGATGAAAGACAAACAGAGGAATATGAACGACAACAAGTAGAAGAAGATGAAATAGAAGCAGTAGAAAAGACAACTAGAAGAAGTAGAAAAGACAACCAATAGAAAATGAAGAACAACTAGTAGAAGATGAAAGACAACCAGTACAAGATGAAAGACAACTAGAAGAAAATAAAATACAACTAGAGGAAGAAGAAATAATACTTGAAAAAGATGAAAGATAACTAGTAGAAGATGAAAGATAAAAAAAAGAATATGAAAGACAACCAGTAAAACATTATAGACAACCAAAATAAGATGAAAGACGTCTAGAATAACATGAAATAAAACTATAAGAAGATGAAATAGCAGCAGTACTAGATAAAAGACAACCAATACAAAATTAGGCCACTAGAATAAGATGAAAGACAACTAATAAAAGAATATGAAAGATGACTAGTACAAGATGAAAGATAACTAGAAGAAGATAAAATACAACCAGTAGAAGATGAAAGACAACTAGAAGAATATGAAATACAATTAGAGGAAACTGAAATACAACTAAAAAAACATGAAAGACAACTAGAAGAATATGAAATACAACTAGAGGAACATGAAAGACAACCAGTACAAAACGAAATACAACTAGAAGAGATGAAAAACAACTAGTACAAGATGAAAGATAACTAGAAGAAGATGAAATACTACTAGAGGAAGTAGAAATACAACTAAAGAAGATGAAATATAACCAGTAGAATATGAAAGACAACTAGATATATGAAATACAATTAGAGGAAGCTGAAATGCAACTAGATAAATATGAAAGACAATCAGTACTAAACGAAAGACAACTAGTAGAAGATAAAACAATCATAAGAACAAGAAAAACAACCAGTACAAGATGAAAGATAACTACAAGAAGATGAAATACAACTAGAGAAAGCAAAAATACAACTAGAAGAACATGAAAGACAACTAGAAAAAAATGAAAAACAACTAGTAGAAGATGAAAGAGAAACAGAAGAATATGAACGACAACTAGTAGAACGTTACAGACAACTAAAACAAGATGAAAGGTAGAAGAAGATGAAAGAGAAGCAGCACTAGATGAAAGAAAACAAGTACAAAATTAAAGACAACTAGAAGAAGATAAAAGACAACCAATAGAAAATGAAAAACAACTAGTAAAAGTCGAGAAGATGAAAGTCGACTAGAATAACATGAAAAACAACTAATACAAAACTAAAGTAGAAGAAGATGAAAAACAACTAGTGGAAGATGATACAAGACGAAAGATAACTAGAAGAAGATGAATACAACTTGAGGAAGAAGAAATACAACTAGAAAAAGATGAAATACTAGAATATGAAAAACAATTAGAAGAATATGAAAAAAACTAGAAGAAGATGAAATAAAAGTAGAAAAAGATGAAATACAACTACAGGAAGCAGAAATATAGTTAGAAGAAGATGAAAGACAAATAAAAAAAATGAATAACAACTAGTAGAAAATGAAAAACAAACAAAATAATATGAAAGACAACCAGTAGAACATTATAGACAACTAAATGAAACGCAAGTAGAAGAAGATGAAAGACAAGTAGAAGAAGATTAAACAGAAGCAGTACCAGATGAAAGAAACCAGTACAAGATGAAAGACAACTAGAAGAAGATGAAATACAACTAAATGAAGCAGAAATACAACTAGAAGAAGATAAAAGACAAATACAAGAAAATGAAAAACAACTTGTAAAAGATGAAAGACAAACAAAAGAATATGAGAGACAACCAGTAGAACATTATAGACAACCAAAACAAGATGAAAGATAACTAGAAGAAGATGAAATAGAAGCAAACAAGATGAAAGACAACCAGTATAAGATGAAAGACAAATAGAAGAAGATGAAAGACAACTAATAGAAAATGAAAAACAACTAGTAGAAGATGAAAGAAAACTAGAAAATGAAAGTCAACTAGAAAAACATGAAAGACAACCAGTACAAAACAAAATACAACTAGAACAAGATGAAGAACAACTAGTGGAAGATGATAGACGACCAGTACAAGATGAAAGATAACTAGAAGAAGATCAAATACAACTAGAGGAATTAGAAATACCACTAAAAGAAGATGAAATACAATCAAGAGAATATGAAAGACAATTAGAAGAATATGAAATACAACTAGAGGAAGCTGAAGTACAACTAGAAAAACATGAAAGACAACCAGTACAAAACGAAAGACAACTAGTAGAATATTAAAAACAATCAGAAGAACAAGATAGACAACCAGTACAAGATGAAAGATAACTAGAAGAAACTGAAATACAACTAGAGGAAACAGAAATACAACAAGAAGAAAATTAAAGACAACTAGAAGAAAATGAAAAACAACTAGTAGAAGATGAAACACAAACAGAAAAATATGAATGACAACCAGTAGAATGTTACATACAACTTAAACAAGATGAAAGACAAGTAGAAAAAGATGAAATAGAAGCAGTACTAGATGAAAGAAAACAACAAAATGAAAGACAACTAGAAGAAGATGAAATAACAGCAGTACTAGATGAAAGAAAATAAGTACAAAATGAAAGACAACTAAAAGAAGATGAAAGACAACCAATAGAAAATGAAAAGCAACTAGTACAAGACAAAAGACAACTAGAGGAAACATAAATACAACTACACGAAGCAGAAATACAATTAGAAGAAGATGAAATACAACCAGTAGAATATGAAAAACCATTAGAAGACTATGAAAAACAACTTGAGAAACAGAAATATAACTTGATGAACATGAAATACAACTAGAAGAAAATGAAAAACAACTAGTAAACGACAACCAGTAGAACATTACAGACAACTAAAACAAAATGTAAGATAATTAGAAGAAGATGAAATGGAAGCAGTACTAGATTGAAGAAAAAAAGTACAAAATGAAATACAACTAGAAGAAGATGAATGACAACCAATAGAAAATGAAAAATAACTAGTAGAAGATGAAAGATCGAAGATAAAAGTCAATAAGAAGAACATCAAAGACAACCAGTACAAAACGAAATAGAAGTACAAGTAGATGAAAAACAAATAGTGGAAGATGAAATACAACTAGAAAAAGATGAAGATGAAATCCAACTACAGGAAGAAGAAATACAACTAGAAAAAGATGAAATACAACTAGTAGAATATGAATAACTAGTAGAAGACGAAAAACAACCAGAAGAACAAGAAAGACAACCATTACAAGATGAAAGATATTTATAAGGAGATGAAATAGAACTAGAGAAAGCAGAAATACAACAAGAAGAAGAGAAAAGAAAACTAGAAGAAAATGAAAAACAACTAGTAGAAGATGAAAGACAAACATAGGAATACGAACGACAACAAGTAGAAGAAGATGAAATAGAAGCAGAAGAAAAGACAACTAGAACAAGTAGAAAAGACAATCAATAGAAAATGAAGAACAACCAGTAGAAGATGAAAGACAACCAGTACAAGATGAAAGACAACTAGAAGAAAATAAAATACAACTAGAGGAAGAAGTAATACTAGAAGAAGATGAAAGACAACTAGTAGAAGATGAAAGATAAAAAAAAGAATATGAAAGACAACCAGTAAAACATTATAGACAACCAAAACAAGATGAGAGACATATAGAATAAGATGAAATATAACTATAAGAAGATGAATTAGAAGCAGTACTAGATGAAAGACAACCAGTACAAGATTAAAAGCCACTAGAAGAAGATGAAAGACAACTAATAGAAAATGAAAAACAACTAATAGAAGATGAAATACAACCTGTAGAATATGAAAGACAACTAGAAGAATATGAAATACAACTAGAGGAACATGAAAGACAACCAGTACAAAACGAAATACAACTAGAAGAGATGAAAAACAACTAGTGCAAGATGAAAGATAACTAGAAGAAGATGAAATACTACAAGAGGAAGTAGAAATACAACTAAAGAAGATGAAATATAACTAGTAGAATATGAAAGACAACTAGATATATGAAATACAATTAGAGGAAGCTGAAATACAACTAGATAAATATGAAAGACAACCAGTACTAAACGAAAGACAACTAGTAGAAGATAAAAACAATCAGAAGAACAAGAAAGACAACCAGTACAAGATGAAAGATAACTAGAAGAAGATGAAATACAACTAGAGAAAGCAAAAATACAACAAGAAAAAGATTAAAGACAACTAAAAGAAAATTAAAAACAATTAGTAGAAGAAGAAAGACAAACTGAAGAATATGAATGACAACTAGTAGAACGTTACAGACAACTAAAACAAGATGAAAGACAAGTAGAAAAAGATGAATAGAAGCAGCACTAGATGAAAGAAAACAAGTACAAAATGAAAGACAACTAGAAGAAGATGAAAGACAACCAATAGAAAATGAAAAACAACTAGTAGAAGATGAAAGACTACTAGAAGATGAAAGTTGACTAGAATAACATGAAAGACAACCAGTACCAAACAAAATACAAGTAGAACAAGATGAAAAACAACTAGTGGAAGATGATAGAGGACCGGTACAAGATGAAAGATAACTAGAAGAAGATGAAATATAACTAGAAAAAGATGAAATACAACCAGTAGAATATGAAAAACAACTAGAAGAATTTGAAAGATAACTAAAAGAAAATGAAATACAACTAAAAGAAAATGAAATACAACTACAGGAAGCAGAAATATAACTAGAAGAAAATGAAAAACAAATAGAAGAAAATGAAAAGCAACTAGTAGAAAATGAAAAACAAACAAAAGAATATGAAAGACAACTAGTAGAACATTACAGACAACTAAATGAAAGACAAGTAGAAGAAGATTAAATAGAAGCAGTACCAAATGAAAGAAAACCAGTACAAGATGAAAGAAAACTAGAAGAAGATGAAAGACAACCAATAGAAAATGAAAAACAAGTAGTAGGAGATGAAAGACAGAGGAAGCAGAAATACAATTAGAAGAAGATGAAATGCAACCAGTAGAATATAAAAGACAAATAGAAGAATATGAAAAACAACTAGAGGAAGTAGAAATACAACTAGAAGAACATGAAATACAACTAGAAGAAAATGAAAAACAACTAGTAGAAGATGAAAACAAAACAAAAAAATATAAAAGACAGCCAGTAGAACATTACAGACAACTAAAACAAAATGAAAGATAATTAGAAGAAGATGAAATGGAAGCAGTACTAGATTGAAGAAAAAAAAGTAGAAAATGAAATACAACTAGAAGAAGATAAATGACAACCAATAAAAAATGAAAAACAACTAGTAAAAGTTGAAAGATAACTAAAAGAAGAAGATGAAATAGAAGTAGAAGAAGATGAAAGATAACCAGTAGAAGATGAAAGAGAAACAAAAGTATATGAACGACAACTAGTAGAACGTTACAGACAACTAAAATAAGATGAAAGACAAATAGTGGAAGATGAAAGAGGAAAACGATAAGAAGAACATGAAAGATAACCAGTACAAAACGAAATAGAAGTAGAAGAAGATGAAAAACAAATAGTGGAAGATGAAAGAGGTACAAGTTGAAAGATAAATAGATGAAGATGAAATCCAACTAGAGGAAAAAGAAATACAACTAGAGGAAGCAAAAATACAACTAGAAGAAGATGAAAGACAACTAGAAGAAAATGAAAAACAACTAGTAGAAGATGAAAGAGAAACAAAAGAATATGAACGACAACTAGTAGAACGTTACAGACAACTAAAACAAGATGAAAGACAAGTAGAAAATATGTCTGCTTCCTTTAGTTGTATTTCATCTTCTTCTAGTTATATTTCATCCTGTACAGGTTTTCTTACATTTGGTACTCCTTTTTATCTTCTTTTAGTTGAATTTCATCTTCTTCTACTTGTCTTTCATTTAGTTGTATGTAATGTTCTACTGGTTGTATTTCATATTATTTTGTTTGTTTTTTATTTTCTACTAGTTATTTTTCATTTTCTTCTATTTGTCTGTCATCTTCTTCTAGTTATATTTCTGCTTCCTGTAGTTGTATTCCATCTTCTTCTAGTTGTATTTCATCTTCATCTAGTTATCTTTCATATTCTTCAAGTTGTTTTTCATATTCTACTAGTTGTATTTCATCTTTTTCTAGTTGTATTTCTTCTTCCTCCAGTTGTATTTCATCTTCTTCTAGTTATCTTTCCTCTTGTACCGGTCCTCTATCATCTTCCACTAGTTGTTTTTCATCTTCTTCTACATGTATTTCGTTTTTTACTGGTTGTCTCTCATGTTATTCTAGTCGATTTCCTCTTCTAGTTTTCTTTCATCTTCTACTAGTTGTTTTTCATTTTCTATTGGTTGTCTTTCATCTTCTTCTAGTTGTCTTTCATTTTGTACTTGTTTTCTTTCATCTAGTGCTGCTTCTTTATATTCTTCTAATTGTCTTTCATCTTATTTTAGTTGTTTGTAACGTTCTACTAGTTGTCGTTCATATTCTTCTGTTTCTCTTTCATCTTCTACTAGTTGTTTTTAATTTTCTTCTAGTTGTCTTTCATCTTTTTCTAGTTGTATTTTTTCTTTCTCTAGTTGTATTTCATCTTCTTCTAGTTATCTTTCATCTTTTACTGATTGTTTTTATCTTCAACTAGTTGTCTTTCGTTTAGTACTGGTTGTCTTTCATGTTTTTCTAGTTGTATTTCAGCTTCCTCTAATTGTATTTCATATATTCTTCTAGTTGTCTTTCATATTCTACAGGTTATATTTAGTCTTCTTTAGTTGTATTTCTACTTCCTCTAGTTGTATTTCATCTTCTTCTAGTTATCTTTCATCTTGTACTAGTCATCTTTAATCTTGCACTATTTGTTTTTCATCTTCTTCTAGTTGTATTTTGTTTTGTACTGGTTGTTTTTCATTTTCCTCTAGTTGTATTTCATATTATTCTAGTTGTCTTTCATATTCTACTAGTTGTATTTCATCTTCTATTAGTTGTTTTTCATTTTCTATGAGTTGTCTTTCATCTTCTTCTAGTGGCCTTTAATCTTGTACTGGTTGCCTTTCATCTAGTACTGCTTCTATTTCATCTTCGTATAGTTGTATTTTATCTCATTCTAGATGTCTTTCATCTTGTTTCTTTTGGTTGTCTATAATGTTGGTTGTCTTTCATATTCTTTTGTTTATCTTTCATCTTCTACTAGTTGTTATTCATTTTCTTCTAGTTGTTTTTCATCATCTTCAAGTTTTATTTCTTCTTTCTCTAGTTGTATTTCATTTTCTTCTCGTTGTCTTTCATCTTCTACTAGTTGTTCGTCATTTTCTATTGGTTGTCTTTTCTACTTCATCTAGTTGTCTTTTCTACTGCTTCTATTTCATCTTCTTCTACTTGTTGTTGTTCATATTCCTCTGTTTGTCTTTCATCTTCTACTAGTTGTTTTTCATTTTCTTCTAGTTTTATTTCCTCTTCTTCTAGTTGAATTTATGCTTCCTCTAGTTTTATTTCATCTTCTTCTAGATATCTTTCATCTTGTAATGGTTGTCTTTCTTGTTCTTCTAGTTGTTTTTCACCTTCTACTAGTTGTCATTTGATATGTCCATATTTCATCTATTATTTCGTCCTATTTTCTGAACCAGACCTTATATTTTGACCACATAATTGCATAGTTTATATTGAAAATCAATTAGAATATGGTACTGCTGCAGTTTGTGGTTGATTTGCAGGAATAGGCGAAAAGCAGGCAAAAAGGCCAAGTTCAGACTTCCCCCACGCGACCCGCATGCCATCAGACTGCGGGTCGCATAGCAGCCCGGACGCGACCTCAGACGCGACCCTCACAGCTCGCAACCATGCCACCTGACGCGGGTCGCATGGAAACTCATGCGGATCGCGTCGTGTCAACAGAGCCAAGCCCATTTGAGGCCCAAGAAGGATGCTATATATACAGAGGCCTGGCAACAGCCCAAGGGGGCGAATTCATTATTCCAGATCCACTTCACACGACAGAGAGAGTGGAGATCCGACAGGAAGAGTGAGAGAGGCGATCAGAAGAGAAGGGGAGCAATCCTGGAGCTGAAGAGGAGTCGAATCGAAGGAAGAGACTCGATCTGAAGCTTCAATCCTCTTCTCTACTCTCATCTCACTATGATTTGCTTTCTTCCTCTCTCTCTTGTTTTATTTCTTTTGATGTCTGAGTAGATACTTTAGTTTCGAGGATTTGGACTTGTAGTCTGATGCTTTGTTTGATTATGCACATGGATTGATTCTTGATTGTTATTTCGTGTTTCTTTGATTCTTGTATTATTTGATTCTTGTATTATTTGAGATTGCTTGATCTGAATTGCTTGATTCTCGATTGCTTACTGTTGAATGCCTTAGGCATTTCTTCTTGTACCAAAGGCTTGACGTCTCTTGCAAATTAGGTTAATACTTGAGGTAGGTCTGAGAACCGAAAGGTGAGGTCAATGAGTAGCCGAAAGGTGAAAGTTTCTACTTGTTCTAGCTAAACTTGTAGATACCTTTAGTAAACAGAATTGAGAACTTAGGTTTAGATCAAACAGCTTGATTAGATCTGAGAAGGTGAAATTGCAATTCCAAACCAGGTCTACTAAGCCAACACACGATAGTTGAGGTTCAGTGACACTAGGTACGGTCAATCTAGCCTTACACGACTTAAACAACAAGTTTCTGACATGTGCAGACTCAGCCCAAGGGACCATGCGGGTCGCGTGACTTAACGCGCGGGTCGCATGCCAAGTCCAGGGTGCTTACGACCAAGCGGGTCGCATGCGACAGCATGCGGGTCGCGTCACACGGGTTGCATGCGATAGTATGCGGGTCGCGTGGCAGGTCTTGAGCAGCAAAGTTGAAGATGAAAGTCTGAAACCTTGAAACGACCTTTTATACCTTAGTACAAAATACAAACATTTAGTTGATTCTTTTATACCTGTTCATACATAGCAGATTCAATTGTTCATACATTCATACTTGTTCATTCTTTCGTTTCATTTTAGTTGTTCATACTTACACAAATTTAGGATTAAAACAAACTCCAATTTTCACACTTCTAGTACCTAGCTAGGATTAGTTAAGAATTCAGAAAATAGTCCGTCCTTGAGGATCGACACCCGTTCTATCTACAAAGACAGGGTTGTGCACTTGCAACCTTCGTCCAAGAGATTGAATAGGGTTTAAACTCCACAGCTTAGGCTGTGGTGAAACTCTGTACCTCTCAATCAGGAGCGAACATCATTCATATTTTACTAGTTGTATTTCATCTTTTTTCTAGTTGTATTTTTTCTTCCTCTAGTTAGATTTCATCTTCTTCTAGTTATCTTTCATTTTGTACCGGTCCTCTTTCATCTTCCACTGTTTATTTTTCATCTTCTTCTACTTCTATTTCGTTTTGTACTGGTTATCTTTCATGTCTTCTTGTTGACTTTCATCTTCTTTTAGTTATCTTTCATCTTCTACTAGTTATTTTTCATTTTCTATTGGTTGTCATTCATCTTCTTCTAGTTGTATTTCATTTTGTACTTTTTTTCTTCAATCTAGTACTGCTTCCATTTCATATTCTTCTAATTATCTTTCATTTTGTTTTAGTTGTCTGTAATGTTCTACTGGTTATCATTCATATTCTATTCATCTTATGCTAGTTGTTTTTAATTTTCTTCTAGTTGTATTTCATATTCATCTAGTTGTATTCTGCTTCCTCTAGTTGTTTTTCATATTCTTCTAGTTATCTTTCATATTCTACTGGTTGTATTTCATCTTCTTCTTGTTGTATTTCTGCTTCCTCTAGTTGTATTTTTGTTTCCTCTAGTTGTTTTTTATCTTCTACTAGTTGTTTTTCATTTTCTATTGGTTGTCTTTCATCTTCTTCTAGTTGTCTTTCATTTTGTACTTGTTTTCTTTCATCTAGTACTGCTTCTATTTCATCTTCTTCTAGTTGTCTTTCATTTTGTACTTGTTTTCTTTCATCTAATACTGCTTCTATTTCATCTTCTTCAACTTCTCTTTCATCTTGTTTTAGTTGTATGTAACGTTCTACTGGTTGTCGTTCATATTCTTCTGTTTGTCTTTCATCTTCTACTAGTTGTTTTCATTTTCTTCTAGTTGTCTTTAATATTCTTCTAGTTGTATTTCAGCTTCCTCTAATTGTATTTCATATTCTTCTAATTGTCTTTCATTTTCTACTGGTTGAATTTTATCTTCTTCTCGTGGTATTTCTAATTCCTCTAGTTGTATTTGATCTTCTTCTAGTTATCTTTCATCTTGTACTAGTCGTCTACCATCTTCCACTAGTTGTTTTTCATCTTGTTCTAGATGTATTTCGTTTTGTACTGGTTGTTTTTCATGTTCTTCTAGTTGACTTTCATCTTCTACTAGTTGTTTTTCATTTTCTATTAGTTGTCTTTCTCTCTTTCGTTGTGTTCATTTT
>JAJGRW010001190.1:0-50677 GCA_025461045.1 Carex parvula | reverse complement strand
TATAGTTTATTTCATCTTATTCTAGATGTCTTTCATCTTATTTTGGTTGTCTAAAATATTTTACTGGTTGTCTTTCATATTCTTTTGTTTATCTTTCATCTTCTACTAGTTGTCTTTCATCTTCTTCTAATATTATTTCTTCTTTCTCCAGTTGTATTTCATTTTCTTTCATCTTGTACTGGTTGTTTTTCATCTTCTACTAGTTGTTCTTCATTGTCTATTGGTTGTCTTTTCTACTTCTTCTAGTTGTCTTTCACCTTATAATGGTTGTCTTTCTTGTTCTTCTGGTTGTTTTCATCTTCTACTAGTTGTCATTCATATTCTACTAGTTGTATTTCATTTTTTTCTAGTTGTATTTCTTCTTCCTTTAATTGGATTTCATCTCCATCTAGTTATCTTTCATCTTGTACTGGTCCTCTTTCAACTTCTACTATTTGTTTTCATCTTCTTCTACTTCTATTTTGATTGTACTGGTTGTCTTTCATGTTCTTCTTATTGACTTTCATCTTCTTTTAGTTATCTTTCATCTTCTACTAGTTGTTTTTCATTTTCTATTGGTTGTCATTCTTCTTCTTCTAGTTGTATTTCATTTTGTACTTTTTTTTCTTCAATATAGTACTGCTTCCATTTCATCTCCTTCTAATTATATTTCATTTTGTTTTAGTTGTCTGTAATGTTCTACTGATTGTCTTTGATATTCTTTTGTTTGTTTTCTTCTTATACTAGTTGTTTTTCATTTTCTTCTAGTTGTATTTAATGTTCTTCTAGTTGTTTTTCTGCTTCCATATTCTTCTAGTTGTATGTCAGCTTTTAATATTCTACAGGTTGTATTTCATCTTCTTCTAGTTGTATGTCTGCTTCCTCTAGTTGTCTTTCATCTTCTACTAGTTACTTTACATTTTTTATTCGTTGTCTTTCATCTTTTTCTAATTTAATTCTTTCATTTTGTACTTATTTTCTTTCATCTAGTACTGCTTCTATTTCATCTTTTTCTAGTTATCTTTCATTTTGTACTTGTTTTCTTTCATCTAGTACTGCTTCTATTTCATCTTTATCTACTTGTCATTGATCAAAGTCAAAATAATAATGATTTACGTAGGGTTTTGACTTAGGTTTTGCATATTTTCTCACACTTATGTTTAATTTATTAGAGAAAAAGGCTATTATCACCCTTCTTTATGTTTTATTGCAGAAAACAGATTTTGGGATTATTTTACACCAAATGGAGTTAGAATCAGGTCAATCGGATCAGTGATGTTTATCGACGAAGTCTCTGTTACGGTCCATATTGACTAATACGGACCAGGCCTAGCACAGACCAGGAGATAGCGCTGGAAGCATTAAAGCCCTAACCGTCAAGGTCCTAATACGGACCGTATCAGGTGATACGGTCCGTAATGGAAGGCGCCTCTTGGGAAATAACTGCCGACAGCTGTATCCAGATCAATTTCTTAGCCACTACTCAATCTCCAGATGTCCCTCCACTCCTATATAAGGCCTCTGGGCAGAAGAAGAAATCATCTTTGTAATTAGGGTTAGATTTGATTAAAGCAAGAAGAGAGGAGTGCTTGTAACTATGCCGTTCTGCGGCTTAGTTCCTTTTTTTAGGGCTAGGCAGTAAACCTTGTTACTCTTGATGTTTTGATATATATATTTCTGTTGAGAGATGGGCTATTATACATTGCAATGCATAGGCACCATTGTGCATTGGACCATAAATCACCGATTCAAAGTCCAAATGACCGATCCAAACCGTTCATCTTGTTCTCCATATTAATATGTGCTTGGAGACCAAATTTTACATTTTTTGGAATTTTTTTACTATTTATTAAGCCACTTTGAAAGTTTCTGATCTGGTGGTCCAGAAAATTTTACTGTTTTTTACTGTTCACCGTTGGATCAGAAACTTTCAAAGTGGACTAATAAATAGTAAAAAAATTCCAAAAAATGTAAAATTTGGTCTCCAAGCACATATTAATATGGAGAACAAGATGAACGGTTTGGATCGGTCATTTGGACTTTGAATCGGTGATTTATGGTCCAATGCACAAGGGTGCCTATGCATTGCAATGCACCATAGCCCATCTCTTTCTGTTGATTATGATTTCTTGTTGTTGAATCTAAATGCTTTTGTGATTTACTATCTCTTCATCTAACTTCAATGATCTAGTTTGAGTCCGTTAGGGTAGTGACAGTACGTTAATGGCAAGAGAAACTATTTGTATGAATTAACCTCGTTGAGATCTATTAGGTTTATGTAAATAAAACCTTAGCGGGGAAACCATAAACCAGACCAACAAAATGCGTACCAAATTCCATCACTTGTGTAAGGAAAATTGCAGTGATCTGTGTAGTAATTTGGGGTATTTAAGAGATCAGTCATTTGCGTAAGGAAACTCACAGTGTCCTATGTAGAATCTCGATGAAAGATCTGTCATTCTTGCGTAACATAAATCGCAGTGACCTATGTGGTGTCTTTCATAAAACAACAACAAGACATCATACGTAATATGAATATATTATCAAGGCGGATTGAGTGGCAATGGTGTGCCGAAACCCTAAGAATTCTCATCTCTATCTTTATTTTAATTACTTTTAATTGCTTCGTAATTTACATTGATCACAACAACATCTCTTAATTTTTAGATTTCGTCTAGCCTTTCGAAAGATTGTGATTCGATCGCTCAAAGTACTGAACCAATATTCCCTGTGAATCGACCTCGAATATACTACTCGATAGGATTGTGTGCTTGCAGTCCGAACCGATAGCATTTCCGAGTTTATAAATACTAAAAGAAACATTGCTCTCTTTGAGTGATCAGTCATTCATCTTATTTAAGTTGTATGGAACATTTTACTGGTTGCCGTTCATATTCTTTTGTTTGTGTTTCACCTTCTAATAGTTGTTTTCATTTTCTTCTAGTTGTATTTAATTTTCTTCTAGTTGTATTTCTGTTTCCACTAGTTTTATTTTATTTTCTTCTAGTTATCTTTCATGTTGTACTGGTTGTCTATCTTGTTATTCTGATTGTTTTTAATATTCTACTAGTTGTCTTTCGTTTTGTACTGGTTGTCTTTCATGTTTTTCTAGTTGTATTTCAGCTTCCTCTGGTTGTATTTCATATTCTTCTAATTATCTTTCATATTCTCTTGGTTATATTTCATCTTCTTTTAGTAGTATTTCTAATTGCTCTAGTTGTATTTGATCTTCTTCTAGTTATCTTTCACCTTGTACTGGTCATCTACCATCTTCCACTAGTTGTTTTTCATCTTGTTCTATTTCGTTTTGTACTTGTTGTCTTTAATGTTCTTCTAGTTGACTTTCATCTTCTAGTTTTCTTGCATCTTCTACTAGTTGTTTTTTATTTTCTATTAGTTGTCTTTCATCTTCTTCTAGTTGTCTTTCATCTTGTTTGCTTCTATTTCATCATCTTCTAGTTGTATTTCATCTTCTTCTAGTTATCTTTCATCTTGTTGTGGTTGTTTATAATGTTCTATTGGTTGTCTCTCATATTCTTTTGTTTGTCTTTCATCTTCTACTAGTTGTTTTTCATTTTCTTTTAGTTGTCTTTTATCTTCTTCTAGTTGTATTTATGCTTCCTTTAGTTGTATTTCATTTTTTTTTCTAATTGTCTGTCATCTTGTACTGATTTCTTTCATCTGGTACTGCTTCTATTTAATCTTCTTCTACTTGCCTTTCATTTAGTTGTCTGTAATGTTTTGCTGGTTGTCTTTCATATTTCTTTTGTTTGTTTTTCATTTTCTTTTATTTGTCTTTCATCTTCTTCTAGTTATGTTTCTGCTTCCTGTAGTTGTATTTCATCTTCTTCTAGTTTCTTTTATATTCTTCTAGTTATTTTTCATATTCTACTAGTTGTATTTCATCTTTTTCTAGTTGTATTTCTTCTTCCTCAAGTTGTATTTCATCTTCTTCTAGTTATCTTTCATCTTGTATCATCTTCCACTAGTTTTTTTTTCATTTTCTTCTACTTGTATTTCGTTTTGTACTGGTTGACTTTCATGTTATTCTAGTCGACTTTCATCTTCTAATTGTCTTTCATCTTCTACTAGTTGTTTTCATTTTCTATTGGCTGTCTTTCATCTTTTTCTTGTTTTCATTCATCTAGTGCTGCTTCTATTTTATCTTATTCTACTTGTCTTTCATCTTGTTTTAGTTGTCTGTAACGTTCTACTAGTTGTCGTTCATATTCTTCTGTTTCTCTTTCATCTTCTACTAGTTGTTTTTCATTTTCTTCTAGTTGTTTTTCATCTTCTTCTAGTTGTATTTTTGCTTTCTCTAGATGTATTTCATCTTCTTCTAGTTATCTTTCATCTTGTACTGGTTGTCTTTCTTGTTCTTCTGATTGTTTTTATCTTCTACTAGTTGTCTTTCAGTTTAGTATTGGTTGTCTTTCATATTTTTCTAGTTGTATTTTAGCTTCCTTTAATTGTATTTCATATTCTTCTAGTTATCTTTCATATTCTACTGATTGTATTTCATCTTCTTCGAGTTGTATTTTTGCTTCCTCTAGTTGTATTTCTATTTCCTATAGTTGTTTCTCATCTTCTACTGAGTTGTTTTTCATTTTCTATTGGTTGTCTTTCATCTTCTTCTAGTTTTCTTTCATTTTGTACTTGTTTTCTTTCATCTAGTACTGCTTCTATTTCATCATCTTCTAGTTGTCTTTCATTTTGTACTTGTTTTCTTTCATCTAGTACTGCTTATATTTCATCTTTTTCTACTTGTCTTTCATCTTATTTAAGTTGTATGGAACATCTACTGGTTGCCGTTCATATTCTTCTGTTCGTGTTTCATCTTCTACTAGTTGTCTTTAATTTTCTTCTAGTTGTATTTTTGTTTCCTCTAGTTGTATTTTATTTTCTTCTAGTTATCTTTAATCTTGTACTGGTTGTCTATCTTGTCCTTCTGATGTTTTAAATATTCTACTAGTTGTCTTTCGTTTTGTACTGGTTGTCTTTCTTGTTTTTCTAGTTGTATTTCAACTTTCTCAAGTTGTATTTCATATTCTTCTAATTGTCTTTCATATTCTAGTGGTTGTATTTCATTTTTTTCTAGTTGTATTTCTACTATCTTTAGTTGTATTTGATCTTCTTCTAGTTATCTTTCTCGTCTACCATCTTCCACTAGTTGTTTTTCATCTTGTTCTAGTTGTATTTTATTTTGTATTGGTTGTCTTTAATGTTCTTCTAGTTGACTTTCATCTTCTACTAGTTGTTTTTCATTTTCTATTAGTTGTCTTTCATTTTCTATTAGTTTTCTATTAGTTGTCTTTCATTTTCTATTAGTTGTCTTTCATCTTCTAGTTTTCTTTCATCTTCTTCTAGTTTTCTTTCATCTTCTTTGTTTCTATTTCATCTTCTTCTAGTTATCTTTCATCTTGTTTTGGTTGTCTATAATGTTCTACTTGTTGTCTCTCATATTTATTTTGTTTGTCTTTCATTTTTTACTAGTTGTTTTTCATTTTCTTCTAGTTATTTTTTACTTTCTTCTAGTTGTATTTTTGTTTGCTTTAGTTGTATTTCATCTTCTACTAGTTGTCTTATCTTGTACTAGTTTTCTTTCATCTGGTACTGCTTTTATTTAATCTTTTTCTAGTTGTATTTTCATCTTCTTCTACTTGTTTGTAATGTTCTACTGGTTGTCTTTCATATTTTTTTTTTATTTTTCATTTTCTACTAGTTGTTTTTTATTTTATTCTATTTGTCTTTCATCTCTTCTAGTTATATTTCTGCTTCATGTAGTTGTATTGCATCTTCTTCTAGTTATCTTTCATATTTTCTAGTTGTTTGTCATATTCTACAAGTTGTATTTCATCTTTTTCTAGTTGTATTTCTTCTTCCTCTAGTTGTATTTCGTCTTCTTCTAGTTGTATTTTCATCTTCTTCCTCTAGTTGTATTTTCATCTTCTTATACTTGTATTTCGTTTTGTACAAAATGAAAGACAACTAGAAGAAGATGAAATAGAAGCAGTACTAGATGAAAGAAAACAAGTACAAAATGAAAACAACTAGAAGAAGATGAAAGACAACCAATAGAAAATGAAAAACAACTAGTAGAAGATGAAAGACAACTAGAGAAGCCGAAATACAACTAGAGGAAGCAAAAATACAACTAGAAGAAGATGAAATACAACCAGTAGAATTTGAAAGACAACTAGAAGAATAGGAAAAACAACTAGAGGAAGCAGAAATACAACTAGAAGAAAATAAAAAATAACTAGTATAAAATGAAAGACAAACCTTCGTCAAGGCGAACCCCTCTCGCTTTTACTGTTTTTGTTGGCGGTAGATGTACTGCAATGTATGATAGAGGCAACCAACACCACTTTGAAACTACCACTCACCAAAAAACTGATGGAGCAGATAATAGCACTTCAATATGTCGACGACACCGTCATAATTGCAAGGGTGGATTTGACCACAATGATTACCCTCAAAATAATCCTTAAGAGTCTTCCCTAGAGTCTTAGGCCTCCAAATCAATTACTCTAAGAGCTCTTTTGTACCTCTAAACCTGACCCCAAACTGAGTTCAACAAGCTAAGCTGGTCTTTAGTTGTGCTCAAGCGAAATTGGCGATAACTTATCTAGGAATGCCCTTGACAATCAAGAAACCGATAAGATGTGATTTCATGCACCCTAATAAAGAAGATTGAAAGACGCTTAGATGGTTGGCAAGGCAAACTTTTATTAAGAGGAGATCGCCTTTTGTTGCAAAACTCGGTTCTCGCCTCAATTCCAATCTATCACATGACATGCTTTGTCCTACCTAAATGGGTGGTCCTCAATTGTATTGATCAGATATGAAGGGGTTTCCTTTGGGAGAGATCAAACACTCATGTGAAAGGGATCTTTTCTAAACTGGAAAATGGTCTGTATGCCAAAGATGTGGGGGTGGTTTAGGTGAATAAAATCTGGAAGTAAGGAACATATCATTGATCCTAAGATGGTGGTGGAAAATACAAGCGCAACCAGACAGCTTATGGGCCTCAACGACTCTAACTTTGAGAGGTATTCACAGTCAATCAGATGATCCCAAATTTGGGCAGTGTTAGGCTCATTTTTTTGGAAGGCCTTGATCAAATTAAAAAAACCTTTATCACTGAAGCACACACTGGGAAATAGGTCAAGGCACAATCATATCCTTTTAGTTCGATTCATGGAATGGACAGCCTTTAAGAGACCTAAAAGATTGCCTACCAAGACCAATGGCCAAACAATGTGATGGCGTTGAACAAACAATGGGCAATACTCGGCCTCTTCCTTTTACAAAGAAATGTTGGTGGGAGGTAGAATCAGGTGGCCTTTTGCCTATACATGGCACTGCTATGCCCCACTAAAGGTAAAGGTATTTGTTCAATTACTTCTATAAGGGAGAATATTGACACACGAGGTGTTACTAAGAATGGGTATTCCTTGTGACCTAAGATGTGTGCTTTGCTACTCATGCCAACTTGAAACATCAAACCATATCATGTTCTCATGCTGATATGCAAAGTCAGTTTGGGAGGAGATACACAGGAGCATGAACACTCAAATCATGGTTGAAGGGAATTTGTTACAACACACATGGGACAAATCGTGGCTACAAGTAAGAACTCATAGCCATTTATCAAGGAAGGACTGGGCCACACAGCTAATGTGTGTAACTTGGCTGATATGGAAGCAGCATAATGAAAAGGTGCTTAGAGACAGAGCCATGCCTCCAACCATTCTGGCGAAGCAAATTATTCAAGAAGGCGACCTTTGGATGAGGTACTGCATAAGTTCAATAAGTAGAGATGGAATAGGTTGAAACACAGTGCAACTAACTTGTAATAATATAGCTTGTATCCTCCACCTACATGCTTCGTATGGGGTTGGTACTTTGTAACTATTTCTTTGGTAGCCATTACCAACTTAAGAAATGGTTTGAAGATGATGATGCATTGGAGCAGGCTCTTAGTGGAGACATTTTTTCTCTTTTCGTTATTTCTTTTAACACCATTGCATTTGTCAATTTCATCCTGAACTTTGTAACTGTCAGAATTCATAAGTTGTCACTGTCAAATTATTACTGGTTTGCACTCTCAGGGACTGTTCGGTGGGTTGATTCCCATGATTTTTATTTTGGGAATTGCTTGTCTATAATAACATTTCCTATTACCCATTCGGCATACAAATTTTATTTCCTATTTCACAATTTCATATGGGTATCTTGCCCTTGTTCTCTTCAATTTTTATGGAAAAAACACATTCACTTGGAGCTCCGTTTTTTTTTTTTCCAAATGGTGTGCCTCTTGTGAAGAATCAAAACAATTGAAATATATAGTAACTTTTGTTCCAAGTTGACCATTCAAAGTTGTTTAAAATTTAGATAACAACTTTTGTTCATTAATTAAAATATATAGTTATTTGTGTAATTAATTAAAAGAGGAATTATACTAATCAATACTTTTTTAATTAATTAAATTGAAATTAACTTGTACAATCAAGCACTCAATTAAACAAACACAATTTAATAATACAAAGGCTAAAATTAATTAAACAAGCACAATTTAATAATACAATAAATTATTAAACAAGCATAATTAAACTAGCAACACTTAATTTTAATAAATTAAGCTAATTTTAAGTTAAGTTCCTATTCTTACTTCTAACATAATCATCCCACATAAGCCTAGCAATTTTATCTCTTTTTTCATTCCCTGCTTGATGTTGATTGTTAAGTCTTTCAACATGTTCACTGTACTCTTCATCTCCATCTGGTACATCCACAATATCATTTGGATCAATTTCCAAATTAGCGTTCGCAGTCCAAGCGGCATCGCCATTGTGATATAATTGTGCATAATACATGCTGCTTGAATTATGTCCAGTTGTTTATCAATTGCATGATATGCTGCAACTTTTAAAATGGGAACCGCATTTTTAAAATACAAATAATTTTTTCAATATGGTTTCTAAGTTGTGCATGACGGAGATTAAAGAGCTCTTTGTAATTTTGTGGTCGTTTATTAGCTGCACCTTGCTCTCGCACGTGATATCTCACACTCCTATAAAGAGCAATAAATTGCGGTGTATTGGCATAACCAGCATCAACCAAAATATATTTGCCTCATGGTACTGTGAATCCGTTGTCGAGTGCACCCTTTAGTTCACTCTGATATCACTTTGCAGTGTATAGTCAATTCACTCATTTAAACTTTTTTAGAATATGATATATATAATTATATTGATTATAATCAGTGATTAGTATTGATACACTTAATATAGATTAATTTTAGTATTACATCTTCTATAAAAAGAAAAAAAAAACCAACATTATAACAAATTCCTATGCATTTGCCGAACATCTATATTCTAAAATTTTCTTTGGGTTAAATGACTTTGGTTTTGACAAATTGGAATTTCCATTCTCATATTAAAAAATTCTCATTCCCACAAAATTCTCATGTTGTTGAACAATCTTATTTTGCATGTACCATTCTGTTTTAAGTGCCTGAAATAAATTATAAGTACACCTGATAAAGGATGGACTGTGCTGTTTACCAAAAATAAGTTTAGTTAAGACCCAGTAAGTAGCAAAAAGAAAACTATGCTGTGGCTACGGTTGACTATTTGGTAGAGAAGAAAAATTGAGATAATTTAATGTTTTGTACAGGTGGTACCTCTTCCCAGTAAATTGTGGAAACAGTGATGCAACTGGACCTATCCATTTGATAAAGGACAAAAACATTCCTGAAAATAAATCTGCTGTGATTCTCGGGGAATCACAGGACCCTGCGATCCGATCTGAACTGTTGGTCTTTCTCGAGATGCGTGCATGAAAATTTATTTTTCTTAGAATGTTTCCGAGATCCGTGCACGAAAAAGTTTAACCGTTGATCTCAGAATTTCAGGATCCTGCCATCCCTCTCGGAATCGCAGTAGATTCGGACTCATATCTGCTGGGTACTGCAATTGTTTTAGATCATTGTCTTCCTATAAACGGCATAAGTTATCCAAGTTCTACATCCCTATAGTTTCCTTTCTTTTCTACTTGGAAGGTCAAGAAAGCTCATTTATGTTTTCTTATATGTATAAAAGAAAATGATGAAAAAGGTGCATATTTTTATGCACTTGTTAGTTTCATTTTCTTTTGTCCTCGAAGGAAAATAAATGTAGAAAAAAATCCCATCTTATGTTACTTCTCTGTATAAAAAACTGATAAAAAAATGACACACCAGCAACATCAGTCAAACAAAACAAGGTAGGTACCTATATTTTTTTCAAGTATCTCCTTGTTCTTTATTCTTTAGGGATATCAATTACAAATCTTCATTTAATTTGCAGGTATCATAAAAACATGCATGTATAACTTGTAAGAATAATGTCTTTTATTTGACCGATTTGAGAAGTGAGCATGACACCTGGGAATTACCGAGTATGTGCTTGAATATTATGAAATCTTTCTTACAACACTACTAGATCTGAAGTTTATGTTATATTTTCCTTGTTTTCTTTTATCTCTATCTTTATCCCTTTGATGTAATTGAAGTTGGATCTGACAAAAATGTACTTATTGTTCTTCGTAATTTTTTGTTTTTCATTTATGCTGAAAAATGCTACTGAGAATTTGAATTTGAAAAAAAGCAGATGTATGAATTTGCTTCCAAATTTGGGTACCATTGTATCGGTCAATGCTAGACTTGCATGTTTCCAATGTTATTTAAAACATATATTTTGGGTATGTAGGTATTATTTCGAGTCAAGGTTTTGAAGAAACTATCTGAGAACTCGAATGAAGCGTAACAAATCCTACAGGCTGCATGACAACTGATTTACTATTAAGATCTGTTTTGTACCAATTTTACTGTACAACATCCTACAAGACATCTATGTTGTCACATATTAAAATGGAAAATAATTAAAAAAGGAAAAAAAGGAAAATGTATAGTGTAATATTTCTATTTATTAGCTTCTTATAAAAGAAAATATCTGTAATGTTTGATAGATTAGAAGCATAGTTCGTAGTTACTTGTATATTTTATATATATCATATTTATCGCCCTACACTAGTAAACTATATGTTTTCATATGGATCTTCAATTGAGAAGGGATTTCTATTTCTAAACATCTGTGACCAAACACACTTTTATGATTACATTGGAGCTATGCTTCAAATTAGAAGAAAAATAAAAGAAAGCACCTTTATTTAATTACATGCTAGTTTGGGAATGAATACAAGCCGTTTGGTTTGAAGCCGCACAATTTGGTTTGAAGCACCTTTTCGTATCCAATTATCCATAAGTAAAGATTTTCCTGAAAAGAGAAGTGCGTCAAGGCGATCCCCTATCTCCTTTGCTATTCATTTTGGCAATGGACTTCATCCAAGATAATTAGATAAGCTGGTATCTAGTGGGACTTGGCAACTGCCATTTAATGATATGAGGCCGTGTTTACTATATGCTGATGATTCGCTCTTTATCAAACCTGAAACAAGGCATATTCAAGCTTTAAAAATTGTGTTATTGGTCTTCAAACAAATATTTGGTTTATCAGTCAACATGGAAAAATCAGAAATATTATTCTCAGCAGAAGATGAACATACTTTTCAACACTTGGTGGACTTGCTAAGATGTAAGAAAGGTTCTTTATCCTTTACATATTTGAGACTGCCTTTGTCATATAAGAAACTACCAAAATCAGCATACATTCCTTTGATACAGAAGTTCAATAACATACTGCAAGGTTGGGCAGCAACTCAACTATCCATTGCTGGAAGGTTGGTTTTTATTAATACAATACTTTCTTCTATACCCACTTACTTCATGCCAATATTCAGATTACCAGCCTGGGTAATAAGTGAAATTGACAAGACAAGAAGGAGATTTCTTTGGAAAAAGAATGCAGGAGAAGACAGGGGCATGGCTCTTACAAACTGGGAATTAGTGTGTAAGCCAAAAAAATTGGGAGGACCGGGTATAATTGACCTATATGTCTTTAATGATGCTTTATTGGCTAAATGGTACTGGTATTGGAGTGAGCCTGGGATGAGACTCTGGAAATCAGCTCTGACAATATCCCACAATGGAAGATTGTGTGATACTCCTGACTGCAAATTTTTCAAACAATCATTTAAAAATTCAAAAACTTTGCTTCATAGCAATATGAAATGGGAAGTAGGAAATGAAGCTTTTATTAAATTCTGGCGTCATGATTGGGAATTTGGACTGCTAAGGGATGAGTTATAGGATCTCTTCCTAGAAGTAATTGACCCTGGTATTTCTTTACAAGAAGTCCTGAACATACAAGATATTTCATCTATGTTCCATATGATAGGATCAATGCAGCTCATCTCGCAGTTAGCAAAACTGATCTCTATACTGGCAACAAGGCCGGTAACAAATGTAGTACAAGACAAGATAACCTAACAATTGGACAACACTGGTGAATTCACAGTTATGTCAGCATATTAGAGAATGAAAGATGGACCAACATTCAAGGTCATGATACATAAGATTTGGAAGATGAAGGTGCCTCCGAGAATAAAAGTTTTTGCATGGTTATCTTATTATGGTAAAATTTTGACTGTTGATAATTTGGCAAAAAGAGGGTGGAATATGCCAAGCATATGTGTTATGTGCAGAGGGGCAGGTGATACAATCACACATTTATTCTCAGAATGCAAATTTGCATTACAGTTGTATGAGAGGCTCATTCAGACTTTTACACTGCCAGTATGGAATTGGAAAGTCATGTTAAAAAAACAACAGGCACAATTTGGGTAGTACATAAAAAAGGGGAAATAAAATCAAGAGAACTTCTGCTATTGGCCATGTTCATTTGCTGGAAAGAGAGATGTTCAAGGGTATTTACAGATAAAGCCAAGACAGTAGAAGATCTACTCAGAGAAGTGCAGAAGCAATATTTACACTAAGAATGAAGTTTTTCTAATTTATTATTTTTGTATTTTATAATTGAACCATACTCAACTATATTGAATCTTTTTGTAACTCATTAATAGGTTTCTTCTTGAAACCTATAATCAATAAAACAAATAGTGACAAGATCCCTATTTTTTTCACAAAAAAAAAAAAAAAAACATCCATAAGTATCCTGGTCTTAAACCAATTGTTATCAAACCAAACTGATAAACTATAACTTCAACTTTTGATCAAAGTTTAAAACAACCCGAACCCAATTGACATTCCACAAACACCTGACTTCACTAACCCATAACTCAAAGCTACCAGAAGGCAATTGACTTTCTATAGACACACACATGACTTGACTTGAACCCAACCGACCAGTAACCCAATGAAACCTGAACCCGATTGACTAAAGACTGAATTGGCGTGACCCCCTACTGATCTGCAACGCGAATTGACTGGAACTGTGGTGACTTAGACCATGTCTCCAAGCGCATGCGGTTTGTGTTCTAATTTGCAGTTAATTAACTCGGTTAGCTTCCTTTTCATTACTAGTAATTAAAATTTAAAATTACTAATAAGTTTCTGAGTTTTAATTACTAGAAACTAAAATTCAGAATATTATATTTACTTGTTCAATAAAGTCTTTAATTGAACTTTCTCATCATCATTTAGAAATGAAAAAAAAATGATTAGTATTTGGTACTGCATCCACTGATATGGCTCTTTCGACAGCTCAATTTTGAAAGGAGCATGACAATAGAACTGAAATTAATAGGGTAATTGCTTAATGGACCAAAAAATTGTTCTCTTTGTAAATAGTTCAGATTTGGTTTATTAATGAGAATTTCTTAATTGAGTGAATTAATATTCATATAGGTAAAACTGTACAGTACCAGTACACCAGAAATTTTTAGGTCAATTTAACCAGATTAAGAGGGAAAGATTAAACTCAGAGCATTTGTTTAGATGTTATTCTCGACAATTGAACCTACGACCTCTCCATAGAGAGATGGGCTCATGCGTTTAGGAGTGCTATTAGGAAGAACCTTATATGACAATTCACAGTTTAGGAGTGCTATTAGAAATGCGTTACTACCAAAATCAGCATACATTAAAAAAATATTAAGAAGCATTACACAAAACATTCTTGCTTAGCAAACAAAATTAACTCCCGGAAAAAAGGAAATTGACTTCCACTCGAAAGAAGAAAATTTCTGAAACAAGCTGTACAATATGACAGCTGATCAATATATACTGGTAATAACTTTTAGATGAAAAATAAAATATTCCCAATAGAACCCCTTCCAAGTATTGATCCGTACATTTTCACATGCTGGTAGAGATAAGAACATGACCAACAGCTTAACCAAATTGCAAAATTAACAGCATGCACATCCCTTTTTAATGGAAACTCTGTAGAAATAAGAACATAAGCAAACTTTTAAAAAGACCCCCTTTGTTCTCCAAATTACATGAATAACCAAAGTTCTAGAATCCTCAAAACTAAACAAAATCATATGTCAGTTTCCTTAGAAATCCCCTTCAAAATCTGCGGCACTCGGGCCATGCTATTAGCATAATTGAAAGCTTGATCTCTGCACCATGTTCCTTTTATAGTAATCGTACCCTTCCCTTCAATTCGTCCAGTTTCTATTTCCCAGCTGAACAACTTCTCAGTGTTATCTCGATACTTGAGCCGGACAGCAATGTAAACAAACTGCCCATCAAATCCTACCGGACGTATGATGCGTCGCTTGTAGAACAAATCAGACATGTTTTTATTGCGCAACTTCATGCCAAGACAGAAGTCAAACATATTTACCATGCCGTCCCAACTCGCCGCATGCATTCTATCCCAGTGGGAACCCCCAGTCAGTCTCCACACCTCAATCCCGCCACTCCAAGCACGGCAACATGTGATATCACCGGCACAGACCCCTACATCAGTGACTCCTTCTATCACCTTTCCTTCAGTCACCGGCAATGATAAGGACCCTGCTATATCCCCCTTTATATCGTACCACATAAGGTACTTTCCACAACACCAATATATCACCCCCTTCGCTGCATACAATGCTTTAACCGCTGCTGAAATCGTGTCTATATATATGGTCTGGCTAGAACGGGTCCATTTGCCAGTGTGTGAATGAAAGATGTCAAACTGGTACAGGAGACCGTCTCTATGATTGTGCAGCACAGGATCAACAATGGTGAACCGATGAGACAACTCGCAAGGATCGTACGCAAGACCCATTTCAGTGCGGTAATATTTCTCCCTGTTCGGAACGAACTCCATCTCTTTGATAGCAGGATTACACACACACAGGGATTTCATGCCATTGAATTCACCATAAAGGAGAAGTAGACCGTTTGTGGAAGAGACTAGCTTGATCTCACGAGATGTCGGGTTGAGGAAATTGAGGGACGGGTCAGGTACACCTATAATTTCTGGGTCGGGGAAGAACGATAACCCAGTGTGTGTCATGTAAACAAAGCCACTTGATGAAGTGCCTGCTGAGCGGGATTGATCGGCAGCAAATTCGGCATCCGCGCTGATGAGCGAATACAATTCCTTGGAAACACATTTGCATCTGTTGAGGCATTTGAAAGGGAGACGAGGTAATATCTTCTGGTGAATAAGGTGATCAGGAAAATGTTTGTGCTTTTTGGTAGAAGAGGGAGGCGCCATGATTTGTGAAAATGGCGATGCAGAGAGAGAGAGAAAGGAGCGTATAGAATTGAAAAAAAACAGAGAGAGAGAGGAGCGTCTGGTACTCTGGTTGTTTATATAACAGACCCTAATTCTAAATATAGAAATATTAGAGAAGCAATTATGGAAGGCTAATAAATGCCATTTCCATTTCTGTCAAATATACTATTTATTCTTAAACTAAGTATATTTTTTTATATTGTTTCCTTATTTAATTTATTACTGACCTTCTATTATTAATTAATTAACTGGGTAGCGTGTAAACTGGCACGGAGGACCAGTGTTTGCATTTATTTCTGAAATAATTACAACTGTTAGCATCTAACTTTAGCGTTTAACTCAAATCGTTCTAAGCTTTGTGGAAATCAAAAGACATTTTGAGATTTTAGAAGGTTATTTTTGAAAATTACTGTAAACCATTGGTCACTTCCATAATTAACATGCCTATTAAGCGCCATTAGATAATATCTAAAGATGGTGAAAATTTTGATAATGATTATTTTGATAATAATTAACATGCCTATTAAGCGCCATTAGATAATATCTAAATTTTGATAATGATTATTTTGATAATGATTATTTTAATGGTGAAAATTTTGATAATGATTATTTTAACTAATAATGTGAACTAAAGCAAAATCATAGAGAAATTAAGATTTGTTAAAAACATAAATATCAGATTTCTGCTAAAACATGAAAAAAAATGTTTTCTTAAAAAATGGGGACAATGAATTCAAGCATAACTCTCAAAGGGACTAGAATATAATTTTGAACATAATAACACTGCATCTAAATACATCATTTCATCCTACTCTGATTAGGGAACTAGAATTTTCATGTGGCAATTGCACATGACGAATACAATAATTTTTAACATAATAACACTGCATCTAAATACATCATTTCATCCTACTATGATTAGGCAATTAAAAAGCAATCAGTCAAGCAGCAATATAATCAAGCAAAGGCAACAAAAGGGCAAGCAAAAATCAAAACAATTATTCTCAACCATTATTTGCCTAACAAAATGAAGGGTAGATGGATCTAGTCCCATTGAATCTGACGATGGAACGTGCGTTCAGAAAAGTTAACAGTAGATGTACCATCAGATGCAACCATATCATACTGTGAGTCATCTCCAAACTCAGTTGGAAGAGACTTCCAGTACTAGAGGGATGGTTTTCACTCTGCTTCCTTTATAACCTCCAGTATATCTCCCACCACTCTCTTGCTGCCTTCCTCTGACAGGTGTATCCAGTCCCTGCATCAATTCATTTCACATTTTTACATGACAGTATTCGTGTATTCAGGATTTATGCGTGATTTATGTACTTTTGTGAAGCAAACGGTGGCCCAGTCATCTCCCTTCTGTATTGCCTTGAACAAATCAACAAATGTCCATCTCTTTGCACAATTCACTGCATGCATCGGAGTACTCCTTGCATACTTTATTTGTTCGATCTACTTTGCTAAGGACAATACTGTTAAATAAGAAAATAACTAAAATACAGGTTAACAACACTGAACATGCACACTGATAAACATCCAAATCAAATAGCTAGGAGACAACATCACCGTTTTTTATTACGAAGCATCTCCTCATTCAATGGAGGGCAACCAAGGAAAATGATGCGAGTCTTTTCTGACAGACCCTACAGATTAAACAACTAGTTGTAGTAAAATTATTCACAAAAGCATATCGAAATACCAATGAGTGGTAAAAGCTCAACCTTACTACTACATTTAAAATAACCATACAATCTATCTTATGGACGGATCTGATAGTACAATTATCAAAAGCAGTTCAATCATATCAGCTAGTGCCAGAGCTTAAAATAAATAAAAGGGAAAGCAATACAATACCTTCAGATGTATTGCAATCTTTTTCATGTTCTCAACGTATTCTGTAAGAGGCACATGGGGACCCAGGCCAGATGGGTGAGCTCCTATCGAGTCATTGCCACCAAATATACAATTACCAATGAAGGCGGCACCGGTGCATCCTAAGAAAAGTATGAAAATGAAAAGCACAGTATGTCACACTGAGCAGGTCATCAATTTAAGGTTAATTCAGCAGTTACTTTGCCTCCTCAAAGACATCCATCAATTCTGGATGGTGAAAACTAAATTACTATTATCACTCACAGAACAGCTTAACTTTTTTTTTCCATCCCCTTTTATTCATTAAACCTGTTATTTAGTTATTTTATAAGTTAAATCAACAAATATACCCTTTCATCCTGTTTACTCTTGTTTGTGAGACTGGGGACCGGACCTTCATCAATGACTGTTAGAACTCAAATCTGAAGATCAGTGAACACATCGCCAATCTTGACGCAAGCCTTAATCAGAACCCAGGGTTCTTGCTCTTTCATCCCGGTTGGAGATTTTCCGACCACGGCCGGCCAAGCAGTTGATGGGATTGGCATCGCCCTGATCCCAAGAGTCGAATGACACTCTTGATTCTTCGAAACTCTATCAGCTTGAGGACTTTGATTCTTCGGAATCTTGTCCGACGAAAGAAAAGAAAAATTATTTTACTTTTGGAATCTTGTCCTTCGCGAATCGTCAAAGAATTGAAAGAAACTAATGCAACACAAGAGATCGTGCATTCAGACGAACTATTTCCCTGATAATAAAGGCTTCGCAGATTACTGCCAGTTCGTGACCTGTTTGTCAGCTCTTCATTCTTCCATCCGAATTGCTGATAGTTGCTGATTGGTAAGACATGTTATTTACTCAGGCAGAGTAGCATAACAGATTAATTTGAAATGATCTCATCCATTAACTAGTTTGTATATGATGCAGGGTTTGTTTGCTAACTACCTAATTTATGTCTTTCAAGAATTTAGTCAAATTTTCTGTACATAAACTAATTTAGTCAAATTTGGAACAGCCCCAATAGTGTAAGCAGTGCTTCTTCCATCAACATTGATTGCACATCCTTACTGCTTGATTGTGATAAATCGATTGTTATTTCAATTCAGTTAACTAAATCCAGGTTTCGGATCGAAGTTTCGAAGAATCAAGTCCTCGAGCTGGTAAAAGAAACTGATTTGTGCATTGGATAGAAGTTTCGAAGGGCCCAGTTCCCAGTCTCACAAAGAAGAGTATATAGGATGAAAGGGTATATTTGGTAATTTAACTTTTAAAATAACTAAATCACATGTTTAATGAATAAAAGGGGACAGAAAAAAGAAAATTAAACTTTTTATGGGAATATTGGATATTATATTGGTTTCATGGGTAAATTGGCTATTTTAGAAGTTTGTATGGGTACACTAGAAATTCTCTCTTCATTATTAAGGGTACAGGACATAAAAATATCAGTATGTACACAATCAGGCCGAATTAATAATTTATTTGGTAGAAAAGCTAAACTGCCTGATAGCAAGGTTTTACGATGCTCAATCAAACACAATGGTTTTGAGCTGCTCTAGGCACAAGCCATTCCTTATATTTTATCTCTTCAATCCAGATCATCCAATTGGCATCACAAGCATCCTTCTAATGATCCCCTTCTAACTTTACTTTCTGAAACTACTAATGATTTAATGCACAGGAATTTCTGAGTTTATGTTCCAATATTCGGAAAAAACTGAACTTTCCATCTTTGCCCAATTGCAAAACATTATAAAAAGAGCTACCAGATACAAGCAGTATGTATCAAAGTAAATCAATTTAGGACCAACCTTGGAAAAAACTTTGTCAAGGATCTGGACTGCTCGCCTTGAGTTCCATCCCTGGTATCCTCGTAGAATCACATCTGCCTGCACAGCAAATATCATTTCTTGTGCTTTAATAAATATAACAGACAGGAGTGAGTCTATGGTACTATGCATAGCGCGCATTATTCCATACTATGGATCAACATCTCTGTTTTCAAAGACCACAGTCGATCTGAATTATTCAACATGATCTCCATATGATAAAAATCTAGACCATTCAAAAGTAGTGATTTTCTACATATATCTAGAAAAATAGTAAAAAAACTATAAAAAACATAAATTTAGTATGCAAGTATATTTTCATATGTAGATCGCGTTGAACAGTTCAGATCGATTATTTGAACTCTGAAAACGAAAATATTGATCAATAGTACAGACCAATCTGCGCTATGCATAGTACCATAGTCTCACTCAATATAACAGCTTTCATGTAATTACAAAAGATTCATTTTAAGGAAATAAAGTCGATAATAAAATTGAGAAGAAACCTTGCGGGCATAAATGTCAGCAAGGATAGTGCCCCATCCACCATTGCTGAAGCTAAATTGCACAATTGACGATCCAAACAGAACAATCACTGGTCTCTCTGGCCCCACCATTCCTCCTTTTCTTCTTCACTAGCAGTTTAGCATATTATAAAATAGATATTGATGAAGACATAAGAGTAAATGAAATCACTTCCAGTTGTATTTGACCCTGATCAAACCCTGACCATAAAAACTCTTCCAAAAAGAAAAAGAAGAAAAATTACAACATAACCTTCAATGAACTCAAGTTTTCTGATGATTTTGATGCTATAACTGTGGAGCGGAAAAGAGCGGATAGAAGGAGAGGGAGGGAATAAAATAAAATCAAAATAAAAAACAAAGAGCAAATGGTTGAGAATAAGACAAGTTATTTTTTTTTTAAGGTAAGTGAGCTAGATGCCCACCAACAATTGTATTAAAAATATAGAAGAATTCTGTATAACTCTGTGGCTATTAACTAGCCACTTAATTATTTAATTAGTACAACACCTCTAAAGCGAAAGTAAGACTGCAATTAGGGCACAAAATTGCGATGCAAAATCCCCTCTACATCCCTCTTCAATAAGCACCCCTAAACCCTAAACCCCAAACCCTAAACCTGAGGGAATCGAGAGCGTTGACCATAATCGGGATGCGAATGGGCAAAGGAAGAAGAGGTGTAGCTAGTGCACATTCAGCTTCTCCTTACCATAACATGATGGGTCGACAAACCCGTTATGCAGCAAAGCAGGAAAAAGATGCACAGAGATGGAAGAACGTTGGCTTTCAGTACCTTTGCAATGTCAGAATTTACTCTTTCCCACCTCCACACAGTTCGGAAAACGATATTGACAGAGCTAGTTTGACTTTACTCAGTGCACGATTAATAGAGATAAATGGAAAAAATAATAATCGGTGCACTGCATGAAGCTAAAATATCTCTGTTAATATATTTACCCCACAGTTTCCCAATTAAGCAGCCAGAGTTCATGTTTGGATCAAAAGGATTAAGGTGGGCCATCAATTATGCTGGAGGGCCATGAAGCAACGTCTCCACTTTTATTTGGTGATAATTTACAAGCAAGTCCAAGTCCATGATCTATTTGCACTGTGCATATTCAAGACTTTTTAAAAATAACTAAATAAAATATCTTGTAAGTCTTCTTAGGACAAGTATAAATAGGTTAGGGGAGTAGCAAGTTGGCATCAAGCAAAAAATCAAATTACTCAACTTTTAATTAAGAGTGATACTAGATTGGAAGTGTAAGACATATTGAGTAGTAGAGATGTAGTTGTAATAATTATTTAAAGTGTATAATAAAAGAGGAGGGTTCAAATGCACCATAATTTTTGTGCTTCAATATGCTCCACATCCGTTATCTCTATTTTCAAAGTCCGAACAGTTGATTCGAATCGTTCAACATGATCTTCATAATAAAATATGTTTGGAGACCAAATTTTATATTTTTTAGAATTTTTTTACTATTTTTTTAGATAGGTACAATATCACTTTATCGGATGGTCCAGAATCTCCTTAAAAAAGTGATATTGTACCTATCTAAAAAAATAGTAAAAAAATTCTAAAAAATATAAAATTTGGTCTCCAAACATATTTTATTATGAAGATCATGTTGAACGGTTCGGATCGACTGTTCAGACTTTGAAAATAGAGATAATGGATGTGAAGCATATTGGAGCACAAAAATTATGGTGCATTTGAACCCTCCACATAATAAAATTACTTTAAATATAGTTTTTCTACTCAACAAATTAGTTCATCCATTTTGAAAGTCTAAAGCTTAACATATTACATGCACCAATTTAATTGACTCATTAATCATTACAATTAAATTAATATAATAAATGAAAAAATTATAACATGACTGAATGGACGATTTCTATTTTGAACGATCTAAACTAAACAAAACTAAGCTTTAGTATGAAACTATTCAAACTGTATGAATTACATAAACTTATATATGTCCACAGGACACTTGGAAAATGTAATTTTTTATAATTTGTTGAGCTTGACACGATGAAAAAGCTAATACGACTATGAATGAGAATATTGTAGGTATGCAAATTGGGAACAAGTCTACAAGCAGGCCATAAATGAGAATGGTACAAGTGATCACCTTCTGTGCTGTAATAAGATCTCCATTTTTGCACAGGCCGTAAATGAGAATGGTACAAGTGATCATGTCCGGCCTCACTTCTTCGGTAGTGATTTCTTTAAACATATCTGATCTACAGCCATGCCAATCTCACCCTATGTATGTGATGTCATGTGCAAAAATGGAGATCTTATTACAGCATGGACGGTGTTCGAAGAAATGTCTGCTTGAAGACTTGTTCTCGATTTGCATACCTACAAATTCTACAGTATTCTCATTCATAGTCTGTGTAGCTAGGGGGGAGATACATAGTGCTATGAGAATGTTTGATGAAATGGTTGTGAAAGAAAAACACGCTAACAATTTAACCGATTAGATTAAGTGTGAATCATGTACAAATTTAAATTTATATGGTATTCATCTTTATAATGTATTCAAATTTGTGTAACAAATTATATATAATTCACATTAAATTCACATCTTTAGATTGACTTTAAATGACAAATTCGAACTAATAAAATCGGTCTACTTCATGAGTGATGTATTTACATATAAATTTTATAACTTTCAAATTAATTTAGTATAAAGTCAAGCGGAAAAAAATAATGAAAAATAAATATTTTAAAATTCACTTGTATATTTGTTTTTACGGTTCGACTTTATACTAAATTAATTAAAAATATATATATTTTTTACATGTAAATGCATGGTTTATATTTATTGTTTGAAGTTAATTTAATATATAGGTTTTGGAGTTACAAAGAACTTGATAAACTTAATAACACCATAATTCTATTATGAAATATGATGTAAAATGCAAATTATATATTATATGAATGTAAATCACAAGTGACGTCCACTCAAAACTATTTCAATTATAATTATGGAAGAACAATTTTTTTTTTTTTTTGACATACACACGATTCCGTGTTTGTTCAATTCGAGGCAGAAACAAATTTAACAGTTTTATAGTGGAAACTTAGTACTTAATTGAATTAAAGGTACCAACTTAGGTTAAGTGCTTAACTTTAAAAAGCCAGTAATCACAAATAACACCCTTCATTTATTTCTTGTTACTTTTATATGTGTATTATATTTAGTCATATTTAGGGACAGATTTAGTAGGAAGTTGGAGTGACCAAGTCATCTTAAAATTGTTGAATCGTAGTTATCCATATTAAATTTTTTTTTTCTGGTAATGTACTAGCTCTATAAAAAAAAGTCAATATTATTAAGATCTAGTGTAATTTTTTTTATTTAATTTGAACAATAAGAGAAACCAAAAGAATAATATAGTCCAAATTTTTTATATATAATAAAATAATTAAAAAATTATTATATTATATAAAATTATTTTTTATTAAAACAAAAAATAATATTTAACCTTCCACATATTCAAAATTCCAATTTAATACCTTGCTTGTGATTTATTTAGTCTGGTTCAATATTTAATTTGTACACCAAAAAAAAAGACAAATCCCATCAACTTTATATCTTCGGTGCAAGAAGTTATAATGAACCAAAACCCTCATTGTTTATCTAAAACCTCCCATCTAGTTTTTCCACAATCACTCTACACTCTACTAATTATCACTTAAAATCACTTTTGTTCTAAAAAACAAAAATTCAAAATTGGGAAAAAGAGAACTTGACTTTGCAATTGGCTTAGACTTCCCTTCTCTCATCAAGGTAGTATCTCTATCGTTATTCTATCCAGTAGATATAGTTTATGTGTGTTTGATGGTAAATTAAGTTGTGGTAGCGATGACTGGTTGAATGTAAGGTTTCTTATTGTTTGATCTCTTCGTTTTTTCGATTTTTCCATCGTTTTTTATCTTTCTAAGATCAGATCTGAAGTAGTTAAACCTAAAATGATAGTTCACTTAGAGGAAGCTATTCTAAGGCTATTGAGAGCTGTATGCTTCAGATCCGAATCTGTATTTTGAGTTTTTTTAATAAAACTTCAGATCTTTAGTTGTTTTGGTTTCTTGTTTGGGGATTTTGCACTTGTAGCTTGGTACTAGATGAATCCAAGTACTAATCCTTTTGATTATGTTTGAGATTGGGATAAAGTAAAGAAATAGAACCCTATCTAGTGAGAATAGAGATAAGGAATTAAGAAGTATTATCTTATCTCTTACTTTATGTCACTTCTAAACATGATCCTGATTCTTATCTAGGAGATAATACCACTACTAGAAAGTGTTATGTTTTCCATAATTGATTTTTTTTTATTGTCGTATTTTGGTCTGATCTATAGCTGAATTAGTGATTAAATTAGTCCGGTTCTTTCACTCTCATGAAGCACAATTATAGATTACAACTTTAAAAGTCTCGGTTCGTTATATTGAACAAGGAGAAAATTTCTTCACAATTTTTAATGCCACAAGTTATCATCCTTTTCCAAAATCTGGAGTCCAGAAGAAGAATTCAAATTTCGTGTTCAGGTGAAAAAATTGTTGTTTTTTTAATTCCGTAAAAGATTAAGAGGCTGAAAGACACACACACTAAAATTTCTCTATTAATATTGTTTAATTAACTTGATGCATTCTTGATCATATGTGGAGTGAACTAAAAATTTGTAAATTTTGAAGTGCATGTAGAAATTTTGATGAAGGTAGATATCAACAGATTGTTTTCCTTGTTTGGACTTTATAAAATTTATAAATTTATATATCAGCAGCTTGTTTTTGTTTTAATGGATTGGATTCCTTGTTTGCTATTGTTTTAACTCCTATTTATTTCTCTTTCAGCACAATTAATACTAGGTGCCCTTTCTATTTTGCCGAGATAGAATGGACGAAGCGGTGATGATACAGGAGCTGTCACACAAGATCTCTGACGTACAATTGGCCAAAAATCTGAAGCGAAGGTCGATATCGGCTGAACCTGAACTAGAGGAGGGTGAGATACCCCATGAGGAGATGCCACTTCACAAGGGGCAAAACTGTAATTCTTCACATAAAGCAGGTGCAGTTATTGAAGAAGGCCATGCAAGAGAGCCTCTAGTCTCCGAGGGGCAAAACGGTAAATCTATACTAGAGAATGATGGTGCAAGTGATCAATGGTGGATGAAATCAAAGGTGTACCCACCTCCTAAGAGAAGGTCGGTTTCGGCAATTCGTCGGTACCCGCCGGGTTGTGGTCGAAATCCAGGTTTCACTGTGGCTGGTTTTGATAGTAAAAGAGTTCAATGTGAGGAGATTAATGGAAACAGTGAGGAGGTTGGTGAAGCGGGTGTAACGGATGCAGAGAGATTTAAAGGAAAGGGTGTCAATGTGGATAGCAAGTGCACTTTAAATACCGCACAAAACAAGGCGGGGAAACCAATTAAGATAAAAATTCGGTGTAAGGCAAAAGAAGAAGAAGCATCTAAAACAACTGTCCCATTCGTTAAGAGCCCAACTGAAAGAGTCAAAAAGTCTCCCATGAAAGTCATTGCTAAGAAACGGGTTGGCATCAAGCGCCCGGTAAGCAACTACAACCCTAGTTTTCCCCGTATTGATAGGCGTGAATCGGGGGATGTGGATCTGGAGGAGTATGGTAGCCTTGCCATTATGCAATCCAAGAGCAAGAGCACTACCAATTTTCGACCTAAAAAGGATGATGTACCGACAGACCCGAGAGCAAAGGTGAAAAGGTGCCTGCGCCTGTTCCAAGTAATATGCCGACAACTGTTGCAAGAGGTTGAATCTGGTAAGAAGCTTCCAGCTATGGAAAGAAACCGAATTGACCTGAGAACTGCCCGCATCTTGGGGGAACGAAATGAGACGCTAAACAGAGACGAACCAGTTGTTGGTGCCGTGCCGGGGGTTGAGGTCGGAGACGAGTATCGCTACCGAGCTGAACTCTCTGTTTTGGGCCTCCACCGGCCTCCCCAAGCCGGCATTGACTATACGATGCGGAATGGCATACACATTGCCACCAGTATTGTTGCCTCAGGTGGTTATTCAGATGACATGGAGAATGAAAACGTGTTGATTTATACTGGTGCTGGAGGTAAACCGACTGGTAAGCCCGGTCATACCGAGCCAGAAGATCAGAAGCTAGAGAGAGGCAATCTTGCTCTCAAAAACAGCATAGAGACGAAAACACCGGTACGGGTTATACACGGGCAGAACACAAGCAACTCCGGCAAGGTCGTGATGACCTTTACTTATGACGGGCTGTACCGGGTCGAGAAGTACTGGCGTGAGAAGGAGATTTATATGGTTAAAGGAGTACCAAAGACTGTTTCTGTGTTCAAGTTTCAGTTACAGCGGTTAGAAGGGCAACCCGAACTGAACTGGAGCAAGTTGAAAAAGGTGCAGAGGTCAAAGGTGCGTGAAGGGTTGTGCTTTAAGGATATATCTCTAGGTAAAGAAAAACTTCCAATCTGTGTTATAAACACCATTGACAACAAGAATCCACGGCAGTTTCAATACATCACCAAAACAGTCTACCCGGGTTGGTACCAGAAAACCCGACCTAGGGGTTGCATGTGCAAAGGTCCCTGCTCTGATGCGAAAACCTGCTCCTGTGCGGGTAAAAACGGGGGCCAGATCCCGTTCAATTTCAATGGTGCTATTGTGAAGGCAAAGCGGCTGATATATGAGTGTGGGCCCATGTGTGGATGCCCTCCCTCATGCTACAACCGGGTCAGCCAGCATGGCATCAAGTACCCGCTAGAAGTATTCAAAACCAAGAAGCGGGGCTGGGGAGTGCGTTCTCTGAGTTCAATCCCTTCAGGCAGTTTTGTGTGTGAGTACATAGGAGAGCTGTTACGGGACCTGGAGGCAGACCAGAGGAAAAATGATGAGTACCTCTTTGACATTGGGCACAACTATGATGACTCTGCATTGTGGGAGGGGCTGTTGAGCAATGATGATGTCATCACTGACGAGGTGGGGGCCAGCTCGTCAGAGGAGGGGTACACTATAGATGCACTGGAGAGGGGGAATGTGGGGAGGTTCATAAACCACAGTTGCTCTCCTAATCTCTATGCGCAAAATGTGCTGTTTGATCATGATGATAAAAAGATGCCGCATGTTATGTTCTTTGCGTGTGAGAATATACCACCTCTGAAGGAACTGACGTACCACTATAACTATGGCATAGGGGCGATACGTGATTCTGACGGCAGTGTGAAGGTTAAAGAGTGTTATTGCGGTGCATCAGAGTGCAAGGGGAGACTCTACTAGTTTTGTAAGTTCTACTGTTTTACTTCCCTTTTGTTTTTTTTTTCTGAGCTGCTGTGAGTAGTGTGCAAGATGCAATAGATGTTACGAATATCAGTGATATTATGTTACTTCTTGGAACTGGTAACTCTGAGCCAAGTGCTGTTAACAGCCTCTTTTTTGTATATGCTGTTACTTAACCTGTGTGTTGAACTTGCTCTGAGCAATATATGCTTTTATTGCCTTATTTTTTTTTTGTAAATGCAATTTTTAACTGATCTGTTTTCTGGTGCCTTTTTGAAATGCAAGTTGGTTTAATTTCTGTGGTTTTTTTCTCTTAGGTATTTTGTTTTATTTTTTACTGTTCCGGCTGAGCAACTAAGACATGATTTTGCTTCATCAATGATTATTTTTGTGTACTTGCTTTATACTATCATTGAAAGAAGTATGCTTCGCTTTTGACTCGGCTTGATTATGTATTAATTAACAAGTTTTAATAAAAATGTTGGCAGTTTTTGTAAGAAGAGAATGTTATGATATGTTTGTTATTTGTTCAAATAATCTAGGTATTCATCTCAGCATTGATCTGGAGTAGTTGCTGCTATAGAAATGCAGTTAACATTTTTTTCCTTTTTTTGTTCTAATAAGGTTGTTAAAAGTCTCTTTGCAAAGGCACAATTGATTAGTTTACATTTCATATTGAAAAATTGTCATATTTTTCTAAGAATTACCCATCTGCTTATTAGAAACAGGGAAAATTAATTTTAGTTGATCACAAAGCTATCAATAGTTGCTTTGTAATGTATTGCCATTTTGAGTAGTTGCTTTGTCAAGGTAATACGTACCCAACACTGTTTCCGGTACCTACCATTTAATTGGACAGTTAAATTTCCCTTTTTACATAGCCTACCCAATTTCCAGTTTTGCCCTTTCAATACTGGTACTGGTTTCAGTGGATCTCTGGTACAGTTTTCCCATTTTTCCCATTGTTTGTCATTTAGGGCCTGCTCGGGCACAGTACTGTGCCCGTGGGAAAAAAAAAAATTGAGTCTGACTCAATTTTTTTTTTTCCACGTGCAGAGTAAAATTTAGTTCAAATACCGTGCCCATTCCCATTCCCCACTGTGCGCCGAACAGGCCCTTAATGATCTCATTTAAGTAAACATGATCTTATTCTCTATTTTTTTTATTATATTCCATTTGCATGAAGGCTATGTATCTTTATTTGACTAAATATACTCCATTTACATGAAGACTATATATCAATTATGGCTACACGCGTACAAGCATATCTTATTGTATCAGCATCCAAAAGATAAACGTACTTTATATTTTCTTTTGCCCCTAATTATTTATTTTGTATAAATTTTAAGTGGTTTGATAACCACTCCAATACTCATCCCTATATAACCACTATGAATTTTTCACTCATTCCTATTCTCTATAAATTTTTAACGAATTTTAAATGCACATTTTTAATTATTTTATTGTGTTGAGTCACACTTATTTATAGTATCCATGATGTACATTTCTCTCAGATATAATTGTTGAAAATTTTCAATGGTTTCTTAATATTTCAAAATTATCTTTTGAACTTCTTAAATGCACACTTCAGTTTTACGTACATTAATGCACAATAAAATACATAGTTGTTTATTCAGTTTTATATTAAAAGTTTGTAGAACGATTATTTGAAGATAGTTTAGAAGTGGGAGATATATAAGTAAATGAAATCACTTCCAATTGTATTTGAGCCCTCATCAAACTCTGACCATAAAAAACTCCAAAAAAAAAAAAACTATCTACATATGATAACGTTGCTTATACAATATTTTCCCTTTTTCTTGAAAAGTATAAACTATTAAAATTCATTCATTTGTAAAAAATTTGTACCATTCATGTTTGCATGTTTTGTACGTTCCTTAGTTCTTAAAACATTGAAAAGAAAACATTTATTAAACAAACATGTCTTCTTTGTTATCATATTCATTAACAAAATGTTTAAATTCTTAAAAAGTACGTGATATATAAAAAATTATATTAACGAAACAGGCCAAAGCCAAAGTGAGATGAGGTACCCCATGTCGATTTTTGAGATTCTGCTTGACCTATATATTTAGTTTTATAATTATTCTCTCTGGGTATTGGGAATAGCAAAAATTGCAGGGTTTTTTTTTAAGTTATTACCAAATATGTGAAATTACATTCTATATTATCTGAATTCACATCCCCTCATGTTACCGACTGAGAGTAAATCTAGACCGTCCAAGATCGTTATTTTAACTTGGCACGAATCTCAAAGCACAAATAATACTGATGCGCCATTCCAAATAGGCACCGACTGAGAGTAAATCTGGACCGTCCGTTTTAACTGTGTTGAGTCAGGTAAAGATACGAATCCATATTATCTTGTGATCTGGCGGGGAAAATTTTTTACGGGCGCCCAAAAAACAAGAATCAATCTTTCCCTCCAGTCGTTTTATCATAAACAAGAATCAGCCTTTACCTCCGATACCGATTCGCGAGGCACCGTCGAGAAACTCAGCTGCTTGATTTGATTAGTACAAACGGTGACGTCTCGCAATCTTCTAAGGTTCGACACGAGCTTCAATGTCTCTCAGCGACACAAACAAACTAGGGTTTTGGATCTTTTCTTCTTCAATTTCGGATCTTTTGACAGGATGGAGGTGGGTGGCGAGACAGTGGAGTTCTCGGTGTTGGTCCAGCGAGTGGCGGAGGAATCGTACCTGTCACTTAAGGAGCTCATGAAGAAGAGCCTGAAGACGGACGAGCTCGGCCGGAAACCATCCTATGATGAGATGAAGATCGATCTTCTCAGGTTCATCGACAAAACCTGGCAGCGCATGCTTGGCCTCCATGTACTTGCCCAGCAACAGGTAGGTAGTTGCTCTGTTTTGTAATTTTGGTTTAGTATGTAGGAGATAGAGACACATCAAAAGTTGGTTAAGGTGTTATTTGAGGAGTTGCCTACTTTGCTCGGATTTTACGGATAAAATATATTATTTCTTATTTGGAAATTTACGGGTAAAGTAGCTTATTTGTTCGTATTGGTGTCGATCCGTACTTGTTTTAGGTCAAAACTAAACGGAAAAATGGGTATATATGTATTGATTAAAACCTACGGCTGCATAGGAGAAAATCGAGTAATATGTACTATATATTGTGCATACTATTACTATACAAGGTAAAATGAGCATAGCCAGTGTACACATGCACAAGTACACAAGTGCCCAAAATGATTGTGGTTGTTAGTGAGCTCACTCACGAACATATTAAGAGATAAATACTGGTCCCTTTATGTAAGTCCCATTGCCCGACAAGTGTTTTACTCGGGCAGCTGATTCGTTTTTTTTTTGTTCATCAGGAGCTTCAGCAAGCCGCACATCCCATTCACGACATCCCCTCTGCCATAGAGGTCTTTCGTACAGGTATTGTTTCTCCTTTCACAGTTAGGTTGTATGTGTACAATAGAATGGAAGTGTGATTTGAACTTGTGCTTTATTCTTTCATTCAAAGCTGAACTGGTGAAGCTTTTGTTTCTTTGTATTATTGCTTCAAGATGCATAAGAAACCCACAATTAAAACTTGTATGGAATAGAATGTGATATAACATGTCACATTATTCATTTCTTTTAATGTTCTTTTTTGGAGTGCCTGCCAGGATCAATACTTGAATTTAGAAGGGTAACTTAATACATATGGTATTAGCCTACTTTAATAAGTACTTGCCATGGCCTAAACAAGAAAGTTTCCTGATATCCTTTTTCTGTACCTAAGGATAGTAGTACAGCACTCGTTATACTGGTATTGATTAGCTACTTCCAGGGCAATAGACCAGCAGAAATTAACTAGATTGGTGATATTGGTATTAACTAGCTACCTTCAAGGCATACGCCAGCAATTTTCAAACAGATCTATATCTGATAATTGATAAAACAATGGATGTATTTGATTACAGGTGGATACAAAAGACTTCCCAAATGCATAGAAGATCTAGGTGTGCAGAACACCCTATCTGAGGCAGAGCAGAAACCAGCACTTAGAAAACTCAACACCCTTGTTCGTTTGAAACTTCTAGATACTGTTATCCCGAAGGAAGTGTCTAACATCTCAGTGTCTGATGGAATCGTCACTCTTCGGGTTGATGGAGAATTCAAGGTACTTCTGACATTAGGCTACCGATGCCACTTGCATCTCTGGCGAATCCTGCATCTTGAGTTGCTTATAGGTGAGAAGACAGGGTCTATCAAGCTTGAAAAATCCCGTAGTTACGCACTTGGTGATGACTTGGAGCGCCGCATGGCGGTTTCAGAGAACCCATTCAATATCCTCTACACGATACTTCATGAGCTGTGTGTCGTGCTCGTTATGGATACGATAGTAAAGCAGGCGAAGATACTGTGTCAAGGGAGGTGGCGAGATGCAATTCGCTTTAACCTGATCTCAGATAGTAGTCAGACTGGTGAGATAGGTGGCAAAACAAGGATGCAGTTATATCAGGATTGTGAGTTGCATTTCTCCGGGCTGGAGCTACCCGGGCTGAAGTTTACTTACTGGCTTGATACTGAAAACGGAGGCAGGCAGCCTGGGAATCTGGCTCCTTTTGTGAGGGTTGAACTGGGGCCAGATCGGCAAGTCAGGTGTGTCCATGGGTCATTTATCGTGGACCCACTTACTGGTAATAAGGAGGCGTCACTTACATTTGACCAGAGCTGTATCGATGTGGAGAACCTTCTTCTTAGGGCAATTGCATGTAATAGACACACAAGGTTGCTTGAGATTTACAAAGAGTTGAGGAGAAATGTTGAGATTTGCAGTGCTCCCGAAGATGTGGTGTTAGGAATGGTATGTGAAGCATGTTTGACTAAACCCAAAAGAGGTCTCCATAGGTGACATATAAGTTCCCTATAAGTTAGAAACACATAAATATGAACTCATCCAAATACACAACATTAGAGACACTGATATTTTCATTTGTATAACTAAATAAATCTAAAATATGACTCCAAACCAAAATGGATTAGCAGTATGCACAACACAGATTAAACACTTATGACTAAGCTTTTCTTTTTGTTCCTTTGCATAACGCCATAAAGAAAGGCGATGGTGCTGAAGACTACTACGCAGATGAGGTACTTAAAGTGCGTACTAAGGGCAACTCGTATTTCACCCTAGGAGTAAACATCAGGTTCTTATTTGTTCCTCACCTTACCACCTCCTTATGTAATTTTCCTTCTCTTCTCTAGATACTAGTGAAAATCTGTGGCCAATAATTACCAGTCAAATGGTATGTATAGGGAGCAAACGTGCCATTAGAATTTCTTGACCTTACTTTTTGTGGGAATTAAGTTTCTCCACGTTGTCTTTCTTGGGGCATTGGGAGCTAATTTTGGTATTCTACAGACATCTCATAGTTTAACAACTTTACACCATATAAAATAATAGTGTTTGTATGTTGTTACTTCTTAATGGAGACAGAACAGTAGCAGTAACGTAGATTTTTATGGGCATACCTTTTGCGGTCGCTTTTATATTGCTTCCTGGTTTCTTAAATAGTTTTTTTTTTACCTCGTCTTATACACAGATCCGGCCACTTTTTTCTTCTATCTTCCAATGGTATTCTGGACCGGAGTGTGGTTTTGAGGGTCGAAGATCACTTGAACAAGGGGCTCATTTCCCCTGCCAGTGCTTTTTTGAGACTAAGGAACAATATCCCCATAAGTAGAATGGTTTATCGCCCGATGGTATTCTCCTCTCTCTCGAAATGCTTGGCAGTGGCTGCCAAGTTGTTATTTTCCTTTTACTTTCTCTCTCAGTTACGTTTAGGTAGGTTACTCCTACTACTACTACCCCAGATTGTTTTGGACCTGTCAGGCTATCTGCTGGTTCTCTGGCTGTAAGTTTTCTAGTATGGTGCATATATCTTAACGTGAATTTCTACCAAAACCTGAGATCGTACTCGATGTTGTTAAAATAACAGATCAGTGGCAATCAGGTGGGACAGGGCAGTTCAGGGTCAGGTTGAGTCATGTGGTGTTCAGGTCATTTCGGGTGTGGGTCTGGCGTCGGGTCTAAGTTACCACAGTTCCAGTCAATTCGCGTTGCAGATCAGTGGGGGGTCACGTTAATTCAGTCTTGAGTCAATCGGGTTCAGGTTTCATTGGGTTACTGGTCAGTCCGGTTCAAGTCAAGGCTTGTCATGTGCGTGTGTGGACAGTCAATTGCATTTTGGTTGCTTTGAGTTATGTGTTAGTGGAGTCAGGTGCTTGTGAAATGTCAATTGGGTTCGGGTTGTTTTAGACTTTGATCAAAAGTTGAAGTTGTAATTTATCGGTTTGGTTTGGTTACGATTGGTTTATGGCCGAGTTACTAATGTATGTTTGTATTGTGCATGGATGTTAAACACCTTTTCATATTTTGCAGGGCTTAATACATATTTCTTATCTTAGAGTAATTGTAGTATTATGTTTTCCTGGTCACAGATACACAAACAGTTTTTAGAGAATATAAAGATTTGTAGTTTTGCCCTCTACCCGGGCATCACCAAGTCTCACATGCTGCTTGCTCAAATATCTTTTATTCATTAATCTGTTTTGAAATGGGAAACTTGGGTATAAAGGGGGGAAAAAGTATCTATTTTCTTGAAAATGAATTTAAGATGTTTGAGTTGATATTATTTCAAAAGGTGTATATACATGCTTTATACTTTGAGATTAGGCTATATTTTTGTAAAAACTGGATGAACCCTCGCTGCTTAATTGGGGGATTTATTGCATAGTCATCCTTCCTTTGGTCCAAGCATGAACCCTTGCTGCTTAATTTGGGGAACTGTGTGAAGCTGGGAAAGAGTAAATTCTGACATTGCAAAGGTATGGAAAATCAAAGTTCATCTATGCGCATGTTTTTCCTGCTTTTGCTGCATAATGGGTTTTGTCGACCTGTGATGTTATAGCTAGGAGAAGCTGAAAGTGTAATGCACCTCTTCTTCCTATGCCTATTTGCAGTCCGATTATGGTCGATGCTGTTCATTCCCTTGGGCTATGCTGCTGTGCTTCACTAAATCAGCTATGGCTGGACCAGATGACTGGTATCAATCCCGGAGGGGGCTTCTATGTGAGCACTAGCTTGATATTGTAGAGCAATATAATAAATTTTTATGAATAAATATTAATTTTATTTGTTTTAAGATTTTGTTCGAAATTGGTTTTGCTTACAACTATAACCATACCGAAATTTATATTGCATTTCCTCAAATAATATTTTTTAATCTATTTGTGTAATAGCGTAAACATGGGGCATTTGGCTTAGAGTGGGAAAAACATGATGTGCCGTGCCGTGACTAATACGCCGTGACTTTAGTCTCGTGCCGTGCCGTGTCGTGCCGTGACCAAAATATCAAGGGGTGGTCACGACACGCGAATGGTCACGCTATATGAGTCACGCCGTGCCTAAACGTGCCGTGACCATACGTGACTCGCGTGACCATTTAATCATAATTTAGATTAGTTTATTCAAGATTCACCATTAAATTAATATCTAATTGTCCTAATTACACGTGACTCGCGTGACTACGTGTCTTGCCGTACAATGACTAAATCTTTCACGTGCTGTGCCAAAGTTTCAAAAGATGAGCCCGGCATGCGAATGGTCACGGCACGTAACTGACACGCGTGCCGTGTCGTTCTGTGCAGTTCTGTGACGGAGCTGGCTCTGCCGTGCCATTTTTCCCACTCTAATTTGGCTCCTCTGGATCACGTTTCGACATTACGCATGTCAATAATAAATCTGTAGTTGTAAATTTATATTTTTAATAAATGTTAAACCGTTTTCTTATAATAATTTTCATTTATCTTTCTTCAGTTTATTTTATGTCACAATGCATTGGAGTTTTTAATTCTAATTTACTTCCTAATTTGACCGGATCAATTTTGACCATGGTGAATCATTTAATAGTCGTAGTATAAAAACAATTGGTGAATTCTTGCAAATTAGAAAAAAAAAACCATACAACAAATTAAACTTTAACTTCTTTAAACTATAGTTGCAATCAAATTCACTCTTTAATAAGTGTGGTTGGTCATTAGAACGTCGAAATATTAAAAAAAGAAAAGAAAAGATGAGGTCACTACAACATCTGAAACAAATAGTTCTCAAATGTTGTACTTGTGAGTGATCAATGTACTTCTAATTTTCTACAATAAATTACTTTGATAAAAAAAAATTAGTGTTAGCTCAAAAAATATACAACTGACAATAATAGACTTCACAAATTAACTGTTTAAATTTCTATTTCCTATTTTGAATCATTTATTTAGGATAATTTTACAGGCTTAAATTATTAATTTCTAGCAAGAGAAACAGGTGCACTTAAAATGTTAATCACTTTTCTATTTAAGAAGTTAAAAGTAAAAAGATGACATTTAGAGTTTTTATTCCGAGTAATGTATAGTATTTTCATAGATTATTTTATAATAAAGTTTGCAAGTAAGATATGTATTTTTTATTCCATCATATTATAATATTCTTTGTTGATTTTGAACGTGTCATAATATTGGATGCACAGTAGAAATTAAATGTAGGCCATAAATACCTATTATAGTAAGGCATTTGCGAGCATAAATACCTATTGAATAATGTTTTCAATCAGCTTTAAATAAAAGGAAGCTGATATGAGTACCCACAGTTGAGTACCAAAACTGTATCCGCACCTAAACTGTCATAACTGTTTTTGGGGACCGCAACCATTTCAAAACTGTAATTTTGTTTTACAAGTATTAATAGTAACATTGTGAAGTATTTATATCTATACAATGAACTACATATATGATATATGAATTTTCCTTAAATAACCGTACCCGCACTTTTTTTGAAAAATTCTCGCGTCGTACCCGCATTAGGGGACAACACAACCGTTCCAAAACTGTAATTTTGTTTTACAAGTATTAATAGTAATATTGTGAAGTATTTATACCTGTACAAGACAAGTATTTATATCTATACAATGAACTACATATGTGATATATGAATTTTCCTTAAATAACCGTACCCGCACCTTTTTTGAAAAATCCTCGCGTCGTACCCGCGTTAGGGGACCACACAACCGTTCCAAAACTGTAATTTTGTTTTACAAGTATTAATAGTAACATTGTGAAGTATTTATATTTATACAAGACAAGTATTTATATCTATACAATGAACTACATATATGAAAAATCCTCGCGTCGTACCCGCATTAGGGGACCACACAACCGTTCCAAAACTGTAATTTTGTTTTACAAGTATTAATAATAACATTGTGAAGTATTTATATCTATACAAGACAAGTATTTATATCTATACAATGAACTACATATATGAAAAATCCTCGTGTCGTACCCGCATTAGGGGACCACACAACCGTTCCAAAACTGTAATTTTATTTTACAAGTATTAAAAGTAACACTGTGAAGTATATTTACACCTATACAATACAAGTATTTATATCTATACAATGAACTACATATGTAATATATGATTTCCCTTAAATAACCGTACCCGCATTTTTTTTGAAAAATTCCGACTTCCAGTTTCGAAATCGCTAGACGATCGTCTCCAAATTGCTTTGAAATCGCCTCGAAATCGATCTAAAATCGCCTCAAAATTGCGGAAGCCTCGAAAAAAGAAAAAACGGAGAGAAAGAGAAATTTGAAATTCAAACTGGAAGGTATGGAAATTAGTTATTCGGTAGTTGTGGGGACCGCTTACCGTTATTGAAGTTAATTGGGAAGGAATCAACTGCGGGTACGATGCGGGTACTCAACTGCGGGTACTAAAATAATTATTCTAAATAAAAACCGATGACTGAATTACTGATTTCTATTTTTAACATAATTATGATCCTCATTTCTTTCTTTTTCTATGCCGACTTTCCATTTTGCACTCTCCCGCTCTTTCTTCCGTCTTCGCAAGAAAGATTTCTTGATTTCTTTTGAGATTCGCCCTTTCTCCTCCCTCTTCTCCAAACCCTCCTTCGTTTCCTCCCACCTCGCCTAATCAGAAGTAGCTCTTCCTTTCCTCTCCCTTCTCTCCTTGCGACTCACCGTCGACAATTGGAGATGGCCCGATCACCGGCGCAGACACTTAAAGAAAAGTCTGGTTCACCTATTGCAAGGTGCGCCATGATCCGGCCAGTTCTCCTCCGACTTAGGCTGATCTAATTTAGATCAGCCGAGGTACATGGTTGGGTTGGGTTATGGTAGGAGGTTCGGTATAGAATTAGATGTTACCAATTCATTTACCGGTTAGGTCCAGTATGGTACTGTACAAACAAGATGCGCGAGGTATTCTAATTTGTTCATTGTTCTTTTATCGTTTGTTCTCTTTTGGAATTTTATAACCCTAACTCTTAACCCTTGCTCTAATCAGGCCTGATCCAAAGCGTGGGGGCCGTGAGTTGGCTAGTGATGAAATGGTTCTCAGCGGCTGTTACACCAAGAAAGATCACGGACTTAAGAGGTAAAAGACATCACATAGCTCTGTTTTAGCCAATGTGCTCCTTTTGTTTTCAACAACTATTTTTGAATTTTATGATAATCTCTTTCTAGTTGCCAAAAGTTTGAATTTTTGGATTTTATGATACTGGTGCATCTAGTAATTGGTTGGGGAAACTGGAAACTGGTAACTGATTTTTTATATGGTTAAAGAGCCTACATTTGAATAGTTGCAACTTAGATGGTATTGATAGGGATGAGGTTATGTGTTTCTCACTTATCTTCATTGCTCTCATATGTAGCATCTCTTCTGGCATTTTAGATTAACCTATAAATATATTCTGACACTTTAATTTAGCATCTTTTCCTTTAAAAATGTTTCAAGTCAACAGAAGGTCATTGTCTGAACCTTTATCTTACCTTTTATGTATGTATTTGGTGCTGGTAATTTCACTGATGTGTCTTTTTCGTTCTTTTATTTTAAACATTTTTTTTACTTGTGTGTTTCCCTGACTCTTGGTTAGCAATTTAGGTCCATGGCCTTAGTGGGCTCTCTGTGGATTGTGGTTGGAGTTGCATATTATTGACAAAACTAATTATTTGTTAACTACTTTTTCCTCCAAAGGGCAAGACAGGACAGTGAGCAGAGGGTATGGAAATATCGGCCTATGAGCCCAGATCACTTCCAGGAGGCCCACGACTATACTCCCACGGGCACTGGTTCTACCACCAGGTACGTTGCTAGGTATGGAGGTTTCGCCTTACGGACTTCTTTTAGATCTTTCACTGGCTGTCAGTGCCAACAAGAAAAAAAGTTTAAGAGGTAAATACTCTCTGCAATCTCTTCTTTAGTACATTTTTAAAAAAAATGAACTTGTTAAGCTCTTTTTGATGCCCTTAGAGCCTTGAGCTAAAAAATTGCAATTTTACCTTGTGTTTTGTAAGCTAAGTGGAGATTAAATTACAGGTAATAAGGATAAATTGTGCCAAAAGTTGAGGTTGTGGTGATTTAAATTAAAAAAACCTGTTGGGCTGCTTTTAACTTATTTTGCTTTAAAAACACCTTAAAGCACTCCCTTTTGGCACCAAACTCAATTGGTACTATTAGGGATGAGATTCAGTGTTCCTCATTTGTTGTCATTGCCCTCTGTTTACCTATGTGCAAGTCTGGTGCTCGTATGTTGCATCTATTCTGGTATATTAGATAAACTTATAATAATCATACTTCTAACACTTGAAGCTTGTATCTTTTCCTTTAAACATGTTCCAAGTCAACAAAAGGTCATTTTCTGAACCTTTATTTTGCCTTTTTATGTGTGGCCTGGCCGAGTGAGGTCTCTGTGGACTTAGTGGTTGGAGTTGCATATTATTGACAAAACTAATTATTTGTTTACAACTTTTACTTTCAAAGGGCAAGACAGGACATCGAGCAGAGGGTAGATGACAAAACAGTAGAGAAAGAACTAAATTCACCCGAATGCTCTCCGACCACTTGTACCAAGTACTGGCCCTACAGCCCCACGAGTCCACCGTACGTCCCCGGCTGGTCCTACAGTCCTAGGAGCCCGGAATATCAGCCTAATAGGCCGCATCCCTTCCAGGAGGCCCAGGACTATACTCCCACGGGCACTGGTTCTAATATCAGGTATGATGCTTCGGATGGAGGTTTAACCTTAGGGACTTTTAGGGCTTTCACTGGGTGTCAATACCAAGAAGAAAATAAATTTAAGCAGCAAATAGTCTCTGAAATCTCTTCTTTATCACAACAACAACAACCAAGTTGGGGATGAACTATTGCAACTTTACCTTGCTTTTTGCCAGCTAAGTGGTGATTAAATGACCATAAAGAATTGGTGTTTGGTTATAGTGAAGTAGTGTTAAAAAAAAAAGAAAAATTGTCTGCATATACTATGCAAGTAAAAGTATATGCAAATAACTTTGCTCACTCAAGTAAAAGTAATATGGGTAAAAATGTTGTCAGAAGTTAGAGGTTGTGGTGATTTAAGTTGAAAGCACCTGTTGATCTGCTTTAACTTTAATTTCTATAAAAGCACCTTAAAACACTTCCTTTTGGCACCTTGAAGCACCTTAAAACTTGCCAAATGCAATTGGTACTAATTAGGGATGAGATTCAATGGCCCTCATTTGTTGTCATTGTCCTCTTATGGTGAAATTCTGGTGCTTGTGTGAAGCATCCATGACAGCGTTGTAGATAAACCTATGATCATACTTCTGGCACTTCAATTTTGTATCTTTTCCTTAAAAAATGTTCCAAGTCATCAGAAGGTAATTGTCTGATCCTTTATCTTACCTACCTTTTAAAAATGGCTTGTATTTGGTGCTGGTAATTCCACTGATATGTCTTTTTCTTTTCTTTTCTTGTGGGTTTCCCTCACTCAGGGCCGAGTGAGGTCACTGTGGTTTTAGTGGTTGGAGTTGCATATTATTGACAAAACTAATTATTTGTTAACAACTTTTTCCTTCAAAGGGCAAGACGGGACAGTGAGCAGAGGATTGACGAAAAAAGAGCTGAGGAAGAACTAAAATCACCGGAGTACTCTCCTACTTCATATGGGCTGCGCAGTCCCGGGAACTGGCCCGAAAGCCCGACGACCCCACCGTACTCCCCGAATTGGCTGCCCAACTCTCCATGAATAGTTTTTTTAATAATTTTCTTTTTTGAATAGAGATTTCTTTTCCTGATTATGTGTAACTAGACAGATTTTGATTACTTGGACTAATAATTATTCAGAAAGACCATGAAAAATCAGGCGAGTGCTGTTATTCATGCTGAATATTTTATTATGCTTTTTGATATTAGCAAAAACTGAAGCTGCAGCTGAGTGTAATTAGTTATTTGTCTACCAAACTAGGAGCAATACTAAAGTTAAATTGTCTCAACCATTCCAGGCTCTGCTACACCAATGAATAAATGGAAGCTTATGTAAAGCTCATGTAGAAGCTATTTGCAATTTTGTTATGTTGGGAATGCATGCAATATCTTTACGGCAATATTAACTCCAATTCTAAAAGACATGGAATGGTACATACCATTGGTCTGGAATTGGAGTTGGAGTTGGTATCAAATTACTTGGCTTGCAGGACATTTGTCTCGAATTTTCCTTTTCAACTGAAATTAGGTGACCTTGTTTTTTAGAACTTTCAGAAAATTATAATCCCTTCGTGTTTATAATGTGTATGATAATTCCTTGGCTGAAATACTGTGCGCGCACATGGGAAAAAATAATTCCTATGAACTTATGCCGGGCTCCATTTTCTGTAGTCACATCATATTACTATTTATCTGTCATTTTTTTAATTACACAACTAATATATTTTTAATTACTTAGTTAATCAAGATAAGAAAACCATATGTGAAAATAATATTCTGAAAATTAGATAAAAACAAGTTTTACTTATTTAACTAAAATGAGATCACATAACATGCATAATCACAGTACACTCCACCCCAGCAAGCGAAACAAGTAGACATCAAATTTATTCTGATGATTTCAAAACACAAAACATCCTTGCCAAGTAATTAAAGCATGAACAACCACGGAAACAACCGGATGAACCACAAATCACATCTCATATCATTGATCGATCGCTCAAATTAACCAGAGATTTCAATTGCTTTTGCCTCAGGCTTCTTCACCTCCTTCTTTGGCACAGTCACAGTGAGCACACCATTCTCCATCGCTGCCTTAACCTGATCAACCTTTGCGTTCTCCGGCAACCTGAACATCCTCATGAACTTACCGCTGCTGCGCTCCACGCGGTGCCACTGGTCGTTCTTCTCTTCCTTCTCCTTGTTACGCTCTCCGCTAATTTTGAGCACATTACCTTCCTCCACTTCCACCTTCACCTCCTCTTTCTTGACTCCAGGAATGTCGGCTTTGATAATATGCGATTCCGGAGTCTCCTTCCAGTCAATGCGGGCATTGGCAAAGGCAGAGGTCTCGTTGTCGAAAGTGCTGAGAGAACGGTTGTTGTTGAAAGGGAAACCCTGGAACGGATTCCAAACGTCGAGTGAGAAGGGATCGAAAAGGTTGCTCCTAACGATCGACATGTTGCAATTAATAGAAGAAGAGTCTCAAGTAGTCTTGGATTGGAAATGGAATTTGGAAATTGTGTTTTTGCTTTGCTTTGTTTTGTTTGCTTTACTTTGTTAATGAACAGATGGTGATGCTCATTGATTTGGTTCCTATTTATAGGAAAAGAATAGATAGCTTCGGTTTATCATTGTCCGGAGTTTTCCAGAGTAGAGTGGGAATTGCTAGAGAACTCTAGGCGGTAGGCGGTAGGCGGTAGGCGGTGTCTCCCACTAATTACTCTGGAAGCTGCTACTCAAAAGGCCTCTTCTTTTTTTCTATGTCATTATTTATTTAATTTAGTTGTTCCTTTTTGTACTTCCAAAGTCGGATGATGGTGATTCTGAGCCCAATAGGTCCTCTAATCCAATAAAAAATGTGTACTTCTATTTGGGCCTCAAATGTGGACCCTCAGATTTTGATCTTGTGGTGGATAAAATGTCTGGCTCTTCTCAAAACTAGGTCCATAAGGCATGCATCATAACTCAGTGATTTGAATTGAACGGTCCCGATCTTTCGAGGATTATCCGATTGCATTCCATGGAATTCAAGATAACCACAACCAGGACTTCATGGTTTCTGAATAGTAAATAAATTATAATTCATCAAAAACAAAAAATAAAAAGAACTTGTAACGACAGGTTCCCTTTGTTTTCCACAAATGGGGATGCATTATCCTGTATTAATTCCTTGGATGTAAATAAATATTGGGTTTTAGTTTATGTAACTAGGCCAAGAAGTATTCATTCGGTGTTTGTGTTCATAGGCCTGGTTTTCCATCAAAATTGAATTTACATGTTGTATTACAAAAGGCCCAAAACTTTTGGGCTCATATGCCTTAGATGGGCCTGATTATAATTAACATTGACAAGATATCAAATTGATCTACTTATTTTTCATGTAACTGGTTACCGACGGCTATCAGATGAAGTTCGATAATATTTAATCTGGACCGTTCAATCTATATTAAGATTCATGCAAACTTATTTACTTCTCTGTGAATCTAAACCGTACGAATAAATCTCGATGCAAATTGGCATCATCGACTTTGGTCCGATGTGCAACGAATTACCTTTACACGTAACACCCTATGAAAATAAATGATGTGGCTGTCACATGCTTTGCGTTATTTTATGGCAGTTGCATGCAACTTTATTTTCTGTACTTCAGTCAGTTATTTCTTATTCGTTTAATTAATGTGTCTTCTCAATGTAAAATAGTTGTAAACATATATGTGCTTATTTGGAACTAATTTCATGAGTGTCTTATAGCTTCAATTCAATAAAAAATAATAATATAAAATTATCTTAGAAGTTAACCATAACAAGGTATTCAGGACCCATGCTTTGCGCTGCCGAAAAGCACTAGTTTGAGTGTAGTAGCTTGTTGTTAAACCGAGGTCAATTTGGGTCCGATGCCCATCGGACTCAAATTTGGGTTCGATGGGTTCGATAACTGTCCGATCTGTTTTAAATTCACACCTGTAACTTTTGAGTATGCTTTAAAATTCGTGTGCACAAATCTTAAAGCAGATCGGACGGTCATGGAACCTATCGAATCCAAATTTGAGTCCGACGGGCATCAGACCCGAGCTACTCTTTGTTAAACTAAGGTACAAAAAGGGAGCCAATGTTAAATGATTTTGCTTTATGTTAAAATAACAAACTTAACTCATAAGATATGTTTTTTATTATCTAAATTAATTTCAGACACAAGATTTTTATTTTATTTTGATCACTCTTGCAACGTATCAAAATAAAGTCAAAATAAATTATTTTTAAAAAAATATAAAATATCCATTTTATTATTTTATTATTTGTGACATAATTTTATTAGGCAAATTCTTCTATGGACATAAGGATCTATTTGTAAAATGAGCATAATTTTCATTTTCAAAGTTCAAACAGTCGATCTGACCGTTCAACATTATCTCCATATTAAAATGTACTTGGAGGTCAAATTTTACATTTTTTTTGAATTTTTTTACTATTTAATAAGATGGGTACAAAATTCAATGGTCAGAATTTGACTAGTTTTGTAAAATACTTAATAAATAGTTGAAAAATTCAAAAAAAATATAAAATTTGACCTCCAAGTACATTTTAATATGGAGATAATGTTAAATGGTCGGATCGACTGTTTGAACTTTGAAAATGAAAATATGTTCATTTTACAAATAGGTCTTATGTCCATAGAAGCATCCCTCATTTTATTAATATGGATTTCGTATTATAATTTTTTTGAATTATATTACTACTTTTGTTATTTATCCATGATGGTGAATTTAAAATGCAGGAGTTTATTATGAATTTGAGTCATGATAAGAAGAAAAGCATGAGGTCGGCAAATGATATTGATCCATTATGGTTGGTTTATTTAAAGCCATTTTTTGTTTCCTCCCCATTTTTCCATTCTCCACTTTATAGTTCTTGATTGATAAACTTATAAATCGAGGCTAAATTGAATTGGTTGAGGAGGCACAATTGCATATAAAATAGAGAAAATTTTGTTTTTTGTTTCTGAATTATTCGATTTTGTTCAATTGAGCTTTTTTATTCAATCAGCTCATGTTAGACAGGAAGAAATGAAAAAAGTACCAAAAAATTTGTTTTTGGTTCCGGAGTTCTTCGATTTTGTTCAATTATAGTCCCTGAACTTTTTTTAATTCAATCAGCTCATGAAAATTATCCAGATTAGACAGGAAGAAATGAAGAAATTAGCAAAATACCCTGCATGCTGCTTTGAAACCGCACCATGATCTAATTACCATCATTTACTATTTTAATTAAGGAGAGGATTGCATGGTCACAAGTTTTTAATGACACTAATTATCACAATACCTATCTTACATTATTATCTCATATTTTTAACAATGAGTTCGAATGCTAACATTTTAAAATATTTTTTTCTAAAATCATTCATTTGAAGTTTCATGTCAACTAAATAGTTATTTTATTGTAACATAAGTGAACTCATGTCGAAAATGTCTATAACAAAAGTAAGATATAATATTACTTATTAAGTAGAAAGATCACAATATTTTATGTATTTACTTAGAAGTAACTTTTGAATTGAAATTAATAACTCAAATTCAAAATATATTTTTTCTCAATAATACACAAAGAAATATTTTAATTTTTCTTACAGCCGCAAAAAATCCGGTCTGAAAAATATTGACCCGGGTAATTTGTTGCAGTCTTTCTGATAAATCAAATTATATAGTATTCTATCTATTTTTCAAATAAATATATAAAAAATTTCTAATATTTTAATACAAAAAATAAATAAATTATAACATTTTATGTTTAATTAAAAAAAATCCTAAAACCGCAAAATAATTTTGCGCAAATAAGAATTCTAAAACTGCAAAATTGTGCAGATTTCTAAATATTTCAGAATCCGATGTAGATTTTAAAATTTAATATTTTTTAATTATTAATAAAAAGTTTAGAAATTGGTATTTCATATTAAATTTTAGAAATTTTTTTAGAAAAGTTGGTATTTAACTAATTGGGATTTCTGAATTAGAATGTCTTTTCGAAATAATATAATGTGACAGGATCTTGTCAGGCACCGCACATTCCATCACAAAATCAGATCAATGTAATAGCACAAAATCTGATCCTTGCAAAGGATCAGACGATCATTATCTGTAATAATCGTTTTAGCTCTTGTCGATCGTTTATATTTTTTTAAATTGATTACATATCATATATACTCATCTAAAATAGTTGTCATATAATATACAGATTAGATGGAAATATTAAGATCTCTAAAAAAACATATTTATAGCAAACCGCCCCACAGTGGAGCGGTTTGGTGAACATCTGTAAAAAAAAAAAAATAATAGCAAACCGCCCAAACGTTGCGGTCAGCTATACATCTGTAACAAAAAAATTAAAAAAAATAGCAAACTGTCCAAATGTGGGGCGGTTAGGTTATTTTTGAAATTTTTTCAATACGGAGGGTAGATTTTCTATTTTTTTTAGAGTATTAATAAAAATTTTGATATATATATATATATACAACTTTATTTGATCCTTAAATATTCGAGGACCGTTTGATCCTATAAGGCGACAATTTGACATAAACTGCTATAGCTCGCATCAGGATGAGAGTAGGGATCGGCAGAGACCATAGTGACAAACGAATAGTTCGGGTTTGATTCGGCTGAATAAAAAATTCATACTTCGGAAATAATTCGGGTATAATTCGGGTATAATTCGGAAATGATTCAGTACCACAAGGAAGAAAAAAAACTCAAAAAGAACCCCAAAAAAATTTTAAAAAATGAAATTTGTTTTTTCGCATTTTATTCGCAAATAATTCATAATTCGCATTTTATTCACGAATACAATATATTATGCATTTTTTGCATTTTATTCGGTGTTTGATTCAGAAACGTAAAGAAAAATAAATAAAACGCGAATATATCGCCAATGTTAGTGTGGCAGAGACTGAAGACTTGACACTTAGAAAACTAGAATCATGAATAGCGCTGCTCTCAGGCCTCATTAAAACATCATATTTAATTTTCTCTAAAGAAAACATCATATCTTATGGAACCCAAAACACGCAACCAGTTCTGGTATGGTAATAAAGGCGGGCCGGCCGGGCTTTAATACCTGGAAAAACGAAAAGAAAGAATATATAGGATGATCTTGGAAAGGAGTCGAAACGATGGGAAAATTGAAAAAAAAAATTAACACAGCCAATTCCTTTATGGTATATATGGTGAAACAACACAACTTTTGACCGGTGACATGAAATTGAAGGCAGCGAAAAAAAAAGAGAACCGGAGAGAGATGGAGAGGTAGGTGTTTGGTGCAATTTATGATAGGTAGGTGTTCGGTGCAATTTATGATATATTGATTCATTCGGCAAGCTTTCAAGTATATACTATAATGTTATCAGATCGGTCCGGTTATGATAACATAACACTATTCATTTATTTGATTACGATAATTTATCATCAAATATCAATAATAATACTTTTGAATATGTTAAATATCATTCTACTATAATGATGTATATATATTTATATGTAAAACAAGTATTCTCAAAAAAATTGGATTGCAAATGTGTTAATTCTCTGTATTAATTGACATAGAGTGGTGATAATTCGGTCGATTGAAGTTATATTTATTGGAATAGTATTTGCGAGAAGTTTGGGGGATTTTTTTATTCTTGTTTAATTTAGATATATAAAGTTACCAAGCTCACAGTTATTGTAAAAATCAAAAGGCTTGTAATATTGTTAAAAAAACAGGAGATTTTGTGGGTAATCATACTTATTCATAAATTTGTTAAAAAAAAAAAACATATTACGATCTATTTAAAAAATGAGTAGACATAAAAAAAAAATCTTACAAACGTCCATTTTTTTTCTGCAAATCATGAACAAATTTTTTTAAAAAGCAACGAGGTCTATTAGAATATATTTCGAGCACATTATTTCAAATTATATTCATAATTAACGTGCTCATAGGTTTGGAAACAAATTATAAAATTGTAAGATTTTTTGGCAACACAAAATAAAAGAATATTGTAAAATTAATGAAAAGGAATATTGTATATATAGTACATGAAGAATGAGTAAAACTTGGTTGTGCTATGCTCAAATAAAAAATGTTAATATCCGAGAATATTTTCCAAAATAGTTGTATCATTTGTTTTCTGTCGTAATTATAATTTTTAGGCCGATTCACAAGTTTTTTAAATTATAAATTAGATTTTTGGTTGCATGTGTAGTAATTCGGTAGAAAAAAAAAAATGCAAAAATACCAAATAATGTTACCAAAAAAATGGTAAAATCCGAGAAGAAGTTCCAAAATAGTTTATAAAGCCAGCATTGATGCTCCATGAAACTGGAAAAAACTGGACAGAAATGGAGAGATGAAACAACATGAAACCCTAATCTACAACCTATATATATATATATATATATAATGCCTTCTACAAATGAATGAATAAAATGATACAGCGGTCCCCTCCTTCAAAACCTCCGCTTGTGCTTTGCTCAAAAAGAAAAAAGAAAAAAACACAGAAAAAGAAAGCAAAAAAAAGAAAAAGAAAAAGGAAGAGAACTCATTCCTGTGAGGTAAATACAGAAAAGGGATTAATTGTAAATATGTCTCTTTAGAGGTTTGCATGATAATATAATCGTGCATCCACTCATTACGCAAGGGGTTTAGATTTCATCTTTTTTAAATCTCTTCACCATCTTGAAGCGTTGGTTAGTTTTCTTAAGCCAATCCTTCAACTTCCTTATATATACGTACTATATGAGACATTTGTATTGTTTTTTAGAATGTGTATAAATTATTAGGTTCTCCTTTTGTATGAATATTTGATGTCACCAATGCCAGCTAAGCAGACAGAAATATTCTGTTAACTTCAGGTGATACGAAATCAGTAGCAAGGCTCTAAGCACACACAGGTTGTTTGTTGCTAGATCTGGACATTTTTCCAGAACTTTGGTATTAGCTGTCTCATTGAGAAAAACAATGAGAAACTCTGTTGAAGATTTAATAAATAAAATACAAATTTGGAAAATGTTATCTTGGGTATACTAAGTAAAATTTAAAAGAGAAGTTTAAAAAAAATATCTTCAAACTTTTACCTTCTTTTTAAAAATTTCCATTTATGGATATTGTTCCAGCAGCAATTTGCCTTGCCGTGTACACTTTATAGTTTTTATTCTTCTCTCCAATGGCTATTGTATCTCAAATTTAATTTCATGGTTAAAATATTTCACAATGTATCAAGTATTGTTATCATTTCTTTGAAAAGCGTTCCCATATTTGTGGTGGTGTGGTATTGCCATCAAATTGTACAACTATATTTGAAAAATAAATATTAGTGATAAATTTTGAATGTAGATGTTTAATTTGAAAGCTGATTCCAACCAAAACTAGAGAAAGAGTGCTAATACAAGCCTTTTTTCTTCTATAATGTAATACATACAGAGCAAATTTGATTTAAGAAATACAACATCACACGATCATAAGAATTACATTTTTATTTAATTTTATATCTGTTGCTGATACACACAAGGAAATTTAATTACGTATATAGTATGGATATATATTTAATTTAACATATCAATGGAGACTGGAGAACTAAAATCATGAATAGCGCTGCTAGATGTTGTCTGATAAGAAAATAATAATGAAGTACAATATATACTTGCTATATATCAGACCTCATTAAAATATCATATCTTTTGGAACCCTAAACAACGACGTCTGGTTCTGGTATGTTAATAAAGGTGGTGCTTTAATACCTGGGAAAACGAAAAAAATCGAAACTTGAAACAATGGGAAAATTGAAAAAAATAATTAATACAGTCGATTCCTTCATGGTATGATAATACAACACAACTTTTGACCGCTGAAAAGAGAAAGAGGGACAGGGAGATTAAAGGAGCGTTTTTCTTTAAGAAGAAAGGTTCCAGGCGGAGAAAATCCAAAACACAAATCTAAAATCAGATGTGTGGTTCAGATTCTGAGGTACACATGAGATATGAACAAACGATACAATTAAAATTGTACCATATTCAGATATTAATGGAAGAGTGAGTCTATGGTACTATGCATATCATGATTTGGTCCGTAATACGGATTAATATTTTCGTTTTCAAAATCCTAACGGTCGATCCGAACCATTCAAAATGATTTTCATATGAATATGTACTTGCAGACCGAAATTTATATTTTTTAGAATTTTTTTACTATTTTTTAATATAGGTAGAAAATCATTGTTTTTGGATGGTCCAGAATTTTCAGATCAAGTGATTTTCTACCTATCATAAAAAATAGTAAAAATATTCTAAAAAAATATAAAATTCGGTCTGCAAGTACTTATTCATTTGGGATCATGTTGAATGGTTTGGATTGACCGTTAGAATTTTAAAAACGGAAATATTAATCCATATTACGGACCAACCCCTGATATACATAGACTCACTCTTAATGGAATATTAAATGACATTGAAACTCTACGATACTGATACAAAATTAATTAATGACAAGGCCAAGCAATTATTAATATCCTTATATATAACTTGTTTTTTCATAGTTAAATTAAGACTCACTTTCAAATTGTAACAAATTGAAGCCGAATTTGCAGAAATTTTTATTAATATTAAAAAAAATTCAAAATTTAACAATCTGCATCCGTTTTCGGATTATTTCTGATTCTGCCCAATCCGGAGAATAATTTTTCGGATTTGGACTTACTTTCCGGAGAATAATTTTCCGGATTCAAAGGTTCTCTTTCCGGAGAATTATTCTCCGGATTTAAGTTTTTTTAATTAAACAGAAAATGTTATGATTTATTTATTTTTTGTATTGAAATATTAGAAATATCTTATATATTTTTTTGAAAATAGATAGAATATTATATAATTTTATTTATTAGAAAGACTGCGATAAATAACCCGGATCAACATTTTCAAGCCGGATTTTTTGTGGTTGTAAGAAAAATTAAAATATTTCTTAGTTATTAGAAAAAAAAAAATTTAGATCTGAGTTATTTATCCGGGTTCAAAAGTCATTTCTGAGTAAATAAAGAAAATATTGTGATCCTTCTAGTAAATTTAAATTCTAAGATATTGTATTCATTTTGAAAAAAAATTAATAAGAAATTATTTCGTCCGACTTTTGTCAGAGTAAATTTTTATTTTTTATTTTAAGTAGAAGGACACAATACTTCCTGTATTTACCTAGAACTGACTTTTGAACCGGAATCAATAACTCAGATTCAAATCATTTTTATTTTTTTTCAATAACATACAAAGAAATTTTTTAATTTTTCTTACAGCCGCGAAAAATCCTGCCTGAAAAATGTTTGTCCGGGTTATTTGTTGCAGTGTTTTTGATAAATCAAATTATATAATATTACATCTATTTTCAAAGAAATATATAAAATATTTATAATATTTTAATACAAAAAATAAATAA
>JAJGRW010001189.1:429832-475182 GCA_025461045.1 Carex parvula | reverse complement strand
ATGACAAAAAGATCAGAAAAAGGGAGTTCAAGGAAGGAGACATGGTTGCTTCTCTTCAATTCACAGCTCAAACTCTTCCCCGGAAATTGAGATCCAGATGGAGGGGACCATACAAGGTTACTTACGTGTACCCTTATGGAGCAGTCCAATATGGAGTCAAGAAACCGGGCATTTCAAGGTGAATGGCCAAGGCTGAAGCACTACATCGCAGAACGAATGATGAGCATAAAGAGACATATTTCTTCGGGAATCAGCCCAGAGGATGAAATCAAAAAGTCAAGCTAATGACTTAAACAAGCGCTCTTGGGAGGCAACCCAATGCCACTTTTGCTTCTTTTTTCATATAAAAATTCAAAAAATAAAAAAAAATATTTCATTCGATCCTAAACTATTATACTGATCACAGGGTTACTAATCTTACCTACAGAAGGATGCTAGAAGAATTTGGTCGAAAAATTCGAAGCCCGTCATGAAGTTTTACTCCTGTACGGCCTGTATCAATCCACACTGGGTAACACTCCAATACGGACCTATCTCAGACTTAGCGCAGAAAAACATAGTTTGACTCGAACTGCACATTGGTTACGGACCGTATTCACTACACAGAATAATCGACTTTCCATTTTCTGGCGCTCCAAAGAAAGAAACTCGAATTATAACCGAATTTAACCTGCCATTATCACCACTTCTTGCATCTTCATCACATCCTTTCACTGCCATATAAACCATTCATCCACTTCCCTTCCTCCTGCACCATTTCATAGAATTTTCAGTTTAAAATTCGCATTCTGTCCACAGAAATTCTCAAAGTCAGGCCCGTATCAGCCCCGTATCAAGGTGATACGGCCCTTAACAGAGCCTGAAACCCCGAGAAAAATGGCGCACAACAGCCTTCGATCCTCCAATTTGCAATCCGACGATGAAAACACCTTCGCAACAGCCATGAACATCAAATTCCGCGACCAACATGAATTCGACCATGCACAAACAGTGCTTGATCGCACCATCGCCGAATAACCAAGCGATGTGTATTAAGAACCATGAAGGTCCTGGCTGCTATGTTATGTGCGAGAATCCCTTAATAATATCAGTTTATGGAATTTAGCGGACGCCTACGAGCCACAAGAGTCTATTTGAGGCCCTCCATCGAATTCTTATCAACACTACAGTGGGATGGCGACATGATCAAATACCGATTATTCAACCGCCCCTTTGCCGTAACTATGGAGGAATTTTGCAAGGCGCTGTCCATCCCCGCAAATGGCGAAACCGAATTGGGGACAAGGGAGAAACACATGAAGTACTGGGAAATGATCGTAATTGATGAGCGCAAAATATACCGCAAAGACTCACGCCTCATCTCGTCGATAGAATTAAGGTATATTCATATTATTTTGACAATTCTATTTTCCCAACAGGAGAGGACACAACGGAAGTTAAAGAGAGGGATATCTACCTTATGCGATGCATGAAGAATCATAAGCATCAACCTCATCTTGGATACCGCATCCTACACCACCTCAAATCGGTGGCCGCTGACAAGAAGAATAATCACGTGGTTTCCGTTAGTTGTTATGCGACTCTCCTTGCACACCACCATAACATAAAACTCGTCGGTGAAAATGAAGTCTACGGAAACAACCGCCTCAACATGAACTACCTCGTGAACAACGATCACATACAAGCGGTATTCAATGCACACACAGGAGACATCAAGTACATGTTAAAAGTAAGCGAGGGAATGACCTTTCATATCGGAACGGATAAATGGTCATTTCAGTTTGGATACGAATCCGAGCATGGAGATGATGCACGAAACGACGAGGAAGAACCAATCGAGGAGGAAGAGCCAATCGAGGAGGAAAAACCAATTGAGGAGGAACCAACCGAAGAGCCCATGGAGGAAACACATAGCGCATCACACCACTCACCCATCCACCATCATGACATGGCTTTCGTACGCCATCTCATCCCACCGCGCGATAACACCAACGAAGCAAACTCCATGCCCGTACCTACCGGATGGGATCAAGGGCCAACCATATCTCAACCTCGCGAGCCCGGTCCAACCGCACGTTACGCCAACAATACCCTCGAGAATTTGAAGAAACGCACCCGCTACTTGGAGAAATATATGGACAAGGTCAACAAGGCCCACGAGAATTTCTATGAATATTGCCTTTCTAAGGGAATACCATTCACACCACCGATTCCATTCACCCCACCACCACCCCTTCACAACGAGTAATCTGTGAGATCTTTCTTATCCCTCTCTTATTTGTTTATTTTCTTGCATTGCGGACAATACAAAATTTAAAGCATGGGGGTAGGGATAAGAAATTAGTTTAGGAATTGCATTGTATCTATGATCATGGCATGTAGGACCCTTATTTTTCATTTTTTCGCTAGCAGTTTTACTCAATCGGGACCGCTTCTCAAGGCTTAACCAAGAGAAGTTGGGAGGAACGATTGAGGTTTTTATCTAGCGCGCATATAGGCATTTGCATTGATAGGAGCATGTAATTTAGGAGTAGGTTAATCAAATAGGAATTGTTTTGAATTAAGTTAGGCTAGGGTTTAGACAATTGGCCATGATACAAAAAATTCAGAATTTTTAAAAAATAATTAGTGATCTCAAAGTGAACAATTAATTGCTAACAATGAGTGTTGACCAAAAATCGCAAACCCTAGGATTTTTATTGTTGAGTAATTTATATTTGCAAAGTCTTTTAAACTTGATAGTGTTCTAGAATACTCATTTATTATAGATAGACCCCTAGCGAAACTATGCAATAATTTCTTGTATAAATGAATACTTGGAATTGTGTGTAATCATGGTACTTGTGACACAAAAATATTTTATTTTTCAGAAAATTAGAAAAATACAAAAAAAAAAATAGAAAAAATCAGAAAAAGAAAAAAATAGAATAAAAGATGAAGGATAAAAAGAGTACGGGTGCCTACGCAAGACTGGTTACCAATAGGCTCGAGAAAACCTCCCAAATTTTAATTCTTGTATATATTTAATTTTTCAAAAAATAGTCACAAGTACCAACACACTTAGTTGTCATACTTTGCTCCAATCAATTGGGAAGAAAAATCAAAATTTATATCATTAGAATTCCTATTGATTGGAAGGGATCCATTTATAATCGAAGGAGAAATTAATACTCTCAAATTTAAGGATATTTGTGAAATAAATTGTTCGATAATAATTTTTCTAGGGTAAGCATAACGAGGTCAATCATGGGATGAATAAATTGTTCAAGGGAGAGGTCATGAATATTTTTAAGTTCTAAATTTTTATTGTCATGCCAATTGTACCAAACCTAAGCCCTAATTTCATTTTTAACAAGTCCTTGAGATTGTATGGTTTAACCTAGATCGGACTTTTGACCAGCTGGGATGTCGTTGCTTGAGGACAAGCAACAATTCAAGTTGGGAGGCGTGATCAGAGTCAAAATAATGATGATTTACGTAGGGTTTTGGCTTAGGTTTTGCATATTTTCTCACACTTATGTTTAATTAATTAGAGAAAAAGGCTACTGTCACCCTTCTTTATGTTTTATTGCAGAAAACAGGTTTTGGGACTATTTCACACCAAATGGAGCTAGAATCGGGTCAATTGGATCAGCGACGCTCATCGACTAAGTCTCTGTTACGGTTCGTATTGCCTAATACAGACCAGGCCTAGCACAGACCAGAAGATAGCGCTGGGAGCATTAAACCCTAACCGTCAAGGTCCTAATATGGACCGTATTGCCCAATACGGTCCGTAACCGAAGGCACCTCTTGGGTAATAACTGCCGACAGCTGTTTCCAGATCAGTTTCTTAGCCCCTACTCAACCTCCAGACGTTCCTCCACTCCTATATAAGGCCCATGGGCAGAAGAATAACTTATCTTTGTAATTAGGATTATATTTGATTAAAGTGAGAAGAGAGGAGTGCTTGTAACAATGCCGTTTCGCGGCTAAGTTCATTTTCTTAGGGCTAGGCAGTAAACTTTGTTACTCTTGATGTTTTGATATATATATTTATGTTGATTATGATTTCTTGTTGTTGAAACAAAATGCTTTTGTGATTTACTATCTCTTCATCTAACTTCATTGATCTAGTTTGAGTCCGTTAGGGTAGTGACAATACTTTAATGGTAAGAGAAACTATTTGTATGAATTAGCCTCGTTGAGATCTATTAGGTTTATGTAAAGAAAACCTTAGCGGGGAAACCATAAACCAGACCAACAAAATGCGTACCAAATTTCATCACTTGCGTAAAGTAAATCGCAGTGATCTGTGTAGTAATTTGGGTATTTGAGAGATCAGACATTTGCGTAAGAAAAATCGCAGTGTCCTATGTAGAATCTCGGTGAAAGATCTGTCATTCTTGCGTAACATAAATCGCAGTGACCTATGTGGTGTCTTTCATTAAACAACAACAGGAAATCAGACGCAACATGAATATATTGTCAAGGCGGATTGAGTAGCAATGGTGTGCCGAAATCCTAGGAATTCTCATCTCTATCTTTATTTTAATTACTTTTAATTGCTTTCTAATTTACATTGATCAAAACAACATCTCTCAATTTTCAGATTTCGTCTAGCCTTTCGAAAGATTGTGATTCGATCGCTCAAAGCATTGAACCAATATTCCTTGTGGATAGACCTCGAATATACTACTCGATAGGATTGTGCGCTTGTAGTCCGAACCGATAGCATTTCCGAGTTTATAAATATTAAAAGAAACATTGCTCTCTTTTGAGTGATCAAAAGTACATTTGGAGTGCCAGGTATCAAGCCAAAACCGAATATGGTGTCCATTCCCAAGTTGGAAAAAACAGCTCTGCTGGCTTATGTATCGTAATTTATGAATTTCCCTCAAAAAATGTGACATTTTGGCAGGTGGTGTGTGTGCTGTGTATTTAAGTTGGATCATTTGTTTCCAAAGTCCAGAATATGAAGGAGTATGCATTTTCCACCACCATTTAAGAAGAAGAGCAACATTCATTAAGTGTAAATTTTTTACCCCTAATCCCCCATATTCCTTTGGGTAGCAAACTAAATCCCAATTGATCAAAGAATACTTTTTACGAGGTTCGGCATTACCTTGCCATAAGAATCGGCGAGGAACTCGATCAATTTGTGTTCTAACATTCAGAGGCATTTTTAAAGAGAAAGCATATATAAAGGGACAGCAGTTAAGACAGAGTTTACCAGAGTAAGACGCCCCCCAATTGACAGCAAGTTACCTACCCAACCTTGTAATTTGTTTGTAACTTTATCTATAATGCAACTCCAATCAGCAGTAGAAAGTTTCCTATCACTTAATGGCACCCCCAAATATTTCAAAGGAAGGTTAGAAAGTTTACAGCCAAAGATATCTGCAAGCATAGAACCATTAGAACAAGAAAGGTTTAAAGGAAGTAATTCAGTTTTCTGAAAATTAATTTTGATACCTGAAAGCGCTAAAATTTCCATAAATTGTAAATTTTGGTTTGGTTTCCAAGTACATTTCAATATAGAGATTATGTTGAACGTTTCTAGAAGATGATCCTAGTTAGTAAGTGAGGCGTTTTCTCCGCTGAAAGAGAGGCGCTTTCTCTTTCTTTTATTGTAATCACATAAAGCTCATGATTTTGGACTGGGCATTCTTGGGCCGAGTATAGTTGCAGAAAAACCCAACACCAGCAAAAAAATTAGTTTTTGCTGTGCAAAAGATGCTAAAGACGGGTTTAGACTTGTCAAACTATGAAGGAAGGAATTCTCATGATGGAGGGAACCAATCTACTGAGTTATGAAAGCAGCTTCCGCTCTCCATATAGCAACGTGAGAGTGAATAGTGTGAATACTAATAAAAATAAATTTAATGAATTGAAAATGAAAAATTACATAAAACACTATAAATTTCCCCTTTTGTGAAAAAAATTGAAATGCAAAAATACTATTCCTTGAGAAGCTCAAGAGCATTGACAAGCATCGGTTCAAACCGAGTCACGTTAAGCCTCACATCTTGCTCAAACCAATAGTACTTTTGCGGATCCTGCCATCCTGTTGCAGCAACTGCTTCAACAAAAGGGAAAATTAATTTATAGTGTTTTATGTAATTTTTCATTAAATTTATAAAATATAATGAATTAAGAAAGAAATGATAGTGTAAATTGATCTGTTGAACCAAACCAGCAGGTAAAAATTATAACTATTTTTTACCCCTTCTTAAAACAATGCAATCAATTTATGGAAAAATTTAGGTTTAGTTAGATGGGCCTCCAATACAGAAAAACCTAACCCGATCCACACAAAATCTCAACTTGCAACCACAACCCAAAATCAATTTTATGTGAACGATAATAAAAAAACAAGCGCAATATCAGATTTCGGCTTAAAATCAAAACTTACCCAACCCAATATTACCCAAATTGGAAACAACCCTGAAAAAATATTCCAAACAATCCGCAGACCCAAAATAGCCCAAATTGTGAACTCGATTAATTCGGTGTAAACGGTCACAATTTGGTGTTGCTAGTTTCAAATCAAGTCAATTTTTTTCCAAGTCTATTTAAAATTTACAAGGGCCCTTTAAGATTAGCTCATTCTACGAGGTACGCTACCTCACTCACTGATTCAAACTTAAATTAAAATTTATATGTATATTTCTTTAAAATTAACAACTCAATATATCGAGATAACTGATTTGTTGATTTGTTGATAGTTGAGTGGCTTGACCGATTGACCCCAATTTTACTAAAAAATAGTTGACATAAATATGACTCTTTCTGAGCCATTGTCATTTCAGAATTAGCCCACAGAAATAATTGTTATTTGCTGGATATATGTAACATATATAAGCCCTCACACCTGACCTTCTTTCATTTGTGCACATACTAAAAAATATATATGACAGAAGGAATGTGCACAGAATTTGCCATTAAAACTGGGCAAAACTCAGCTTGGCAGACCCTGCCAAGGGTTTAAAAAAAAAATGGGCAAAACTCACGAAAAGGCTAAATTTATGATAACTTACAATCTAAAACTTTCTGGATTTTCCGCTTCTTAATTATTTTTTCTGTATTATTAAAGAGAAGATAGAAAATAGCTTAGGTTTTCTTTCTTGGAATTAAGACGGGGAGTTCTTAATCAAATGATTTTCCTCTTGAAACTTTTGAAATCATCTTTTGCAGAAGATCATGTTGAACGTTCCGATCATGACGTTGAAGATCATGTAAAATAGTTTCTCTTAAAGTACATATATAGAGTACATTTGAAACATTAAGCATATATATAGAGTACATTTTCATATGAAGATCATGTTGTACGTTCCGATCAACTGTTTGGATTTTGAAAACGGAGATATTAATCCATAGTATGAACCAATCCTCGCAAGCTAGAACAAAAAATTAGTATGTGAGACCTTGTTGTAATTTTGTTCACGTCCCTGAAAGCTCATAAATTGCATACAGTGTGTTATATCATACATGTATAGGCTGTTAATCAAGCCATGATCTCAGAAAAAAAAAATTTATGTAAATTGCACATGCAAATATAGGGTTTGTTCATAAATGAAAACAAGAATTGCCGATTGCTACATTAATAATCAAATGGAAAACCCTATATTTGCATGTAAGATATCATAAATGTTCTATTTAGGATCGATAGATATATAATCCTCGGTTTATTTTGTTAGTTAAGAACATTCGCCAACCAACTCATGAATCAATCAATCATCCAAAGACATCAGCACGCAGTGCTATTCTAAAAAAAGGTTTAATGTAGTTAATATAGCTATCGGCCAGTACAGCAGTAAATTGCATCAATTGGTTGATTAGTTTTTTTTTTTTTTTTTAGCACCGTTAGAACTTAGAAGTAGAAACCAAATGCAATGTGGATCGTTTGACATCATTTGTTTCGCTCCGGTACTTCTCAAGAGATGAAGATCAATCAAACAGAATATAGGCTGGATTGAACAGGCCCAACAGGTTGTCTACAAACATGATTGCACATATATCGTTGGCAATAAATCGGTAGAACCAAGGACATTGACATAAAAGAGAAAATTTGGGACTAGATATAGATGTAGATAAATTGAAAGAGTTTGTGGTATATTTCATTTTTATTGTCAACACATGGCTGTGTTTCCGGTCCAGAAAATAACCTTCAAAGAAAATTGTAAAGAAAAACAAAGAAACAGAACCAACGATTTGATATAGTGCAGAGTTACAAGGTGCTTCTAAAAGAAACTGCATAGCATATCATAAAAACAAAAGAGGTACAAGATACAAGACCAAAAGAAATGACAAACAAGGAAGAAATTTAAAAAAAAACCAACGATTTCTAAATAACTCCTTGATAACATACATTGTAAAGCCAGTTTTCTCTTGTCCAATTTGGAAGCTCTGAGTAGTACTGTGGAACAATGTTAAGGACTTAAGGCATCATGAGCTAGCTTGGGGGAACGAAGTAAGAATAAACTGCAAAGAAGGTTTGTACACATGTAAGAACTAGAAGTACCAGAGCAGCGACTAAAGAAATTGCTGCCCACGGACTGCTAAAATAATCACGAATCAATCTTGCTCGGTGCCTGTTCCAGCTTGATTCACAGTATCTGTTCACTTCCTTAAGCAATTCAGCCAAAAAGTGATCGCCCTCTAAAGTCACGCCTTGGCAGACCTGGTTGATGAAATGAGTCAACTCCTCTTCACTGCTGACTGTTCTCAACGATCCCGCACTGCTGTTGTATCATCACATCCTTTTCCGTGTTGATTAGCGAATCCAAGAATGATGCAAAGCTTGTCAAGTTTTTATGCATTTCATGGATGCACTGTTCATATGCAACGAGGTTGGATAATAAAGGTTTAGAGCTACCTGTGATATGTAATCTAGGGATTTCTAAGACACCATTAACAAATGATATGTCAAGCATATGTTGTGGGGTGCCCTTTGGTCTGAATTTTATGCCCGCATCATGGAGCTCAGTGGCACAAGGTATCCCGAACGAGGATGCACTTCTAGATGTAGAACTGGAAAATCTTCTGAGCACCCATAAAAGGAACCTAAGAAGCAAATCTTTGATTCTGGGGTTCAACATTCTGGTTAGCCTAAATAATTTGGAACTCGATACAACTAGTTTCTCTGGGTTGGGCACTAAATACTTGTAACAAAGATGGACCAAATGATGAATTTGAGCTGGAGGGTTTTGAATTAGGGAGTTATCTGTTAGCCCTCCATTAGTAGCACATACCAAGTATTTAATAAAATTTATTACATTTTCTTGTCTTACCCCAATCTCACACAACTTCTCGACAACAAAGAAGGGAATTTGGTTTTCCAGAAGCAGCAAATCAGAATTTATGAACACACAATTCCAGCCAACCTCTTCAATAGAATTCCACCTTCCTTCTTTCTTTTACAAAAAGTATTCGAGCACAAAGCATCCATCAAGCAGCATCATCTCGACGAAGACATTGCTGTCAATATTCACCGTCTCACTATAACACCTCCGTGCTCTCTCTTCTAGCAGTTTCATCTCTGCTATACAGAGATCCAAACTTATGTGGTTCCCACGGGACAGGAAATCCCGCAAAAACCGCAATTTTTTCTCCTCCATGGCTCGGACTCTTGGTTTACCACGGTGGAATGGGCCGATGGAGATGACAAAGGGCTCGAATAGATTCTTATTGCCTTCATGAATGTGATAGGGTGTGCGAAAGATGGTGAATGTCTCTGTCTCGTTCGGTTGGCCCCATAATGTGTCGAGTTTAAGTTGCAGTGATTCTGAAAGGTGAGAGGCTTCTGCATCTAGAACTATGTGAGCTTCTTCCATTAGTGTTTCTTCGTGAATAGAAGAGTTTTGGTTCAGCTTCAACGTAACAATGAGCTTTGACATTTGTATTTATTTTGATCATTTAGTGTGGACTGTGGACCCCATCACTTCGCCATTCCCACAAGAAATATTTTCTTTCGTATGAGCTTTCGAGTCTTTGACTTCATGGATTGGCTTAACATAATGGATCACGCCTCATTCATTTAGTTTTGAATTTTAAAAATATGACTCAATTTCAATAAGTAATTTTTCACATATATAGTTCAAATGTAATATATATAGGTGGGCTATTATGCTTTGTGAAGTAAAGTGCTTGGAGGTAAAAAAATTACTATTTTTTTTAGAATTTCTGAAAACCACTATTTTAATATGGTAAAAAAAAAACCCCTAAACAGTGATTTGTCGGCCTATTCATCATTATTGAAAATTATTTTTCCAACAATATATATTTCAAACTCTCTAATTTCCAGCAATTGCAAAAAACAGTGGGTTGTTGTTCTCTACCAGTGTGTATTAATTTCGCTGAAGAGAAAGAACGTGCGATTGAGAAATTGGTGGGATCATGCATGTGCCGAGTCCGAATCTGCTGCGATTCCGAGAGGGATCGCAGGATTCTGAAATTCTGAGATCAACAATTCAAATTTTTCCGTGCGCTGATCTCAAAAAAGTAAATTTTTATGCACGCATCTCGAAAAAGACCAACAGTTGAGATCGGATCGCAGGGTCCTGTGATTCCCCGAGAATCACAGCAGATTTATTTTCTGCATGTGCCTCGTACATGGTGTTCAAAGTGGTCCTGCGCACTTGTGCTGCATGTGCATTAAACTTTTGGTACACGTACATGATTGGCATCAATTGAAATCTAATAAACTAATGTACGTCTTTTTCAAACAAGTCCGCTTAGCTGCAATCAGCTGATCAATTGGGTACCTCTCGTGTTTCTCTGCTCATAATGTTTTGCATCTTTAGCTGGAAACTCCATAGAGGCAGATCATGTTTAAAATTAAATAATGAGTATTTAATTGAATTGAGTGCTTGACATAAAAATTAAGATTCACAAGTCTTTAATACATAATTAATTGTTTATGCACCATTTTCTATTTCTTTTAATGGAGAAAAAAATGTGGAGTCTTTCTTCGGCTAGTTTTAAAAGATTTTGTTGGGGAATTATAAAGGTCAAACAATTACGTTTTATTTAGAGATCAAATAATTACATCTCATTTAGGGGTCAAATATTTACACTCCGGGGAAGGAGAAACAGTTTCCCGCCTTAACCTATGGACCGTCCTATGCCAAAGCCGATTAATAGAAAACATAATCATAAGTGCATAATACAATACATGATTCCATAACATTGGCCATAGAATCCTCAAGTTTGAAGAACTGTCTCCGTGAGCACGAGACAAGTCTTCTACGGCAAGAAGCCATTCTCACCTTTACGTTGTATGATGGTGAACTAAGTCTTCCAATACAGCAAGATATGGCTCTTGAGAAATTCACTCCAAATTTTTTAATGGATTTTTCTTCTCAGTTCTTTGATGGTGGACGAAGGAGAAGACACTCAGATTCTGTCTAAAAATAACTGTTGTTCAAAAAATCTGAGTTGTGTGTTGTATCTTGTGCCTTGGGGACCCATTTTTATATAGGATAACAAATCTGGCATGCGTGTGCGTCCATATTAAAATCTGTGCGGCCACACAAACGACGACTAGACGTGTCTACTGAACCGTTTTTCTTTCAGCCCACGTTCCCAAATCCAAAATTAATTAACCTGTACCAGTTTGTGCTTCCTTGCTTGGCCGCACGAACGGCCGCACAGAATTACTACACCAGTTTGTGCTACCTTGTTTGGTTGCATGAACGGCCACATAAAATTGCAAGGCTTAATACCAAACTATGGTATTTTGTACGGCCATGCTGGGCCACCTATAGCCGCACGGGCTCTTCTGGTTTCCAGTCCAAGTCGATGTGCATCTCTGCACATTTACTTTGGTTTTGTGCGGCCTCATAAGGTCGCACCTATGGCCACACAAGCCCTCTGAATAGGCAGTTTTCTGAATTACAAATCTCAGAATTAATCCATCAATAATTTGAGGGTAATGCACTACAACAAAACTGGTCTTCAGCGACCGGTATCAGAGACCGGTAAGATCGCCGGTCGCTGAAGACTTCAAAAAAATAAATAAAAAAATAAAAAGTTAATTGTTTCGGCGACGAACCCTTCAGCGACCGGCGCCATACCCTTCAGAGACCGATTTTGACCGGTCGCTGAAGGGTTTTCCCACCAAAAGCCCCCCAAGCCCAGCTCTTTCTTCTTTGCCGCCCGACCCGCCATTTCCGACCCGCCATTTCTAGGTTTAGCCAAAAAAAGAAAAAAAACGCGAGACCCCTCTGCCGGGTCGCCCTACCCCTCTGCCGCGCCGCCCGACCCTCTGCCAAGTCCACGCCGCCCGACTCCTCTGCCGCACCGCGCGACCCCGCTCTCGCTCGCTCTCTCACCTCGCTCTCCTCTGACCTCGCGCTCTTGCTCTCTTGCTCAGTCTCTCTTCTCTTGCTCAGGTGCACTCTTTTTCTCTCCCTCTCAATTGCGATGTTGTTTGTATTTAAAGGCCAAAGAAAGAGAGTGCACCTGAGGAATTTGTTTTATTGCTTTATGTGCGCATGTGCGGTTTTAGTGATCAGTAAGCCAGTCAGAAACAAATTAGATTTAATTAAGATCAAATTACCAATTGATAAAGCTTCAGTGTAGTTTAGTAGCCGATAGAATCTAATTTTTTTACGTTTCCCTTTTCCAGAGCACTCGCCTCATATAAGTTCTGAATTGATTTAGCTTTAGTATAAATTTGGAATAGTTAAAAATTTAGGTTCTGTTACTGGTTCCTTTCGTTCCAGCATTTTTGCCATGCACAAGTTCTTAACTTGATCTTGTATAAATTTTATGTTCGTGGGACCGTTTTAACTGGTTGTCAAATTTGGATGGTTTGTGCAATATCAGAATGTTAAATTAATGAAATGATCCCTAATTTCTTATGTTCTTATGTCTGTAATATTTTTTAGGAGATGATACCATCTGTTAGGTCACAATGTGATGCATATGTGGATCAATTTGTCAGCACAGTGAAAGGTGATAAATAAAAGAAATAAGTTTTTCTTTTTTTTGAGTTAAGTTAAAACAGAAAAGTTCATTTTTGCTCAGGTGCACTCTCTTTCTTTGTTTGTGTAGGAAAGGTGATAAATAAAGGAAAGACGACAACTGTAGCAAAGGCAAGCTGGAAGAGAAGAAGAAACCTGCTGGAGCTGCTCCAGCTGCTAAGTAATTTTTCTCAACTTTTTTTTCTGTTATTATTTGTTTTTTACTGGACACGTTCTGTCAAGTACGTATATGAATATGATGGTTAGTTCACTTAGTTGGTGGTGCTTATTATTTTTTAGTTTTATTCATCACTTTGCTGGGCGAGCTCAATACATACTTTACCTTCTAAATCCTTTGGCTCCGTTTGGTCACCCGCTTTAGCTCCATTTGGTTCACTTTACTGACTTCAAACGTTTCATCTCCTATTTTCTTTCTTTTTTTTAAGCTAAAGAACTGTTTGTTTGTTAAAAATTACTTCTACAGTTCTATCTGATGGAGGATACTGTTTTCCCTTTTAGGTTCTGATTCGAGTAGCCAAAATTTATTCTGTATTTGTTAAATTTCCTTTTATTTTAGATAAAAGGTTCATTTTCTTGCATACTATGCATCTATATAGCTTTTGTAATAGTTGGTGAGGCGGTCCTTCTTAGGGGAATAAATTGATTCTTCTCTTTCTTGGACGAGAGCAATCCATGTGATAAAATGAGACTTCGAGTTTGTTTGTTGGCTAAATCAATTTTGGAGCTAAGCAACTTCTTTCATAGTTGTTGAAAGCAATTACTTTGTTTGATTTCTTTTAATTAATCATACTAGCTACCCGTTGTCCCAATAAGTGGTTGTTCTTATTTGTTTTCATGACTATTTATTGATGTATCACGGTTGTACCAGACAAATAGTAGGGACACCTGCCGTGCAACCTGAGATAATTCATAAATGAACTTTTTTTTGTTCGATCAACCTTCATTATGGTTTTATTTTAATAACCCCTAATGCAAGCCAATTAATTGTAATGTGCATAATTGCAGGACACAGGTTGTTGGATGGCCTCCGATTCGCAGCTACAGAAAGAACACCATGGCAATAAATCCATCAAAGAACAAAGAGGATGCTGCCGAGGCGAAACAAGGAGGCAGGTGCCTTTATGTAAAGGTGAGCTTGGATGGTGCTCCATATCTCCGAAAGGTGGATCTCCAGACCTACAAGAATTACAGGGATCTCTCTACTGCACTGGAGAAGATGTTCAGTGGTTTCACTTCTGGTGAGGTGTATCTAATTTTGTCTTTTAATATTTTATTTATTTGGAAAAGACAAGTTTTGCATCATGTCCAAGTTTCAATTGATAGATTCTCGCTTAAGTTTGTGACAATATTTCTTTCATTAATTCCTTTTCTTTACTGTCATAATTGTTACTATTATTGCTCAATATAAAGAAAGCATTGCTGGTCATTTACTTAGCTTAACTCTTATCCAACTTATTCCTCTTTCCTAAAATATGTAAATTTGTTACTTGAATACTACCTTTGGAGAAGTTAAAAATATGTAATCTTTGGAGAAGTTATAAATTGTTATGTATGTGGGCCTGATTCTAGGAGTATGCGGGGGGTGGCAGGGGGGCGGCAGCCCCCTGCGAGCGTTGTCTGAGGTTACGAAGCACCGCTCTGTCGAGCCCGGCGAAAATTATTTTCGAGAAGTCAATTGCATATGAATCCTTCTATCGGACGGCCTAGATTAGTCAAGTTATCCATTAAGATGTACGATCCAGATTGTATTTGGTGAACTATTTGAAATTGTTCATTGGATTGAAATTTAGATGATATGATCATGTTTTGGGATAATTTATTATTTGCAATATGATAGTTTGTTGCTTGTGCTGTATTATGAACGATAGTTTGTTATATTTCTTTGGTACGTTTCGTACCAATTGGGAAAAATAAAAATAACAAAAAAAAATATAAAAAAAAAAACCACTCTTCTGCGACCGATTTTGACCCATCAGAGACTGCTTGGGCGGTCTCTGATGGTCTTCTGCCATGTCACCACACAGTATTAGCGACAGATTTCATCGGTCGCTAAAGGGGTCATCAGCGACCGGCGCCTGATCCTTCAGCGACCGGTGACGTCAGCGGAGTGATCATCAGCGACGAAGCATCTGCGTCCGGGTCATCTGCGACCGATTTTGGTCTTCAGCGACCGGTAGACCCATCAGCGACCGGCGAAAATACCATCAGCGACCGATTTGGCCGGTCGCTGATGGGTATGATTGTTGTAGTGATGATTTTAACAGAGTAGTTTTGGCTTCATGCAGTGCACCAATCCTATACAGATCAGTTTTAATTATATAATTAGTGCGCTGTATGAAGCCAAAACCTCTCTGTTAAAATTATTACCCATAATTTGATATTTGGCTAAATTGTTCTACACATTTATGAACCACATCATATGAATACAGAGATTAATTGTCTAATATCTTAATTCCATATTAGATCACTTAATAGTGATAACCATATATGACAGTATACAATTCATAATTATATTACATAAATAATTATATTATGATCCAACAGATTTCGTATTCAGTAAAAAAAAAAAAATTGTGTTCTTTTATGACTGAAAATAAAAAGCTTTATTTTATGTCTGATCCTTGTAGCGTTGCATTGGATTATCTGAGCAACAAATCTTTTTGACTTTTTGTGATAATATTGCTAAGCTATTATAAATGTAGTCCCAAGAGTAACTATCCGGTTATGTTTTAACTGGTGAAGATGTTTGATAGTATATATATACCTTTGCATTAAATGGTAGTCAAACCGATAAAATAAATCATTAAATGGCATCTTTATATTTTCAGAGAATTTCACGGATACCCCTAAAAAACTTCAAAATTACGTATTTCACCCTCTAAACTTTGAAATTATGTATTTTCCCCACTAAACTTGAAAAACTCACAAATTTACCCATTTATTGTCAATTATATTAATTAAAACTCATTTTAAATTTATAAAATACCCATTTACCTTTATTAAAAACATAAAAAATTGTAGCATGTTTAAGGAAAATGCTGGTCTTACATTTGATTGGTTTTCGAGGGCAAATGGCTCATTTTTTACTTAGATGTATACACGGTGACATATAAGTATGGAAACGAGTTGCGCCCGATGCCCATTCGACTCAAATTTGAGTCTGATGGGTTCCTCTACTATCCGATTTGTTTTAAGATTTGTGTATGTCGCTTCAATATCCGTGCTTTTCTAGTGCACATGAATCATAAAGAGGATAAAACGGTAGAGGAACCCATAAAACTCAAATTTGAATGTGATGAGCGTTTTATGCTTTTAATAAAGGGTAACATGGGTATTTTATTAATTTAATATGAGTTTCAATATAAAAGACAATAAAATGGGTAAATTCGTGAGTTTTTTAAGTTTAGGGGGGAATACGTAATTTTGAAGTTTAGAGGGGGAAATAGATAATTTTAAAGTTTTTGAGGGAGGGGTAAACGTGAAATTCCCCCTTATATAATTTTTTTTCATTAACCACCCTTTCACGTGATTAGAGGAATGATAATGTTCAACTATTAGATTCTGCGTTTTTTAATGAATATAAATATTTATATAATCGTACGGGATTTTAAGAAAAAAATATATATATGCCTCTAATCACGTGAAAAAGTCAAACAAAGGTATCAACAATGCCATTTAATGAAAAAGGTCAAACAAAGGTATGCCAACTATGCCATTCAATTAAAAAGTCAAACAAATTAAGGTATATAATTATATATGAATGGTACAGAATTTTCAGATCAAGTGATTTTCTGCCTATCTAAAAAAATAGTAGAAAAATTCTAAAAAATGTAAAATTTGGTTTGCAAGTACATATTCATATGGAGATCGTGTTGAACGGTTCGGATCGACTGTTACAATTTTGAAAACTCAAATATTAAGCCATTGCATGGAGGCCCTCTATGCTACATTAACAAACAAACACACACACACACACACATATATACACATACATACATAGAGATGGACCAGGGTGAGACGTGGAGTAAAACACGTTTATACTCCACGCCATATTTTCATTTTGAAAATTCAAACAACCGATTCGAACATTCCAACATGTTCTCTATATTGAAATGTGCTTGGAGACTAAATTGTACATTTGTTGGAATTTTTTTACTATTTATTAAGCCACTTTGAAAATCGCTGATCCACTGTGAACAGTAAAAAACAGTAAAAATTTCTAGACCACCGGATCAGCGATTTTCAAAGTGGCTTAATAAATAGTAAAAAAAATTCCAAAAAATGTAAAATTTGGTCTCCAAGCACATTTCAATATGGAGATCATGTTGAGCTGTTCGGATCGGTTGTTTGGATTTTAAAATGAAAATATAGTGCCATAAAGCAAAAACTTGTTTTACACCATGGCTCATTTAGCCCAGCTCTACATACATACATATATATACATACATACATATATATACATACATACATATATATATACATACATATATATATATATATATATATATATAATACGGCTAACGCACTTCCTCTAGTATATTAGCAATATGCTTCCAGTCTCCAAAATCTATCGAATGGGCTTCAAATGACAAATCCAAACTGTTCAAACCAATCTCCTTACCGAGAGCTTCGTTTCCATATTTAAAAAATATAATTTTCGAATTTATTTACCATCAAGTCAAGCGGTCAAAATATGAAGAATTTTGTGCGCATTTTAATGCACTATTTTGCTCATTTTTTTACCACTTGACTTGATAGTAAATAAATTCGAAAATTAAAACTTTTTATATGGAAACGAAGCTCTCGGTAAGGAGATTGATTTGAACGGTTTGATTTGTCATCTGAAGTTCATTTGATAGATTTTGGAGACCGGAAGCATATTGTTAATATACTAGATGAAGCGCGTTAGCCGTACTATATATATATATATGATGAGGGTTCAAATGCATAATGACAAACCAATAGTTCGCGTTCGGTTCGGTGAGATCAAAAATTCGTGATTCGGATATAATTCAGGTATAATTCGAAAATGATTTGGTACAACAAGAAAGCAAAAAAACAAAAAAACCCTTAAAAAAACCCTAAAAAAAATTATAAATTTTTTTTTGCGTTTTTATCGCGATAATTTGTAATTCGCGTTTTATACGCGTTTTATTCGCAAATAAAATGTATGATATTTTTTTTTGCATTTTCTTCGGAGCTCGGTTTGGTAACGTCAAAAAAACGTTTAATACGCGAATTATTAGCGAATAAAACACGAGTCTTGTTACTATGTTCATATGCACGATGATTGTGTGCTTCAATATGCTTTACATCATTCATCTTCGTTTTCAAAGTCTGAACAGTTGATCCGAATGCTCAATATGATTTTCATAATAAAATATACATGAGACCAAATTTTATATTATTTAAAAAAGTTTTACTATTTTTAGATAGGTACATAATATAAAACAAGATTGTGGACCATCCGAAAAAGTGTCCACTTCTCTAAAAAACAGAAAAATGTTATTCCGCTAATGAAAGAAATAATCACATGTTATAGGCCTGAAAAAGCCCAAAGCCCATTATCAATGGAAGAACAGATAATTTCACTGCCAGGAATTTGGTTACGGCCTTTTATTGGGACACATAAATTTTGTCTTCAGAAAATCCCTTATATTTTTTGAACCAATTTTGCGCCAACATTGATTTCTTGATTGGATTCCTTTGATCGGTAGAGAATCTTTTGTTGATAATGAAAATGCCGGGAATCAGGTCTTTCAGTAGAAACTTGGAAAAAGTGCTAATGCCGAACTTATATTCCGAAGCAATGTGGTTTATCTCCTAGTAAAATTATATGGCTGCTGAAGTCAGCTCCTAGATTGATATTATATAGGCATGATGTATTAAAGATGATAGTTGAGAGGGTTGAGGAATTAGGTGTTGCTCGTTCATCAGGAACTTTTATCTATGCATTATTTAATCTCACCTACTTGGGCCAACGCACCATAGATGCAAGGCTTAGTAACTTGACAAGTATGGGGTTTTCACAGGAGGAGGTAGCAAGTACGATTAGTAAAACCCCTAACTTGTTGGTGTTCTAGAGAAGCTAGTAGGCAACAAAATGGAATACCTGATAAAGGAAGCCGGTTGTGATAAGATTCATGTGGTGCGAAATCCATCTTTGCTCATGTACAGCTTGGAGAATAGGTTGATTCTCAGGAACATTGTTAGAAAGCTTCTGATATTGAAAGTAATTCATGTGGCAAATCAAATATTTTGCATCTTTTATTAAGCCAACTGAGGAGAAGTTTGTGAACAAATTTGTTCTGCCATATGAACATGTTATTCCCGGTCTCCACTAGCATATGCTGATGCCTCTACTGTGAAAATTGGAGGTGTTGAATAGTAATTTTAAGAGTATCTCAAGTTGATATTTGTGCAGGCTTAGATGCTGCATTTTAGATTTCACCGGGTTAAATTTTTCAATTACCTTTCTTTCATTATTCTGTTTGGGCAAGTGTCACTTTGTAATGATTACAAATTATAGATGTATGATTCGTAATGAAAAATAATTGATTAAAATTACAAAATTTACAATCCCGCAACACAAGAAGGATATTTCTATTTATGAGGTAGTCTTTCATGCAGACTTAAATCTGGCATCTTTGACAAAGGTATGTGGCATCACACTATATGATAAGAGATAAATTTCAATCTCATTTCATATAGGCATAATATTTGTATTGGTGGATCTCAAGGTTGTACAGTAGTACCGTCTAAATTCATTATCATTTCTTTCTACTTGGTACAGGTTTCGAATTTCGATGAATTTAAATCCCAGCTCCTATGCAGAAATACCAGTAGGTACTATTTAGTAGTTGGGTAACTTGCCAGTATCACCAAGCTATTCATTGAGCAAAAATTAACAAAATTTGACTTCAAAAAACTTCAATTATGCAAATCTATCTTATATATTATAAAATTTTGGATCCTTGAATGAACAGTGTTGTCTACAACAGTGTGACTGACGATTGGGTCCCACTGTCAGAGCGCTCTTCTCTTCTTTCTCCTCCAAAATCCGCATTCATAATGGTCTGTTTTGCCATAGAGGAGCACAATAAAAGGAGGTTAGTTAGTCAATTTCCCTTTCTTTGTTCGAAGAGTGTTGTACACTGAAAACTTTTTGTGTTTGGAGCAGAAAGTAAATTGTGACAGATCAAATTGGGTTCATGGCGTTCATTTAGAATTTGGGTAGAATAATTTTAGATCACTTTTGTACTGCCATTGCCAGGTCAATTTTTGGTCTCCAGTTCTTTCACAGCCCATCTATAATACTGCCTACCCAATGTCATATACATTTCTTTTAATATGAACATCAATTTTAGCAGGATTGTCAAAAACTCCAAACTTCTCCTTTACAACAGCTATCATGTACTCTTTACTATCTTGGTAGGATTTCTAAAATCAATTGCTCCGTATTTTGGAAACACTTACTGTTACAATCTACAATTTGTCAAAAAAGAAACAAAATGAGTCGAACTTTATGACCTTTCAACTGATTCACTCATCACATTATCCAATTTGTTTATTGTTGACTAATTCAATTATTTTCTCAACAACAGGAATCTGTAACAGGGTCTCTACTCCCTCATTCCCTGTACAGTGTCTGGGCAGTGGGTCCCCTGGCACCAAGTACTATACATTTGTTTCGGCAGTCAGGCAATGGTCACACCAAAACACGCAACCTCACTTGCCTCTGTGCTGGAGAAAAGTGGGGTTCAATTCATATGGGCCGTGCTAGAGAACATGGTTATACCCGAGGGCTTTGCGGAGAGGACGGCACGCAAAAGGCATGATCATAAGGGGGTGGGCCCCCCAGGTGGCAATCCTGAGGCATGGGAAGTGGGATGGTTCCTGACACACTGCGGGTGGAATTCTATATTGGAATCTGTAGCGGCCCGGGTGTCAATGTTATCAGAAAATGTTTATTATGTTTGCATCTAAGCATGCATAGACACAAAATGTGTATATTACATGAGAGGCTACTGTTGACATTGCAATATGGTCTGTACCAGTATCATACCAGTCCGTGTTCTATGTAAGTAATGACCAAAAAAGCAACCTACCAAACAGAGAACATAATACAAAATACCAAAAAGCAAACTACCTAGGATGTCTAAAAGTTGAACTTCAATGTTACCTAGCATGGCCAATTATTTACTTGAGCCACCTAAGGTCAACCCTTGAAGTCAATGATTGGAGTCCTTGGATTAAGGATTGCTGATGAGGTAATTACCCAAATTATGCAAGTAACTCTAAATAAAGCCCGTAATTATGTCGCTCAGTTTAATCCAATTTTGTCCAAATTAAACATAGCTAATTTGCACTTCATTTGCAAACCCCAATTTACCCAAAAGGTTCTATTTTATTCATTGATCAAACCAGTCAGGGTGAGGCTACGGTACTATGCATAGCGCACATCGGTCCATACTACAGCTCCATATATTTCTTAGAATCTTTTTACTGTTTTTTTTTAGATAGGTAGAAACCACTACTTTCGAATGGTCCAAAATCTTTAGATCAAATGATTTTCTACTCATCTAAATATATAGTAAAAAATTCTAAAAAATTTAAAATTTGGTCTCCAAGTATATTTTCATATTTAAAGAGATCATGTTGAGCATTTTGGATTGATTATTTGAACTTTGAAAATGAAGATATGAAGTCATAGTACAAACAGGTGTGTGCTATGCATAGTACCGTTGCCTCACTCAAGTAGTCAGATATATGTACAAGTATTTTTTTTTTATTAAAGAAAAAAAAAAAGGAAAAGAACCCCTGTTTCTTACCAGTAATAATAGGTGGTACATAATGGTAAAAGCCTAATCTGTAGATAATTAAAGGTACCAGTAGTAACAGATGGTACAAGAACTGATGCTTAGGTTTAAGACTTTTATAATGGAATTAAAAATTGATTAAACCAGGCAAAAAAAAAATGAACATGAAATGTTTTATGTAATTTGTACAAAGTTTTCTTCTTTTTCTTCTTTCCATGTCAGATACAAGATCCGACGATCACGTCTCAAATCGCAATTGAGCTGCAGGATTAGCTACTTGAACGATTCTTGACAATCTGAGCTGAAGCTCAGTAAAAAATGGTGAAAGAGATAGAAAGAGAAAGTGACACAAATTGAGAGTTTATTTCATGATCCATTCTGTTACAATAATAGGCCTTATATAGGCAAAAGGAGAAAAGAAAAGATTACAATTTTCTACTGAGCGGATGTCTAAATTGCACCGCGAGCTGACACTTCAGCACCAGCGTGGCATTATCCCTCTTATTTGGTATTTTTATAATTGAACGATACAGCAATCAGCGGCAGCTTATTTAAATGAATTCTGCCCGGATGCTGACCCACCTACCCGACTTCCTTCTTCCTTATCAGAATGCTTGACTAAGTCAAAATTGGACCCGATAATCCCAAATTAACTCCGGTATCTGACAGTCCCCCCTCCTTGAGCTGTTTCTCAACCTCGAGAATAAAATCTGGGTATTTATTTGCCATTACTGGGTAATCTTCCCAAGTAGCGTCTTCTACTTCCTGACCCCTCCATTGAATTAGAACTTGGGCTATAGCTGAATTCCTTCTCTTCACCATCCTGCGAGCTATGATTGCTTGAGGAAATTGAATAGTCTCGGTTTGAGGCCCTAGCAGTGGTAGAGCTGGCGCAACAGCCTGATCCTTTCCCACTCTGGCTTTTAATAATGACACATGGAACACCGGATGTATCGAGGAGCCTGCAGGCAGGTTGAGATAGTATGCACAAGCACCGATCTTCTTCAATACCTCAAATGGACCAACGAACTTCGGATTGAGTTTATGATTGCCTGTTCCTGCCACTGAAATCTGTCTGTAAGCTTGCAACTTAAGGTACACCCAATCACCCTTTTCAAATTTCCTTTCACTGCGATGTTTATCTGCATAAAACTTCATTCTTTCTTGAGCCTTTACCAGATTCGTTTTCAGTTGGGTCAGTGTCACTTGGCGATCTTTTAAGAAAGCATTCACTGCTTCAACTTGACTCTTAGGCACACTTCCCAGAGCCAATTGTTGTGGTGGATACCCATAGAGCGCTTCAAAAGGGCTAATCTTGGATGCACGGTGATAGGTGGTATTGTACCACCATTCAGCAAGGGATAAGTACTTACTCCACTCCTTTTGTTTATCAAAGACCATACTCCTCAGGTAAGCCTCTAAACACTGATTTACTCTCTCGGTTTGCCCATCAGTTTGAGGGTGGTAAGCGGTGCTCATATTGAGTTTCACTTCTAGTTTTGACATCAGCTCTTGCTAGAACCGACTAGTGAACACAGGGTCTCGATCAGTAATGATAGTCTGAGGTAAACCATGGTGCTTATACACGTAATCCACAAAGGCCTGAGCAACATCACTGGCATGATAAGGGTGGATAGGGCTATAAAATGAGAGTACTTGGTTAGTTGATCCACTACGACCATTATCACCTCTTTACCCCTAGACTTTAGTAACCCGGTTATAAAATCCATCACAATGCTAGTCCAAGCTCCATCTGGTATAGGGAGTGGTTGTAACAAGCCTGGAATAGCAATGTTTTCACCCTTGTTAATTTGGCAATTGTTGCAACTTCTAATAAACTGATGGATATCCTCCTTCATTTTTGGCCAGTAAAACATCTTTTTGACCCTCTGGTAAGTGGCAATTATACCAGAATGCCCTCCTACAGTTGAGTCATGCAACTCTTTGATAATCTTTTCTCTCCAATTACCTCTACTTCCCACACAAACTCTTCCCTTCCATCTGATTATTCCCATGTGTTAAGTGAGGTGTTTAGCATCAGGTTGAGTGGTATTGGCTGAGTTGTCAGAATTTGAGTTATTGCCTTGTAATTGTTGTAGCAGCCCTTCAATCCACTCATCATTTTGATAGCTGCTGTGCACATCCTCCATCCATTGCGGCTTAAGCTCAGTGACTGCCATCAAACTTGCATCACAAACACACATTATTTCTGTTGAATTGCCCACCCTTGAGAGAGCATCAGCCACCTTGTTTTCACTACCCTTCTTGTATTCAATCACATAATCCAACCCTAGCAGCTTGCTTAACCCTTTGTGTTGGCTGGAAGTGTTGAGTTTTTGCTCCAATAGATACTTCAAACTGATATGATCAGTTTTAATCACAAATTTGCCCCCCATGAGATAATGCCTCCATTTTGCCACTGCTGACACTAGAGCCAAGAACTCCTTCTCATATGTGGACAATTTCTGATTTTTCTGACCCAATTTCTTGCTGAAATATGCTAATGGATGTTTCCCTTGCATGAGTATTGCACCTATACCCTCATTACATGCATCAGTCTCAATTGTGAAAGTTTTTGAAAATTCTGGTAAAGCTAGCACAGGTGCTTGGGTCATGGCCTCTTTCAATTGGCTAAAAGCTGCTATTGCTTCCTCACTCCACACAAAAGCATCCTTCTTTAACATGTCAGTAAGGGGTTTAGAAATGATCTCATATCCTCTTACAAACTTTCTATAGTATCCAGTTAGGGCCAAGGAAACCTCTTAACTCTTTTATTGTTTTGGGCACAGGCCAACTCACTATTACTTCAATTTTTTTCTTATAAGTTGCTACACCTCCTTTAGCAATGACAAAACCCAGATATTCAATGCTCTCAACAGCAAATTCACATTTATTTCTCTTAACATACAACTGATTCTCTCTAAGCACTTGGAATGCTTTCTTCAAATGTTCCACATGTGACTCATGATCTTGACTATAGATCAAAATATCATCAAAGAAAACTAGAATGAACTGTCTGAGGTAGGGTTTGAATATTGTGTTCATTAGGGCCTGGAAAGTTGCTGGAGCATTGGTAAGGCCAAATGGCATGACATTGAACTCATATAACCCATCATGAGTTTTGAAAGCTGTTTTATGCTTATCTTCACCACACATTCTGATTTGGTGATACCCAGCCCTTAAATCCAGTTTTGAAAAAACAGTCGCATGCTTGAGCTCATCTAGCAAATCATCAATTACTGGTATTGGAAATTTGTTTTTGATAGTGTTATCATTGAGCTTTCTAAAATCCACACACATTCTCCATGTACCATCTTTTTTCTTAACTAACAGTATAGGAGAAGAATAAGGGCTAGTTGAGGGTTGAATGAAACAATTCTTCATGAGCTCTTCCACAATTTTCTCAATTTCCAATCTCTAAAAATACGAGAATCTGTAAGGACTAAGGTTTACCACTTTGCTTTCATCTCTAAGAGGAATTTTGTGATCTACTTCCCTCACTGGAGGCAACTCAATTGGTTCTTGAAATAACTCAGAATACTCATTCAGAATTTTCTGAATTGGTGGATTTACTTGCCCTTCTTCTTGCTGATTTTGTGCCTCCAAACTGAACAGCTGTGCCAGCATCACTTGATTCCCCCTCTCTTTCTCCTTTTGAATGTTAATTGTTTGCTCCTTCATTTTCACTTCAGCCACTACATCTTCAACCTTCAAAAAGACTAAATTGCCCTTGTTACTAAACCTCACACTCCCTTCCAAATAGTCCTTAGTTATGGGACCAAATTGGGACAACCAATCCACTCCTAGGATTATATCAAACCCAGGTACATCTAATGCCATCAAATTGGCTTCAAATTCAACTTTCTGTATGGTGAATTTCACATGAGGGCATATCAATTTGGAAATCATTTTGGCACCATTCGCCACACCAACTGACATGGGTTTCATTGTTACTGCATTGAGTTTGAGCATTTGAATTAGAGTAGGGTTAATGAAAGAGTGAGTGCTTCCTCCATCCATGAAAATGCAGATAGGATCTTTAACAATATACCCCTTGAATTTTAGAGTACCATTGTTCTTACAATTCCCATGAGTACATAGTGAAATAGTGGCTTGCTCTTCCTCTTCACTCTCTTCTCCTTTCTTTTCTTCTGTTTCTATGATTTCAGTGTCAAATTCCTCACTGTTTTGCTCCATCTCACCTTCTTTCTCATCATCAGCTTCCATAGTATGTAGGGTTTTATTTCCACATTTATGCCCCATGTGATACTTGTCTCCACACTTGAAACAAAGGCCTTTGGTTCTCATTTCTTCCATAGTCATGGTTTTATTATTACTGGCACCATTTCTTGGATAATTCATATTCATATCACTCTCCTTTTTGGCTCCCACATCACTACTTTTGCCAAATTTTTTGTTCTGATAAGGTTGGCTCTTGATTGCCCCACTGAATTTCTTACTTGCTCCTAACACCACATCTATCTTCCTTGCATATTTAATAGCTGCTTTAAGGGTAGAAGGTTCAAACAGGTCAATAGTGTTTCTAATATCCTCTTTCAATCCACTCATAAAACACTCGACATAGAACTCATCACTAGCCTCAATCTGCCCCTTTCCAATTAACCTTGATTTTGCCCTCAAAAAACTTTTTGCATAGTCATCAACTCTTCCTATTTGATGGATCCTTTTGAACTCATCAATCGGGTTTCCCTTTGTCTCAGCAAAGAAATCAAGTACCTCTTCAATGAATATCGTCCATGGAGGCAATTTCTTGGAGATCTTAACTGCCTTATACCATGCCTTAGCATCACCAGTCAAACTCATTGTTGCCATTCTTGTTTTATGCATTTCAGGGATCTGGTACAATTCAAAATACTATTCACACTCTTCAATCCAATCAACTGGATCTTCTACATCAAACATAGGAAAATCAAGGCGAGGTATAAAACACCTTTGATTTTGAGAATTGGTTTCACCTTTGCCCTTTTGCTTATCTGGAGGTGGTACTTCAGTCTCACCAAATTCATCTTCAAATGGATCTGGAGGCTGCTTATCTCGCCGATTCCCACCATGTGCAGCACCACTATGCTCTCCAATCTCAAACTGACTACGCTCCATCAGAGCCTCTAGCACACGCATCACCTTGCTGTGATTATCATCGATCTTCAATCTCAACTCCTTCTGAGATGATTCAGATTTCGTCTCCAAATTAGTGATTCTCTCGTTGAGGCTCTCGAGATCAATCTGGAATTCCTCATCAGCTGATGCATTGCTTCGAGTGGTTCTACCGGCCATTGCCGATTTCTTGAGCTTCTTGGGACGTGGATTCCCCAGTTGAGATCTTGTTGCTCTGATACCACCTTGTCAGATACAAGATCCGACGATCACGTCTCAAATCGCAATTGAGCTGCAGGATTAGCTACTTGAACGATTCTTGACAATCTGGGCTGAAGCTCAGTAAAAAATGGTGAAAGAGATAGAAAGAGAAAGTGACACAAATTGAGAGTTTATTTCATGATCCATTCTGTTACAATAATAGGCCTTATATAGGCGAAAGGAGAAAAGAAAAGATTACAATTTTCTACTGAGCGGATGTCTAAATTGCACCGCGAGCTGACACTTCAGCACCAGTGTGGCATTATCCCTCTTATTTGGTATTTTTATAATTGAACGATAACAGCAATCAGCAGCAGCTTATTTAAATGAATTCTGCCCGGATGCTGACCCACCTACCCGACTTCCTTCTTCCTTATCAAAATGCTTGACTAAGTCAAAATTGGACCCGATAATCCCAAATTAACTCCGGTATCTGACATTCCACAAGCCCAAACAGTGGATACTAATCTTCTCTTTTAACTGATACATAAGTATGTCTAAACTATTTTTTTTTTTTTTTTTTGCACAATCTACAGCTGAAATTTTTTTTAAGGGTGTGAATAAGAAAAGGACTCTCTATAAAGTACCTGATATGTGATGAAGTCATTGATTATGTGAAAGATAACCAACTCTATTTGAATCCACCTGATCACTGATAGATCTCAAGCATGAGATGATGAAAAATTATAATATAGATTAAACTAAAGCAGGAATACAAAGTCAAGTGTTAATAAAGCAAACAAACTTTCTAAAATAATAATTTATTATCCAAGAAATGTACTGAACATATTGAGAGAAAATGGCGAACTTAAATTATGTCATTTTCTTCCTTTGTCATGTTAATTACATTATTAAAAACAAGCAAATTATATGTGCTGCATTGTTTCCAATCTGTGCAAGTATTATAATATTTCTTTTGTTTTTGTATGTACAAACTCTTGATATCAATTAACATAATATCAAGATCTCATAATTTAGTATGTTGTGAAAAAATATGATTAATATTTTTTTTCTTATTTTGTAACTATCAGAGTTAGCACAAATAATTTTATGCACGTGTTTAATGACCATAAGTTAGACATGATCTCTCAGTTTTTATGATTTTAAGATATAAATTGATTAAAAAATACTTAATAGACACATACTTAATATACTATAATTTCATTCTAGGAGAATTTTATGCATAATATTTATTGTATATGTTTTAGCAGGAAATATGAACATGTAATATATAAGGATAAGTTAGAATTTACCTGTCAGTTTTTTACTATTTTATGATAAAAATTAGGCTAAAATTACGTGAATAACAAGGTAATATTTATAGTATATATGTAAATTCGGACTTAAAATGATGTCTCTCTATTGATTGAAAATAGTAATATACATTGACGATGTTCTGTAAATAATTCCAGCTTATTAATTTGTGTAAATATACACGGTATCTTTTTTATAATTTTAGAATGTACAGTTGACAGTTACCCAATAAAACCGAGTTTGCTTTAGAAACATGTCTTTCTTTTTCCATGTTTCCGGAAAAGGTATTTCTCCCGTGATATTTTTCTTATTAAAATACTTCCAGGGTCAAACATGAAAACTGCCACAAGGAAGAAAGACGGAGAGAAAGAGGTGCGTGCCATGGCCCAACTGGCCCCACAACTCTGCAGCAGATTGGCACAAAAGCAATGATGTGATCCTCTGTTACAAAGTCTGTGCAGTAATCCCTGTTGCATGTCACTGACAAATTTGTCCCTATTAGATAATTAATAAAGAACATAAATAAACGAGGACATTTTATTTATAGAAATTAATTAAAAATAATATAGTGTATTAGAATGAGGACACGTTGATTTAGATGTGTTAAACAGAACTGAACAAAAATTCAGCTCCAATTTATGGATAAAAAAAAAAAGATTTTGGATCCATTGAGGTTATCTTACAACACGCACGATGTCCTGACAGAATCACAGAGGATCCAAATTTTTCGTGTAGTGTTTTGTGTTGTTGTGGCACTATGATGAATTGAACATATTTTTGACTCCATTGTTTGAAGCTGAATTTATTTTTCATTTCGATATGCATCTACATCTAGAAGCAATCATTTTAATACCCTATATTATTTGATATAAATTTCTACAATTAAAAAATATTTTAACTAAATTTCGTGTTATTTTCATACGCCTGTAATGCACTGTATGTTCTATAATTAGTACCGATTTATGTTTTCAGTTTCATTTATACATCTAAATTTGGAAACAATTATTTTAATACCATATTTTATTTTATATAAATTTCTATAAATAAAAAATTCTCTAAATAAACTCTGTATTATTTTCATATACAATTACATTGTATGTTTCATAATAAGTGTCTCTCTTTTTAGAGTAAAAGATGACTATTTATAACTATTACCTTAACAAGGACATTATAAGTATACAAGGTATACATGATTGTTGTCACATAGAATCTGTACTAATTTCCGATTGCCACGACATCCTTTCTTTCAAATTAAATTTCTCTGTTTCCGGTTTCAAATCAATGTAATTCATCTCAAACCACCTACATACATTAATTATATATTTGAAAAAATCTGACCTTCTCTTCTAATCTTCTTCCTCATAAAACTCAAACCCCCCCCTCTCTCTCTCTCTCTCTCTCTCTCCTCAAATCCATTGCTCTGTTCCCAATTCCTCTCTTCTTCAATTGTTTCCAAAGACCAATTCTTTTTTCTCCTTCCATTAATCAAACTAATTTCTCCATCGATTGATTTGAATTACACTTTCCAATTCGTTCCCCGTTGAATTTGAAAGCTTTTCAAATTTTACCTCCTTACATGTAATTAATACAGGTCTATGGCAAGCCGTGATCGGGTTCGGTTCAATGTAGGAGGCCAATTATTCGAAACCACATCCACAACCCTCGCAAATGCCGGTCGAGATTCCATGCTCGGTGCCTTGTTAGACGATTCCTGGAATCCGTGTCAACCCGAATACTTCTTAGACCGAAACCCGGCTTGTTTTTCCGTCCTTCTAGACCTCCTACGCACCGGGGCGCTTCATATCCCGGCAAATGTACCCCAAAAGCTCTTGTACAGAGAGGCGCTGTATTACGGGCTATTGGATCATGTAAGGAATGCAAAGTGGGGCTCGTTTGATGGGAACAGATTGCGGTTGGCTGACTCGGTGCCGGGTCGGGCGCCGGGTGATGGTACGGCCATTCGTGCAGCGCCAGATGGCGGATGCTGTGTGGCCCATGGGAGTGTTGTGCATGTTTATAATTGGATGTTAGAGGAGAGGAGACCTATTAGCCTTGATTATCAACAGGTTCAATTACTTTGTTTATTGTTTTTTAGTTTATGTCTTAAAATTATTTCCATTCAATTTATGCAATTTATTGCAGATTTTTGAAATTTAAATCAATTTGAATACCACATATTCTTTGTACATAATAAGGAACAATTGATTGAAGATTGGTGTTAGATACTCAATCACAAGTTCATGACACATAACTAAACAATTTCACCAATGTATGATTAAATGACAAATTTGCCCTTATAGGTGAATGATGTAGGCTACATAGATGCCGACAGCATAGTCATAACAGCCCGGGAGCGACTGGGGAGAGCGGAGGGGGGCATGGCTGTCTTTTCAGCTGCAACTGGGGAATTACAGCACCGATTCAGAGTAGAGCACGGCCAGCAACCAAAGAGCTTCACGGCAGGTGCACTTTCGTTAGCGGGCCCGGATGACAACCGCATCTTCTCCAGTTGTAAGGGGAGGCTGAATGAGTATGGCATCGGCATGTGGGACCTCAACACGGGACAGCAGGGCGATTTCTTCTATGAGCTTCCTGGTTGTTCTCTCGGTACGTGATAGCAACTTAATTATGTAATTTTCTCAAATTTTCAAAAAATTTAACTATTTTTTATTTGTTAGTCTGTATTTTTATACTATATATTGGATTATTATGGTAAGTCCATTCAAATATGCACAAAAAATTTGAATTTTTGATGGGGATGGTCAATCTTGGTCACTGATGTAAGGCATGCTTTTACCAGTTCAATGCGTAATATTAGAAACTATATGAGAACTTATTGAGCAATTTGCAAATGATAACACATAAAGGGGTTCTATTATGATTAGTACTATATTGAGCAATTTGCAAATGATATGTTCCTTTCAACAATGACTTAGTCCTTGTTGATTCCATCAATACCATGTACTAGAATCAAATAATTAAAGTGATATGATCTTATTTAATGTAGATTGACTTTCATATTAGATAATAGCACATTAATTAATACTTTTGAATAGGCATAGATGATAAAAAAATTTGAAGTAATTGTTTACTAGTACTTATTTGTTGGGTACATTTCTATGTTATTACAAGTTTCTATAGTCACTGTCAATCTATTATTTCAAATTTTCATAAACATTTGGGTCTTTTACAAATAAAAGGCACTGCACTATTTCACAATTACTTGACAAATTCAGTAATTTGAGCTAATTTCGCCAGGTGACGCTGACATACTGCAATGGCTGCCTTCGAAAAACTGCCTCATGGTCGCCACTCTATTCCCCCGTACCGACAACTGTTTCATCGGGCTTCTCGATTTCCGTGCCAAAACCATCCCGTGGTCATGGTCTGATGCCGGCATAGTAGTAACCCTAGAAGACAAGCGGGTCCTACACGCAATTGCCATGGAAGACGGGCATTCTCTATGCGTCATAAACCAATACGAGGATCTAGGTTTCATCGATCTCCGTGCCGGTACTGGCACCAACAGTGCCGGTACGGGCGTAAGGTGGAGTTCCAGGAGCAAACTAATGAACCGAAAGGTTCCGTTCGAAGAAAGCTGTTACCCGAAACTCGCAACTCATAATGGACAGCTGTTTTCCTGCATGAATGACAGTATCTCAGTTTTTAGTGGTTCTGAGCATGTGCTTACCAGTACGCTTAGTAGGAGTTATGGCGGTTCGATCTGCGATTTTTCAATTGGAGGTGATCGGCTGTTTGCACTGCACAATGAAGATAATGTGTTTGATGTATGGGAAACATCGCCTTCTCCGATCATTTAGATGATCAAATTTGAATTTTGTTTTGGACTGTGTGGGGTTACTGGGTTGTATTTATTTTTTTGGTTTTGTTTAAGAGGCTAATTAACAAAGATATGTGTGCTGAGGGGTTTTTGTTCATTTGGAGAGAGATAGTACAGGATTGGAGTGTAGATTATTAAACTGTAAATTTATATAGATGAAAGTAATTTTTTCTTCTCGTTTCTCTTTGAAGCAAATTACAGGTGTTTCAGCTAATTTATACAACTTGTATGCAAAATTTTGTAATTACATTTTTTTTCAAAGGCCAATTCTTTTTCATTGTTTAAATGCTAATTATTGAATTTTGATTCAGAATTTTGGATAACTAATATTTGTCTCCATGACTGAATCAATGCAATTTTCAATCAAAAATTCAAAATTGAAATCAGACGGCTCAGATAAAAGAAACCAGTTCAACTATTTTACCGTGTTCAATCAAGGCCGTTCGATTTTGATCAACCGCTTCGGAAACCTACATTCTGTCATCATTTCTGAAAAAAATTACACATATAAGCAGAATTCTGTCCATGAAAATAAATTAAGAAATTAATGAAATTAATTAAAATTTTAGTCTTCCTTTGGTTAAATAACTTTCCAACTTCCATGCATTTCTTATGAATTATGATCAATAACATGTGATGAGCAGTTGCACCTGCTAAAGTTAAATGGAAATTATGGAATAGGTCCCCAAACCTTTCCCTTAATATATATGTATACGTTAGGTAAAAGGGTAAAGTGCAAGTCAAATGAGTATCTGTGTGTACATATGCTATAGCTAGCATTGTATAAATAAACAACTAATTATATCATTTAATCATTGTGGTAAGTTCCAATTGTTCTTCCTTTTTGCCAAAATTAATCATATGTTTCAAGTTATCCCAATAGTCAAGGTGGAAAAGTTGGCTAAAACTAATGATGCCGTTTCCTATAATTTGTTGGCACATTAAAGGAATAAAATATATGTATAATGTAATTTGTTGGAGCTCAAAAGATTCAAGTGATACCCAATTCACCAACTACCAATTCCAATTGTGCAATCATGTTTTGAACAAATATTTTTTATATTTACAAAAATAAAGAAACATAAGAATTATTTAAAACAGATCCAACTAAGATACATTTTCAACGATATAATGTATATGGATATTAGTATATTATTCCAGTCAGATTTTTTATTTTAAATAAAATCAAATGGAATATTATTTCATTTTTCTGTCTATATATTTGGCCTACTATTAATAAGGCATGTAATTTATTTTTTATATAATTAACCTAATATTAGTACTTAGAAACCAAAACTTGTAATGCTTTCCTATATATGTTGCACTTTTTCTAATAAAGGAACAAATCAGAGACTAAAGTATCAACTACATATATATTGCTTTGAAGGCAAGCATTGCTATCTAAAAATAATATTGCTAGAAAAAGAAAGAAAAAAGTGATTCTTTTAGTACAAGAAAGAAAAATGTTAGCAAAGAATTCACAGTTTTACTCTATCGTCATCAACCTAAAAATCTTTGAGGGGACCCTTGAAAGCTACCAACCACTTTGCAAGATTGTAACAATTGTCACTAAATTCTGTCTTCACTCATAGATTTGTTCATCAGCCCTATTTAGATTATGTTGTGTGTGTGTATCTTTTTTTTTTATTATTATTGTAACAATTCCTGCTCTGAATAGTAATATAGAGTTTGGTTATTGGTAAACTTTTTATCTATTTCTAATTTCTATATAATTTTGTCCTATAATCATTTTTTTATTTTTTATTTTTTTAAAGAAACCCAACTATCTAATATTCACCAGAGCTCTCTCATGTGGATAGGGCGGAACCAAGTGAGCACGGAGGGGTCAACTGCCCTTCTTGGCTTTTATAATTGTATAGATGATATACAGGTCCACAAAATTTTGCCCCCTTCTGAAAATAATTTTGACCCCTCCAAATTTAGAATATAGAAAATTAGAAATTAGAGCATTGAAAATTAGAAGTTAGAGCATAGTTTTTTTATCTAATATCTAATTAGCTAGTGGGTTTGAACATAATTAGCTATTTAAATCTGATTTGCTATTTTCTTGCCCTCTTGATGAAAATTCAATCCGTTCCTGCATGTCGATTTCAAACATACACCTAACCACACTTTTTTTTTTTTTGTTATTAAACCAAACACTGATTGTTATAATGATATTTTTAATTGTAGATGTTCAATCAGTTTCCTCTTTATATATTCCTTTCTTATGGATATGAGCTTGCTTTGTTGTTGTTATTTTTTAATTAATTCCAATGACAAGCACTTTCTTTGTGAATAGACAGGAGACCTTTTTTGTCTTGTACTTTTTTTTTACTTAGATTTTGCTGCCAACAGAAGTAAAAATTGGAAGTTATCTTTAAAAAGTACACATTCATGCGTATAAAACAAGTTTGTATCGTTTGTCTTAATATGACATTTTTAATTGATAAATGAGGAGGAATCTGATTACAATATTTTTGAGTTACCACAAAATTATTCTTCTAATTGTTTATATTTTTAAAATCTAAATCGTCGATCCAAACCGTTTAACATGATTATCTAAATAAAATGTACTTGCCAATCAAATTTTACATTTTTTTGAATTTTTTTACTATTTAACAAGATGGGTACAAAATTCAATGGTCTGAATTTGACGTAAAATACTTAATAAATAGTAAAAAATTCAAAAAATAATAAAATTTGATCTGCAAGCACATTTTATTTAGATAATCATGTTGAACGGTTTGGATTGACGATTTGGCTTTGAAAAAGTAGAAAATGAGGAGAGTAACTTTGTGGTAACTCAAAAGTGTTGTAATCGGATCTCTCCTCTTGATAAATATGCACGTCTTAACTGCTTGTACTTTAAAATATAATTATTTTTTTTAAAAGTGGCCATACTTGATAAAAACAATTATTTACACCTTGTGTTGTTAAAAGTAAAAAAAATTGAATTTTGTATTTATATTTCGACAAAGTACTTAACTTGATTTTTTTTTATTAATATCTTGAAAAAAATTGGAGTCCGACTACTATAACACTAGTGTCATTTCAAATTAAATAACACCACATCTTAAACTATTGGATCTGCTTTAATATTCGTGTACAAGATAGCTTGGAATGACACTAGTGTCTTGCACGAATATTAAAGCAGATCCAATGGTTTAAGATGTGGTGTTATTTAATTTGAAATGACACTAGTGTTATAGTAGCCGGACTCAAAAAATTAGTGAATATTTCTGTAAAATAAGTTCCTATATAATAAAAGAACCTTCAATTGTAAAAGAAACCTTAAGCAGAAATTAAAGTTGTGCCTAAAAATTATTATATTACTCTTAATAAGCTTTTGATTGCATGTAAATGCAACAATATTTTATTATATTATTATCTAACGTCTCATTTTTTTTATTGGAGGGTGCTATTTTAAGCGTTAAATTTACAATATTGAGCGCACAAAGGAAGGGATTTGTTTTTCTTTATACCAATTTTTGTCCTTAGTAAAGATTCTTGGTATATTTTCTAAAATTCTGTGAGCAATTCATGTACTAATAAATAAATAAACAAACTTAAGAACGCAAATTTTATAATCTTTTTATTAGTTTTCTATCAAATTAGATAATTCTAATGAATTTAAACTAATACCATAGGATTTATAAAATTGGGTATACATATTTTTTTATATGAGTCACCTTTGATAGCTTATAGTGTGTATATGTATTGCTAATTTACATGTTAAAAAGTTGTTGATAGTTTAAGGCTTCACTTATGCTTAATTTGGAAGGTTTGGTAAATATTTTTATTTATGCTGAATATTTCTATAATGATATGTTTTTTTATTTGTTTTCCATTTCGTTTTCAAGTATTCAATCAACATTTGTTATACATGTAAGCAGGGGCGGACCCAGGAAATTTGATCAGGGGTAGGCACAATACTAATAAAAAAATTTCTGAATCCAAAAATATTTCAATGGAGTATGGCCCTTGCTATTTAAATTTTTCTGGGCCCAGGGATAGGCACAATAATGAATCAGGGGTAGGCACTTGGGTAAATTTATACTGGGCCTAATTTTTTTTTTTAAATCCAGGAGTAGGCACTTGCCTACCCCTGAGCCTTTATGGGTCTGCCCCTGCATGTAAGTTTGTTGTATTTTGGTGATTGTAATTTTCATGATTTTGGTCTAAGTTTTGAATTTATATGTAGCATGTGTTTTGCATTAGTTAGTACTTTATAAGATATGCATATATATATTATTATTTTTTGTGTATTTTAAAGAGGAAAAAAAATCTGATAATTGTATGATGCTTATTCATACATTCACGAAACCTGTCTTTTCATAATTTCATTACAAAATTATTAGAATGAGGAGGGTTCAAATGCCTCTATTTTTCATGCCTCCATCATGCCTCTATTTTTTAAAACTTTAATAACTCAAAATTTAAAACTTAAAAATCAAAATAAAACCGTTGGATATGATCTAAATCATTTTATCTATGCACATGTAAAAAATACTGACATTTTAATTTTGTTTTTGTTGTCATCAAGAGCTTGTAAAAAAACGTACTAATGTGGATAATTTCTAGACGTTGATTTTTCAACTTATTGATTCACATAAAAAACAAAATCAAAATATGATAATTTTTTATGAGCACATAGATTAAATGATGTAGATCATATCCAACGGTTTTATTTTGACTTTTAAGTTTTACATTTTGAGTTATTAAAGTTTTAAAAATGGAGGCATGGTGGAGGCATGAAAAATTGGAGGCATTGGAACCCTCCTCTATTAGAATATATATTTGAGATCAAAAATTAATTCAATAAATTAGTTCGAAGCAACATAATGCATCAAAGCTAGTAAATTTTGATCATTTTGATAAGTATATATCAAAATAATTGCATTTATTTCATCTAAAAATAATAAAATATCCTTCTTAAGCAAGGCTGGGCTCCTGTCAATTTTCTATGAAAAATGGATTGTTCCAGTTAGTCTTGAACCGGAGGCTCCATTACATACTATTGAATTGGATTTTAAACTGGAGGCTCCAGTCTAAATATAACTTCCAACTATTATTGATACAATTGGAGATGAACAGGATTGTTGCCTGTTGTTTGGGAGCTGTCTCAGTGTACCAACAGGTCCATTATCCAATGTCTGATAAAATTTCATGGGTACTCCCATAAAACCACAAAATAAGATACAAACCCTTTCATTTGAGAAAAGTTATAAACATTTAAATCATGTAATATTTAATACCAGAGTAGAATTAGAATGTTCTTCATATTTTACTGGATTGACTTCAAACAATGAATTCCAACAGTTGAAATCAATTTATTACGAGTGATATGTTTATATGCAGAAATTATAATTTTTTTGAATTAAATTAGTATAAAGTGAATAGGTAAAAAAAAAAAAGACTTATAAATTAAATTTTATTCATCAACTTTTTTTATCGTTTTCTAACCATTGACTTTATAATAAATTAATTCAACAATTTCTATATTTTAAGCACATCACCTTCAATGATTTAAATTTGTTGTTTGAAACCAATATGGTAAGTTTTGAAGTTAATTTGGTGAACTTAAAAACATTGTAGTTCTACTTGATGATGTCATAACAAATATAGTATTTTAAAAGTTTTGTAGGGGAATATGTAAAAATGGTGCCTCATAGCAAATTGTCAAGTGTCAACAGTATGTTTTTCAATCAGGTTGCTTCAGAGTTCAGACAATATTAATTTCTTTATTAATAGCAATTTTTTTTGTTAAATAAATTGGTCTATGAAAGTAACAAGACATGAATACATGTAAGTACAAACAAAACATTATTTTTCTTGATGAAGCTTTCAGAAATCTTATATTTAATTTGGGAATAGAAAAATGGTCGTTATATTTGTATTTAATTAATAATTTAAAGAGACATTGTTATGGTGGGTCTTTCTTTGCTTTAAAGTTAATAAATACAAGGTACATTGTACCATCTCTTTTTATGACACCACATTTATTATTCTAGTTTCTTTCCACCTAAAATCACATTTGTATTGAAAGATGTATCATGTTATCTTACCATGATTATAACAAAAGTTCCTTTACAAAAAAAAATTAAAATTATACTTGATATTAAAAAATTATAAAATTATGTCACACTGTAAAATTCTGCTCAAACTTCAATTTCTATCTCTTATCAGAAAAATGTATAAAGTTTAAGTATCTAAATATCGATTATCGCGTTATCGCAGAAAAACTAAAAAATAAAATCTATAGCTAGTTATAGCATCGAAAACGGCTGATAGCGCTATAGCTTTTAAAGTCCAAAAAAATTATAACGCAACTAACTCTAATAAGAATATATTTAAAATTCAAAATAATTAAAACTTATATCTCACCTTAAATTTTGCTCCATCTTGCTAGAAACTTTTGACTCCGTCATTACATATAATTTAAATTAAAAGTGTAGTAATTATGATAAAATACACATAAAGCATTCTGTCTAAAGACCATTGACTCATTGACTCCGTCTCATAAAGCATTTGTCAAAATCTTTATAATTATTAAATATATCCAATGGGTCAATAATTAATTGTATTGTGGGACCCACACGTAATCCGAACAAAGACCAAAGACTAAAAAATTTTGAATTTGCGTTTTCTCTTACTAAAATTCATAATTACTAGGAGGGTTCAAATGCACTGTGGTTTTGTGCTCCAATTATACTCCACATTTTTATCTTCGTTTTCAAAGTCTGAACAGTCGATCTGAACCGCTTAACATGATTGTCACAATAAAATATGCTTGGAGACCGAATTTTATATTTTTTAGAATTTGTTTACTATTTTTTTGGATAGATACAAAAGCTTTGTTTTCAGGAGATCCTGGACCATCCAAAAAAGCAATATTGTACCTATCTAATAATATAGTTAAAAAGTTCCAAAAAATATTAAATTTGGTCTCCAAGCATATTTGTTTAAATAATCATGTTGAGCGGTTCGGATCAACTATTCGGACTTTGAAAACAGAGATAAATATGTGGAGCATAATTGAAGCACAAAACCATGGTGCATTTGAACCCTCCTCTTATATATCTTAGTTTTCAAATTTAAAAAAATCACTAATTTATCAAATTTATTGTTTATTCTATTAAAACTCTTTTAAATTTATAAATTTCAAATTATCTTTTATTGAAAAAATAAAAATATATAGTATTTGTGAGAGAATTGTTTAATTTTCTAATTGATGTAAATTGTTTATTTCTCTATATGTGGCCCACATACGCTTGTATGTATATTTTTATTTTTCCTATAATTGAAATTAAAATGTGTAGTAATTAGGATAAGATTAGCATAAAGCATTATGCCTAGTTTTCTCGAGACAGATGCCTGGTGCATTGTTAATTTGTCAAAAAAATTATAATTATTAAATACATCTAGTGGTTCATTAATTAATTGTATTATATGACCGACCACTCCCATTAATTAATTGTATTACATATCGTAAATATATTTATCTTTTTAAATTTCAAAGGTTCACTTGTTTATCAAATTTATTATCTTTTCTATTAAAACTTATTTTAAATATATAAAATTTTGGACTATTCTTTATTAAAAAATAAAAATATAAGCATTTGTGTCAGAAATTTTCAGTCTTCTAATTAATCTAAATAATTTATTTCTCTTATGATGCATATGTAGTAACATTTAGATATACGCTTGCACGTAAATTTTTATTTATCATATAATTTAAATGAGAAGAGTTCAAATAACTCATGTCTTTTATGTCGTATCGTGCCTCATATCTTATATCTTAGTTTTCAAAGTTCAAACTGTCAATCCAGATTATTCAACATAATATTCATATTAAAATATGCTTGTAGATCAAATTAAATATTTTTGTATTCTGATTATATATTTTTTTAAATAGGTACAAAATCACTGTTTTTGAAACTATTTTAAAAAATAGTAAAAAGTTCAGGTCATCCGTTCTAATTTAGAAATATAAAATTTGAACTCCAATTATATTTTAATAAAAATATCATATTAAGTAGTTCATATTAACTTTGAAAACGAAAATATAGAATACGAGACATTTGAAACCATTCCTCAATTGAACTTTTAATTAAATATAATTAGGATAAGATAAAGCATAAAGCATCATATCTAGTGCCTAGTTTTCTCGAGATTGATGTCGGGTGCATTGTTGATTAGTCAAAATCTTTATATTAATTAAATATATGTAGTGGTTCGTTAATTAATTGTATTGCGGGTCCCACCACCACCAGTAATCCGTGCTTCTGGAAACAAAAGCAGAATTGGAATTTTTTATTTTTTTTAATATGGAGTGACAACAAAAGGTAAAAAAAGATGGATTATTCCATTTAGCACTGTTGCTTTTTATGTGCTGAATTTTTCAATTCCAGTAAAAGAAAAAAAAAGTGATTTTTGAGTTATTAACAGATTCTGAATTTGAATCATCCAAAATCCAAATACAAATTCCATATATAAAGTGTTTTTTTATTTATATACAAATCTAAATAGGTAGATATATAGCCAAGTTAGGAAATGCTTAGCCTCCTCCATATTTAAAATTAGTTATGCATATATACATTTAATTGATTTTTTTTTTACATAGTTCAGTTCCTCATAAAATTTAAATTTGTGTTTGTAATTTAGTGGTTAAAATTCTACTTTGCGGTTGTGGTGACTTGAGTCCAGATTTTAATGGCCACACATCACACACATTATGCATTTATTTATGTTTTAGTCTCCAACCTAAATTTTCTAGTTCTATTCTTGATTATCGAATATTTGTTTTCGATTCAAATGTGGATCAACTTATATATATATATATATATATATATATAGAGAGAGAGAGAGAGAGAGAGAGAGAGAGAGAGAGAGAGAGAGAGGAGGGTTCAAATGCCTCAATTTTTTGTGCCTCCATCATGCCTCCATTTTTAAAAACTTCAATAACTCAAAGTTTAAAACTTAAACGTCAAAATAAAACCGTTAGATGTGATCTATGTTATTTTCTCTATGTGCTCATGAAAAATTATCACATTTCAATTTTGTTTTTATGTGAATCAGTAAGTTGAAAAATTAATGTCTAGAAATTATCCACATTAGTATACATTTTATGACAACCAAAACAAAGTTGAAATGCCATAATTTTTTACACGTGCATAGATAAAATGATGTAGTTCATATCCAACGATTTCATTTTGAATTTTAAGTTTTAAAAATGAAAATATAATGGAGACTCAAAAAATGAAAGCATTTGAACCCTCCTCATATATATATATATATCCTTATATATATATATATATATATATATATAAAAATTGAGTTAACAGATAATGAATATTCATTGAGAACTTTATCTTATATCCTAAACAAACAAACAAAAAACAAACAAACGAAAAGCGGGGCCACCACGGCCGTCAAATTGGATTTGCATCATTTTGGGCCATAAAGTATTAAAATCATGACCCAAATTTCCGAAAATATATTAATTTGTATGACCTTTTCAAGACAAAGATTGCCTATCTTTAGGCCTGTTTTTATTTGGTTGTTTCTCCTAAATAGGCCCCATTATTTTGACTATTAGTCCTGTTAGCTAGACAATTTGGCAATATCATAGTATTAGTAAAATATTATAATTGTACTATTCTGTTATTCTATAACCCAATCCAATTGAGAAGAGAGAGAAGTACATTGTAGATCTCATTCAAATAAGAATAACAAAATTATTTTGAGAATAATACTATTGTCATGAATTCAAACACAAGTGTGAGTATTTCTTTTCTGAAAATTGAAATTGGAGTTTATAACACTATTTTTTTTGTATTTCTATTTCTTTTAATTTCATGTCTATATTATGCAGCCCTGATAGCATGGCAAAAAATAATTCAATTCATCATATATGCTTATTTTTTTTCTAACCCAACAAAAACTAGTGGAATTGAGGTATGATTTAATTTCCAAGCCCGTTATGTTTTTTGGATCCAATTTAGCCATTGTTTTCTTTCATATATGGGCTAGTCACCAAACCTCATTAATGCCATTAAGCCCAGTTACATATTACCCAAGCCAGTAACCTCTTCTTTGCTACTAAATATGAGCGTCATTAAATTTAATCAATATTTATTAAAACGAACAAGCTCAATTATGTAATAATTTCAGCTATTTGTTGACTCAGTTGACTTGGGTTCCCTCAGCTTGCAAACAATGCAAAGAGCACACTTCTATAGTGGACTATGCCAAGTGCCAACTCAGCTTTGGTGCTCTCTGGCTGACATGTGGGGCTCTAACGAATATTTCTAATTAGAATTTGTAGTTCTTGGTATATATAAGAGTGTTCAAATGCCTCATTCTTTCTGTATGTCATTGTATTTCATATTCTATATCTTCATTTTTGAAGCTCAAACTTTCGATCCTCAACAAAATATCGATATTAAACTATGCTTCCGGATCAAATTTAATATTTTTTGGAACTCTCATTTTTTATTTTTCTAAGTTAGATACAAAATTGTTATTTCTGAACCATCCAAAAATAATAATTTTGTACCTATCTAAAAGTATAGTAAAAATTTTCTAAAAAATATAAAATTTGAACTTCAAACATATTTTAATATAGATATCATGTTGCACGTTTCGGACTGAAATTTTGAACATTGAAAACAAAGATATATGATATGAAGCACGATGGGACATGACAGGCATGAGGCATTTAAACCCTCCTCCATATATAATAACAATAATATTTATATGAAAGTATTTAACAGTGTGATGATATGTTCTCAAATTATAAAATTAAAAAAAATATATTTAATGCACGATTCAATTAATAATTACCCAAAAATAAATAACATGCATTAATTATCTGGATGGATTTGACTCCGAATCCGGTTCTAATAACAGAAGTTGAAAGGTTATGGTTGGAAATTGAAAATTAACACTAATTGATACATACACAAAGAATGAACTAATCAATAAACGGAATATCAGCAAAAAAAAAAAAATCTGTTAAGAATCTTAGCAATATTCTCTCAATGCTATAAACCGTCCGATCTCTATTAAGACAGATCCCCTATAGTTTTTCCATTGGTACCGGATTGAGATTTGCCTGACTTAGATTAATGGCAAGTTTGATAAAAAAACACTGATCAAATTATTGATCACAAGAGCTAACATGACATAAAATAAGCGAGCTAAAAGCCACATACATTTTGCAAGACCGTCAGAATATATACAAAATTATGCCAAGCGAAGTTGTCTACTTAATTATGTCACACTAGTAACAGTACTATGCATCATTGGAAACAAGTGAGGGCATAAATGCAAATACGTCATCAAAATAAATTAATGATCCAGCAATTGAGTAGTTGAGAAGTCACTGTTGACGAGCGACTTTGTTCTAGTCAAATGACTAATGAACCGAAAATTTTCTTAATGGAAAAATAACTAAATAAATATCAATAATGAGAAAATATTTCGTGAAAATTCGATTTGTAGAAAAAATGTGATAGTCTATAACGTCTAGAGGAGGTTATCGACCATCATGGCCAGCTTAATGAAATTAAGTTACTGCTAATTAATTGAAATAAAATCCAGTGTTGGCCGTTGTTGACTATCACTGCCAGAGAAATTTTGAAAAAAATAAAAATTATGGCCGTTGTTGTCTAACAACCGAGAAAAGATTAGTTGGTCTTCAACATATTTTCTGTAATCAATTGATTTGGTCCCATGGCTCCAAAGCAATGCACCGCATAGTATTCATTGTTTGCACCCAGTGTATAAGTTAAGAGCTATTTTCTGCAATTTCTACTCTAGTAGGACCCACATATAGTGATTCAATTGTTTAAACGGTCAATAAGTTCAGCAACAATAAAATTTGTGGTCCAAGTCAAGGCAAAGATCTACAAATCGAGGGGTTTTGTAGGGATTACGACCAAAAAACTTTTTTTTTCACTACATGTTTCTAGTGCTGACAGACCATAACAGACAGCAGACTGTGATACCCCACACCGTCCTGTTTTAATTCCGTTAATTAAAAATAAGCCGTTTTCGCTAATCGGACCGCGATGGTTATGGACTATAAAGTTTTTCATACATTCCAAATTTTCACGAAAACCTTCTTCATTGTCGATATTTTCTTATTTAATTTTCTATTGATAAAAATTTCGGTCAAATGAATGTCTATATATGATTCCCATTTAAATCCGTACATGGTTCATCCTTAAATATAGAAAATCATAAAACAGATCGGGAAAATAATAACTGTTGAATTCCGTCTCCGTCGTCGGACTTAGCGCAGGCCGATAAAACCGAATTCACATCCAATGCAATACCTGACTGAAAACAATTAGAGTGAGGCTATGGTGCTATGCATAGCAATGATAGCTAGTGTACTACGACTCAATATGGTACTTTTTAAAATTCTAACGGTCGATCCAACCGTTCAATGTGATAACCATATGAATATGTACTTGCAAACTAAATTTTATATTTTTTCGAATTCTTTTACTATTTTTTTGGGATAGGTAGAATTTTGATGGTCCAGAATTTTCAGAAAACATTGATTTTTCTACCTATCTAAAAAAATATAAAATTTAGTTTGCAAGTACATATTCATATGATTATTACTGGAACGGGTTGATCGACCGTTAAGAATTTAGAAAGTACAATATTGAGCCGTAGTACACTAACCATCCTGCTATGCGTAGCACCATAGGCTCACTCAAACAATTAACAAATACTTCATCACGATATTAAAATTAAGAGGGCTTTTCTGCAAGCTTCTCATTATACAAATAGAAAATCTCTAGCAGCTTCTAGGTTTTCTTCGTCTCCATCTCCAATTCTTCGGGAGTGAGAAATAAAATTGTTAGGGGACCAATGTCCCGACTAATAGTTGTGAAAATTAATGGAGTGGTCCTTATCGGGTCCGGCCATGTTCCCGACTTTGACTACATGTATGAACATGCATGACTTTGTTGTGAGACTTGGACTAAACTAACAAATCCAGATTTTAATCCAGATTGAGTCTATATAATAAGGCCTTATTCTTTATCTCCAAGCTCATTGACAAAAGTTGTC
>JAJGRW010001189.1:300176-426831 GCA_025461045.1 Carex parvula | reverse complement strand
TTTTGTCTAGTTCATGTTGTATTTTATCTTGTTCTTGTTGTATTTCATATTTCTCTAGTTGTGATGGTGGTCTTTCAAGTTCTTCTAGTTTTCTTTCACCATCTACTAGTTTTCTTTCACGTTCTTATAGTTGTGTTTCATATTCTAGTCTTTCATTTTCTACTGGTTTCTTTCATCTACTACATGTTGTATTTCATATTCTTCTATTTGTATTTCATCTTCTCTAGTTGTCTTTCACCTTGTACTAGTTGTCATTCATGTTTTACTTGTTGTCTTTCATGTTCTTCTAGGTTTCTTTCACCTTCTACTAGTTGTCTTTGATTTTCTACTGGTAGTCTTTCATCTTCTTCTAATTGTCTTTCATCTCTACTAGTTGTCTACTGTGTTGCATTTCACATGCTTCTAGTTGTATTTCATCTTCTTCTAGTTGTCTTTCACCGTGTACTGGTGTCATTCATGTTCTACTTGTAGTCTTTCATGTTCTTCTAGTTGTCTTTCATCTTCTTCTAGTTGTCTACTGGTTGTCTTACACCTTCTACTAGTTGTCTTTCATGTTCTTCTAGTTGTCTTTTTCACCTTCTACTAGTTGTCTTTCTTGTTCTACTAGATGTCTTTCATCTTCTACTAGTTATCTACTGGTTGTCTTTCATGTTCTACTGGTTTTGGTTTTCTATCGTCTACTACAGGTTGTATTTAATCTTCTTCTAGTTGTATTTCATATTCTTCTAGTGGTTTTCATGTTCTTCTTGTTGTATTTCATCTTATTCACGTTGTCTTTCATCTTCTTCAAGTTGTCTACTAGTTGTCTTTCGTCTACTACAAGTTGTATTTCATCTTCTTCTAGTTGTCTTTCACCTTGTAATGGTTGTCTTTCATGTTCTACTAGTTGTCTTTCATCTTCTTATAGTTGTCTTTCACCTTCTTATAGTTGTCTTAATGTTCTTCTAGTTATCTTTCATGTTCTTCTAGATGTATTTTCTCTCTTCTAGTTATCTTTCATGTTCTTCTAGATGTATTTTCTCTTCTAGATGTATTTTTACACGTTCCGCGGCTAAGTTCCTGTTCTTAGGGCTAGGCAGTAAAACCTTGTTACTCTTGATGTTTGATATATATATATTTCTGTTGATTATGATTTCTTGTTGTTGAAACAAAATACTTTTGTGATTTACTATCTCTCATCTAACTTCAATGATCTAGTTTGAGTCGTTAGGGTAGTGACAGTGCTTTAATGGAAGAGAAACTATTTGTATGAATTAGCCTCGTTGAGATCTATTAGGTTTATGTGAAGAAAATCTTAGCGGGAAAACCATAAACCAGACCAACAAAATGCGTACCAAATTCCATCACTTGCGTAAAGTAAATCGCAGTGATCTGTGTAGTAATTTGGGGTATTTGAGAGATCAGACATTTGCGTAAGGTAAATCGCAGTGTCCTATGTAGAATCTCGGTGAAAGATCTGTCATTCTTTGCGTAACATAAATCGCAGTGACCTATGTGGTGTCTTTCATTAAACAACAACAGGAAATCAGAACGCAACAGGAATATATTGTCAAGGCGGACTGAGTGGCAATGGTGTGCCGAAACCCTAGGAATTCTCATCTCTATCTTTATTTTAATTACTTTTAATTGCTTCCTAATTTACATTGATCACAACAACATCTCTCAATTTATAGATTTCGTCTAGCCTTTCGAAAGATTGTGATTCGATCGCTCAAAGCATTGAACCAATATTTCCTGTGGATCGACCTCGAATATACTACTCGATAGGATTGTGCGCTTGCAGTCCGAACCGATAGCATTTATGAGTTTATAAATATTAAAAGAAACATTGTTCTCTTTTGAGTGATCAATGATTGAGATTCGGTCAAGAGAGTAGCGGCTGTGCTGGTGGGGAATTGAGCGACTCTGAGGCGTGGATGGGGAGGAGACGAGCCTGAGGGAGAGAGGTACGGGGGTGGGGGGGTGGGTGGGTGGGCGGGGGTTGGGAGATGGCGGCTAGGGTTTCTTCCGATCGCCTCAGAGTCGCTGGCGCTTGGGAGTTTGAATGATTCTGATTTACTCAAATTTCAGTTACATCAGAAAATTTGAATTCAGTTTTTTCTTTTCTGTCATATTTTAAATTTATAGTATAATAGATATATGAAATTATGAATTTTAAAAGAGAAAAGAAGTAATTAATTTTGAGATTTTTTTGAGGCTATATATAAAAATCCCCCCTATTAGCAAGCACACAAATTTACTCTTATGCCCTTTCTTTTGGAGCAATCATTTCATCGTGTCTTTTTTATCTTCCCTTCCCACACAAATATAAAATTTCATAATTATTTCTTACTATTTCAAGTCAATTGTTCCGAAATTTTTTTAGTTAACACAAAAAAAATCAAAATTAAATGATTACCACCCTCCTCAGCATATTTTCAATTCTACCACCCACGCAGATCCAATTCGCGCACCAAAATGAGTTGGTGAGCGGATTGGGTTGGCGCACCAATTGGTGCAAAATTAGTGCTCAAACAGAATAAAACGCACCGAAGAGCACCAATTGGAGTACCCAACCAAGTGCCCAAATTATTTGGTTGCTACTTAAATTGGATTAAGTTATTTCATTTTTTTTTTTTTTGAGTTTTAAGTACAACTGTCAAGAGAAGAGAGAAATTGAAAAATAAATCTTTAGTGTGACTGTGACCCTACATATAGAATAAATATAGAGTAAGTTAATCCGTCTAAAGAAATAATTAAACTTACTCTGTTGTAACTTTAACTTCAGTTAATCATTTGAACCCATTAAATATGCGCAAGAGCATAGAGTAGCAGCAAAGCAAAGAAGACTTTGCATGCCTACGGGCTTTTTGCCAAAATAAAAAATAAAAGAAGACTTGGTAACTGGGCTTAATGGCATTAATGGGCTCAGTTGGATCCAAAAACATAATGGGCTTATGTATGATTGTTCCCTCCGTGTAAATGCTTGGTTTCATCCTCCGCCGTGTAACACATGCATGACATACTCGAGTGGATGAATTTGCAAGAGAAAATTTTAAAATGATCGAACAATCTATAGCCACGCACGATCCGAACTTTCAATTGCATCTCACAAGATCATGAGATTTTTAGTTTAAAATTTGGGAAAGAAAAAGGTACTTCATTATGTATCCTTTTTTTTTTATGTCTTCTCTTGCATTAAAAATTATAAATACGGCAATTTTTAGTTAGTTTGAATGGTTCAGAAATATCTTAGATATGTTTTCCAAATATCTTAGAAGTTTTACAAAATGTTACAGGATCAATTTCAGAAATTCTGTGTTTTTTGAAAAACTTTTACATAAAATTTCAAACGTTTTGTTTGCATACAAACTCAAATTGATCTGAATCAGATCCAATTCGAAATGACGTTAAATTTGAAACGTACATAAATTGGATGAGCTTAAACTCGACCCGAAATCCAACAATGATCTCATGTTTAACTTGCACAAATCCGACTTCGATCTGAATCCGACCTGGTCTCACCCAACCAAATCGATAATTTTAAAAGTCAAACTAATCGAAATTCAATTTGACCCAACTTAAAATTAACCGAATACCGATGCTCTTCGTATGAAAAGTTGCAGGTTCGAAACCTGATCTTTGCTCAAAAAGAAAAAGAAAAATATATCTTTCTCCCCAGTGTGACCCACATTAAAGAAACATCGTTTCTCCCCAGTTAACCAGCAACTTGAAAAAAAACTCAGGAGAAATAAACTAGGTATCCATCCATGTATTATCGATATTAATTAATTCGATAGAAGGGTATACAGAAACATTTGAGTTTTAATTGATGAATTCCTAAGAAACAAGTCTTATTTGCTCTTTTGTTTGCAAGCCAACATCCAAAATATATATTAATATTTGAGTAATACAGTGTGATTTGTAAAGCCACATACAATTGCATGCACTTCATAAAACAAACTTAAACCGTGCATCATATAGAGCTGAATTACATTGAAGAACACGAATAATCCCGGCATAATTAATCAATACGAACTGAGAAAAACCAGCACCATAAAATTGAACATGAGCAATGCTCTAATTCCTACAAAATTGTTGCCAAGTTTTGCTGCTGCTCCAGTATCACCAATTTTCACATCAACACCTTCTCTATATCCATACCTTTTAGTCTTCCAAAATAAATAATAATTATACGTCACTGATGTTTCGAGGCCTACCCGGAAAACCTTGAACCCGTTAGCCGAGATCTCCCGCTTTGCGCCATCCAAATCAAGACCTGTTGTGTTCACCATTCCCCAATATTCAATTTCATCTTTTATTAGATCGAATTCAGGTACAGTGAAATTGGCTATGGAGTGGTCCTGGCTTGGGCTATCATAGAATGTTACATTTATAGGATCGTAGTATACATCTGGGGACTTGAAAGATTGTAGGACTGGAATGGAGAATTTTTTCAAGGTGAAATCAAAAGCTATAGTTGCATCGTTTGAAGAGTTCAAAGATTTGTCAAGGGCTGGAATGTAGAATTTTGTTAGTACAAAAGAAGGGGGATAATGAACCGTGTTATATATCACACATAATATCAATAAAGCAGGCAAGGACAGAATCCAATGAACTGCCTTATCCCACATCAGTTCCAACCCCTCTTCTAGATCTATCATTTTATTGTTCCTCTTCTTTTACAAGCTGCCTGCTACAACGTAAATAAATCAGAACAAAATGGAATATATACATAGAGAGAGGTAGGCTAGTCTGCTTACATAAATTTAATGTGATTTCCATAACTAAATTTGATTGGAGACTAATTTTTTTTTTAGAATTTTTTTTCATTATTTTTTAGATAGATAGAAAATTATTAATTTGAAAGATTTTGGATCATAAAAAAAAAACCCAATGATTTTCTACCTACCTAACAACAGAGTAAATATTTCTGAAAAATGTGGTCTTTGAGCACATTTTAATATGGGAGATCATATTGAATGGTTTTGATGAACTATTTGGATTTTGTAAACGGAAACATGAAAAGGAATTAAAACATGACCTTCATAGCGCGTGCGCACGCACACACAAATATACCAAACATGATAGAACAAATAGATCTGCTCTATTAATCTGTAGTATATACTATAAAAAATTTGATTTTATACGGGAAGAACAGTTGCAGATCACTTTTTTTTTAAACTAAAAGTTTAGTACAAAAAAAGGAGCTTTAATTTAAGTAATTCTTACCTTTCGCAGGGGAGGAGCTTCTGGTGAAATTTAGTTGACAACTTTTGTCAATGAGCTTGGAGATAAAGAATAAGGCCTTATATATATAGACTCAATCTGGATTAAAATCTGGATTTTGTTAGTTTAGTCCAAGTCTCACAACAAAGTCATGCATGTTCATACATGTAGTCCAAGTCGGGAACATGGCCGGACCCGATAAGGACCACTCCCATTAATTTTCACAACTATTAGTCGGGACATTGGTCCCCTAACAATTTTATTTCTCACTCCCGAAAGAATTGGAGATGGAGACGAAGAAAACCTAGAAGCTGCTAGAGATTTTCTATTTGTATAATGAGAAGCTTGCAGAAAAGCCCTCTTAATTTTTAATATCGTGATGAAGTATTTGTATAATTGTTTGAGTGAGCCTATGGTGCTACGCATAGCACGGATGGCTAGTGTACTACGGCTCAATATTGTACTTTTTAAAATTCTAACGGTCGATCCAACCGTTCAATGTAATAATCATATGAATATGTACTTGCAAACTAAATTTTATATTTTTTTAGATAGGTAGAAAAATCAATGTTTTCTGAAAATTCTGGACCATCAAAATTCTACCTATCCAAAAAAATAGTAAAAGAATTCGAAAAAATATAAAATTTAGTTTGCAAGTACATATTCATATGGTTATCACATTGAACGGTTGGATCGACCGTTAGAATTTTAAAAAGTACCATATTGAGTCGTAGTACACTAGCTATCCTTGCTATGCATAGCACCATAGCCTCACTCTAATTGTTTTCAGTCAGGTATTGCATTGGATGTGAATTCGGTTTTATCGGCCTGCGCTAAGTCCGACGACGGAGACGGAATTCAACAGTTATTATTTTCCCGATTTTTATGATTTTCTATATTTAAGGATGAACCATGTACGGATTTAAATGGGAATCATATATATAGACATTCATTTGACCGAAATTTTTATCAATAGAAAATTAAATAAGAAAATATCGACAATGAAGAAGGTTTTCGTGAAAATTTGGAATGTATGAAAAACTTTATAGTCCATAACCATCGCGGTCCGATTAGCGAAAACAGCTTACTTCTAATTAACGGAATTAAAACGGAACAGTGTGGAGTATCACGGCCTGCTGTCTGTTATGGTCTATCGGGGCCCGAAACATGTAGTGAAAAAAAAGTTTTCTGGTCGTAATCCCGACAAAACCCCTCGATTTGTAGATCTTTGCCTTGACTTGGACCACAAATTTATTGTTGCTGAACTTATTGACCGTTTAAACAATTGAATCACTATATGTGGGTCCCTACTATAGTAGAAATTGCAGAAAATAGCTCTTAACTTATACACTGGGTGCAAACAATGAATACTTTTAGAGAGCCCAAACCGGTGCATTGCTTTGGAACCATGGGACCAAATCAATTGATTACAGAAAATATGTTGAAGACCAACTAATCTTTTCTCTGGCCGTGATAGATAACAAAGGCTAAAAAAATTTTTTTTTTTTCAAAATTTCTCTGGCCGTAATAGACAACAACGGCCAGTACTAGATTTTATTTCAATTAATTAGCGGTAACTTAATTTCGTTAAGCTAGCCATGATGGTCGATAACCTCTTCTGGACGTTATGGACTATCACATTTTTTTACAAATCGAATTTTCACAAAATTTTTTCTCATTATTGATATTTTTTTATTTATTTTTCTATTAATAAAAATTTCGGTTCATTTGACTAGAACACCTTCCAATTTCAAGTCGCTCGTCAACAGTGGCTTCTCAACTACTCAATTGCTGGATCATTAATTTATTTTGATGACGTATTTGCATTTAAGCCCGAAATTTTTATTAATAGAAAAAATATTAAATTAATGTCGACATAGAATAAAGAAGTCGTCAGATTTTGAAATCTAACAAAGACGTTACCTTTCGTAACGTCCAGGGGACGTTACGAAAGGTAACGTCCCGATTAACAATATTTAGCCACGCAATTAGAAGCGGAGCTGGCCGTTGAGAACGGTGATGTCTAGAGAAAAAAGGAAAAAAAAAAAACTCTCTGACCGTTAAGAACGGTGACATCCAGGGACCCTCGTGTAGGATTTGAGTTGTTGAGTTTACAATCAAACATGACCTTCAAAAATTAGCCATTTTAGTCAAATATTTCCTTTGCCGCAAGTGCCAAAAAAAATTAAGTGGCAGACAAGGTGCTATTTTAAATAACAGTGAGGCTATGGTGCTATGCATAGCACCAATTGGGTCCGTACTACGGCTCAAAATTGACTTTTTAAAATTCTAACGGTCGATCCGAACCGTTCAACATGATTATAAAATGAATATATACTTGCAAACCAAATTTTACATTTTTTTGAATTTTTTAACTATTTTTTCGAAAATCACTTGATCTGAACATTCTGGACCATCCAAAAACAGCCTATCTAAAAAATAGTAAAAAAATTCGAAAAAATGTAAAATTTGGTTTGCATGTACATATTCATTTTATAATCATGTTGAACGGTTCAAATCGACCGTTAAAATTTTAAAAAGTCAAATTTTGAGCCGTAGCACGGACCCAATCCGTGCTATGCATAGCATCGTAGCCTCACTCTTCAAATAATATGATCCAGCCGACAAGCAGCTAATCAATACATTTGCAACCGGAGAGGATCCAAACTGACAAGCACACATAAATAAAACAAAAAAATATTGAACTCTAATATCAATGCAAAATATTTTACACCTTATAAAAATATATTTTACACAGAGAAATTGTTTTTTAATTACCATTTACTTACATAACATGTAAAAAAAGAACACCATATACTCTATAAACAATATTTGCATATTTATCTACACCATGATTGCAACAGAGAATCTGCACTAAAAAACACTTCATGGTCAAAAGGTCACCTTCTTAGTCAACTTTTTGTACGCTCACACCTCACAGTACAAGCAATTGCATTTTTCTGTCAAGAACTCAAATCCTACACGAGGTCCCTGGACGTCACCGTTCTCAACGGCCAGATAGTTTTTCTTTTTCTTTTTCTTTTTTTCCTGAATGTCACTGTTTTCAACGGCCTGCTCCGCTTCTAATTGCATGGCTAAATATTGTTAATCGGGACGTTATGAAAGGTAACGTCTTTGTTATTTTCAAAATCTGACGAATTCTTTATTCTATGTCGATATTAATTTAATATTTTTTCTATTAATAAAAATTTCGGCATTTAAGCCCTCACTTGTTTCCAATGATGCATAGTACTGGTACTAGTGTGACATAATTAAGTAGACAACTTCGCTTGGCATAATTTTGTATATATTCTGACGGTCTTGCAAAATGTATGTGTTTTTCAGCTCGCTTATTTTATGTCATGTTAGCTCTTGTGATCAATAATTTGATCAGTTTTTTTTTTATCAAACTTGCCATTAATCTAAGTCAGGCAAAACTTAATCCGGTACCAATGGAAACTATTGGGGATCTGTCTTAATAGAGATCGGACGGTTTATAGCATTGAGAGAATATTGCTAAGATTCTTAACAGATTTTTTTTTTTGCTGATATTCCGTTTATTGATTTAGTTCATTCTTTGTGTATGTATCAATTAGTGTTAATTTTCAATTTCCAACCATAACCTTTCAACTTCTGTTATTAGAACCGGATTCGGAGTCAAATCCATCCAGATAATTAATGCATGTTATTTATTTTTGGGTAATTATTGAATCGTGCATTAAATATATTTTTTTAATTTTATAATTTGAGAACATATCATCACATTGTTAAATACTTTCATATAAATATTATTGTTATTATATATGGAGGAGGGTTTAAATGCCTCATGTCTTTCATGTCTCATCGTGCCTCATATCATATATCTCTGTTTTCAAAATTCAAAATTTTAGTCCGAACGTGCAGATATTCATATTAAAATATGTTTGGAGTCCAAATTTTATATTTTTTGGAAATTTTTTTACCATACTTTTAGATAGATACAAAATCATTATTTTTAGATAGTTCAGAAACAACAATTTTGTATCTAATTTAAAAAAATAAAAAATAAAAGTTCCAAACAATATTAAATTTGGTCTGGAGACCGGAAGCATAATTTAATATCGATATTTTCTTGAGGATCGAAAGTTTGAGCTTAAAAAATAAAGATATAGAATGTGATGCACAATGACATACAGTAAGAATGAGGCATTTAAACACTCTTATATATACGAAGAATTACAAATTCTAATTACAAATATTCGTTAGAGCCCCACATGTCAGCCAGAGAGCACCAAAGCTGAGTTGGCACTTGGCATAGTCCACTATAGAAGTGTGCTCTTGGCAAGCTGAGGGAACCCAGGTCAACTGAGTCAACAAATAGCTCAAATTATTACATAATTGACCTTGCTCGTTTTAATAAATATTGATTAAATTTAATGACGCTCATATTTAGTAGAAAACAAGAGGTTACTGGGCTTAATGACATTAATGAGGTTTGGTGACTAGCCCATATATGAAAGATATCAATGGCTAAATTGGATCCAAAAAACATAACGGGCTTGGAAATTGAATCATACCTCAATTCCACAAGTTTTTGTTGGGTTAGAAAAAAAATAAACATATATGATGAATTGAATTATTTTTTGCCATATGTAATATATATCATCATGCTATCAGGGCTACATATTAGACATGAAATTAAAAGAAATAGAAATACAAAAAATAGTGTTATAGACTCCAATTTCATTTTTCAGAACAGAAATACTCACACATGTGTTTGAATTCATGACAATAGTATTATTCTCAAAATAATTTTGTTATTCTTATTTGAATGAGATCTACAATGTACTTCTCTCTCTTCTCAATTGGATTGGGTTGTAGAATAACAGAATAGTACTCTTCAAACTATAACTATTCTGAAAAATCCAATTCCAATTATATTTGTAGTACTGCATTGAAATATCACAATTTTGACATTCTTCTACACTATTCGGATTAGCACTATTTTCACATTATTTAAAGTATAAAGGTCTCGATTTGTGATGTCTATTTTTAAATTCAAATATTTACACTAACATCTTGCCACAACTCATTATAATATTTTACTAATATTATGATATTGCCAAATTCTCCAGCAAGACTAATAGTCAAAATAATGGGGCCTATTTAGGAGAACAACCAAATTAAAACAGGCCTAAGGATAGGCATCCTTTGTCTTTAAAAGGTCATACAAATTGATATATTTTAAGAAATTTGGGTCAAGATTTTAATACTTTATGGCCCCAAAATGTTGCAAATCCAATTTGACGGCCGTGGTGGCCCCGCTTTTCATTTGTTTATTTTTTGTTTGTTTGTTTAGGATATAAGATAAAGTTCTCAATGAATATTCATAATCTGTTAACTCAATTTATATATATATAAGTTGATCCACATTTGAATCGAAAACAAATATTCTATAATTAGGAATAGAACTAGAAAATTTAGAAAATTTAGGTTGGAGGACTGAAACATAAATATAATGTGTGTGATGTGTGGTCATTTAAATCTGAACTCAAGTCACCACAACCGCAAAGTAGAATTTTAACCAGTAAATTACAAACACAAATTTAAAATTTTGTGAGGGACTGAACTATGTAAAAACAAAAACAAAAATCAATTAAATTTATATATGCATAACTAATTTTTTTTTTAAATATGGAGGAGGCTAAGCATTTCCTAACTTGGCTATAGATCTACCTATTGAGATTTGTATATAAATCTTTAAAAAAAAAAAAAAAAACACTTTATATATTGAATTTGTATTTGGATTTTGCATGATTCAAATTCAAAACTGTTAATAACTCAAGAATCACTTTTTTTTTTTCTTTTACTGGAATTGAAAAAATCAGCACATAAAAAGCAACAGTGCTAAATGGAATAATCCATCTTTATTAAAAAAAATAAAAAATTCCAATTCTGCTTTTGTTTTCGAGAAGCACGGATTACTGGTGGTGGTGGGACCCACAATACAATTAATTAACGAACCACTACATATATTTAATTAATATAAAGATTTTGACTAATCAACAATGCACCAGACATCAATCTCGAGAAAACTAGGCAGTAGATATGATGCTTTATGCTTTATCTTATCCTAATTATATTTAATTAAAAGTTCAATTGAGGAATGGGTTCAAAGTTTTCAAAGTTAATCTGAACTACTTAAGAAGATATCTATATTAAAATATAATTGGAGGCCAAATTTTATATTTTTAAATTAGAACGGACGACCTGAACTTTTTACTATTTTTTAAAATAGTTTTAAAAACAGTGATTTTGTACCTATCTAAAAAAAATATATAATCAGAATACAAAAATATTTAATTTGATCAACAATCATATTTTCATATGCATATTATGTTGACAATCCGGATTGACAGTTTGAACTTTGAAAACTATGATATAAAATATGAGGCATGATGCGACATAAAAGACATGAGTCATTTGAACCCTTCTCATTTAAATTATATGATAAATAAAAATTTACGTGCAAGCGTATATCTAAATGTCACTACATATGCATCATAAGAGAAATAAATTATTTAGATTAATTAGAAGACTGAAAATTCCTGCCAAAAATGCTTATATTTTTTATTTTTTAATAAAGAATAGTCGGAAATTTTATAAATTTAAAATAAGTTTTAATAGAAAGATAATAAATTTGATAAACAAGTGAACTTTTTAAATTTAAAAAGATAAATATATATTTACGAGATGTAATACAATTAATTAATGGGGGTGGTGGGTCCTATAATACAATTAATTAATGAACCACTAGATGTATTTAATAATTATAAATTTTTTGACAAATTAACAATGCACCAGGCATCTGTCTCGAGAAAACTAGGCATAATGCTTTATGCTAATCTTATCCTAATTACTATACATTTTAATTTCAATTATATGAAAAATAAAAATTTACGTACAAGCGTATGTGGGCCACATATAGAAAAATAAACAATTTACATCAATTAGAAAAATTAAACAATTCTCTCACAAATACTATATATTGTTATTTTTTCAATAAAAGATAATTTGAAATTTATAAATTTAAAAAGAGTTTTAATAGAATAAACAATAAATTTGATAAATTAGTGATCTTTTGAAATTTGACAACTAAGATATATAAGAGGGTTCAAATGCACCATGGTTTTGTGCTCCAATTATGCTTCACATTTTTATCTCCGTTTTTAAAGTCCGAACAGTCAATCCGAACAAAATATTGCTTTTCTGGATATTTTGTTGTGACAATCATGTTGTTGTGACAATTAAATTTGGTCTCCAAGCTTATTTTGTTGTGACAATCATGTTAAGCGGTTCAGATCGACTGTTCAGACTTTGAAAACGAAGATAAAAATGTGGAGTATAATTGGAGCACAAAACCATAATGGATTTGAACCCTCCTAGTAATTATTAATTTTATTAAGAGCAAACGCAAATTCAAAATTTTTTAGTCTTTGGTCTTTGTACGGATTACGGGTGGGTCCCATATTACAATTAATTATTGACCCATTGGATTTATTTAATAATTACAAAGATTTTGACAAATGCTTTATGAGACTGAGTCAATGAGTCAATGGTCTTTAGACAGAATGCTTTATGTGTATTTTATCATAATTACTACTTTTAATTTAAATTATATGTAATGACGGAGTCAAAAGTTTCTAGCAAGATGGAGCAAAATTAAAGGTGAGATGTAAGTTTTAATTATTTTGAATTTTAGATATATTTTTATTAGGGTTAGTTGCGTTATAATTTTTTTGGACTTTAAAAGCTATAGTGCTATCAGCCGTTTTTGACGCTATAACTAGCTATAGATTTTTTTTAGTTTTTCCACGATAACGCGATAATCGATATTTAGATACTTAAATTTTATACATTTTTCTCATAAGAGCATAGAAATTGATATATTTTAAGAAATTTGGGTCATGATTTTAATACTTTATGGCCCCAAAATGATGCAAATCCAATTTGACGGCCGTGGTGGCCCCGCTTTTCATTTTCTTTTTCTAGTCCTATGCGCTCTGCACGGATTACTGGGTGTGGTGGGTAAAATAAAACAATTAATTAATAAACCACTAGATGCATTTAATAATTATAAAATTTTTGACAAATTAACAATGCACCAAGCATCTGTCCTGAGAATACTAGGCATAATGCTTTATGCTAATCTTATCCTAATTACTATACATTTTAATTTCAATTATATGAAAAATAAAAATTTACATACAAGCGTATGTGGGCCACATATAGAGAAATAAACAATTTACATCAATTAGAAAATTAAACAATTCTCTCACAATTACTATATATTTTTATTTTTTCAATAAAAGATAATTTGAAATTTATAAATTTAAATGAGTTTTAATAGAATAAATAATAAATTTGATAAATTAGTGATTTTTTGAAATTTGAAAACTAAGATATATAAGAGGAGGGTTCAAATGTATCATAGTTTTGTGCTCCAATTATGCTCCACATCTTTATCTTCGTTTTCAATGTCCGAACAATCGATCCGAACCGCTCAACATGATTATTTAAAAAAAAATATGCTTGGAGACCAAATTTAATATTGTTTGAAACTTTTTAACTATATTATTAGATAGGTACAATATTGTTGTTTTGGATGGTCCAGGATCTCCTGAAAACAAAGATTTTGTATCTACCAAAAAAAATAGTAAATAAATTCTAAAAAATATAAAATTTGGTCTCCAAGAATATTTTATTGTGACAATCATGTTAAGCAGTTCGGATCGACGGTTCAGACTTTGAATACGAAGATAAAAATGTAAAGTATAATTGGAGCACAAAACCACAGTGCAGTGCATTTGAAACCTCCTAGTAATTATGAATTTTAGTAAGAGAAAACCCAAATTCAAAATTGTTTAGTCTTTAGTCTTTGTTCGGATTACGGGTGGGTCCCATAATACAATTAATTATTGACCCATTGGATATATTTAATAATTATAAAGATTTTGACAAATGCTTTATGAGACGGAGTCAATGAGTCAATGGTCTTTAGACAGAATGCTTTATGTGTATTTTATCATAATTACTACACTTTTAATTTAAATTATATGTAATGACAGAATCAAAAGTTTCTAGCAAGATGGAGCAAAATTTTAGGTGAGATATAAGTTTTAATTATTTTGAATTTTAAATATATTTTTATTAGGGTTAATTGTGTTATAACATTTTTGGACTTTAAAAGCTATAGCGTTATCAGCAGTTTTTGACGCTATAACTAGCTATAGATTTTTTTTTTAGTTTTTCCGTAATAACGCGATAATCGATATTTAGATACTTAAAACTTTATACATTTTTCTCATAAGAGCATAGAAATTGAAGTTTGAGCAGAATTTTACAGTGTGATATAATTTTATAATTTTTTTAACATCAAGTCATCCGACTATTTTATATTTACAAATAATATTTGTATCTGAATATTTAATAGATAATCTACATTACTTTACCATTAAATTAAAACCAGATTATGTGCAATCAACTTCTTCAAGCTCGGAATTATTATTTAGATATATTTATCATTTTAAAATATCTTAGATACATCGATCATCTTCTCCAATAGATCGTTCTAGAAGAGAGATATATGAATATTTCATCTTTTTTTACAAGGATATATGAAATATTTTATCAAATCACTATCTAATTTGAGATTTCCAGGGTCTTTCTAAAATTATTCTATTTCAAAATATAAAATAATTTAAGACCAAGTAGTACTAGTGTCAACAACTTTTCTTATAATCACACAAATGAAAAACATTTATGAAAAACTATGGTAAGATAAGATATATAAATATTCTATCAAATCACTATCTAATTTGAGGTTTTCTAGGGTCTTTGCTACAATTTTTCTATTTCAAAATATAAAATAATTCAAGACCAAGTAGTATTGTCAATAACTTTTGTTATAATCATGGTAATATAACATGATACATCTTTTAATACAAATTTGATTTTAGGTGGAAAGAAACTAGAATAATAAATGTGGTGTCATAAATAGAGATGGTACAATGTACCTTGTATTTATTAACTTTAAAGCAAAGAAAGACCCACCATAACAATGTCTCTTTAAATTATTAATTAAATACAAATATAACGACCATTTTTCTATTCCCAAATTAAATATAAGATTTCTGAAAGCTTCATCAAGAAAAATAATGTTTTGTTTGTACTTACATGTATTCATGTCTTGTTACTTTCATAGACCAATTTATTTAACAAAAAAGATTGCTATTAATAAAGAAATTAATATTGTCTGCAGCAACCTGATTGAAACACATACTGTTGACAATTTGCTATGAGGCACAATTTTTACATATTCCCCTACAAAACTTCTAAAATACTATTTGTTATGACATCATCAAGTAGAACTACAATGTTTTTAAGTTCACCAAATTAACTTCAAACAACAAATTTAAATCATTGAAAGTGATGTGTTTAAAATAAATAAATTGTTGAATTAATTTATTATAAAGTCAACGGTTAGAAAACGATAAAAAAAATTGATGAATAAAATTTAATTTATAAGTCTTTTTTTTTACCTATTCACTTTATACTAATTTAATTCAAAAAAATTATAATTTCTGCATATAAACATATCACTCGTAATAAATTGATTTCAACTGTTGGAATTCATTGTTTGAAGTCAATCCAGTAAAATATGAAGAACATTCTAATTCTACTCTGGTATTAAATATTACATGATTTAAATGTTTATAACTTTTCTCAAATGAAAGGGTTTGTATCTTATTTTGTGGTTTTATGGGAGTACCCATGAAATTTTATCAGACATTGGATAATGGACCTGTTGGTACACTGAGACAGCTCCCAAACAACAGGCAACAATCCTGTTCATCTCCAATTGTATCAATAATAGTTGGAAGTTATATTTAGACTGGAGCCTCCAGTTTAAAATCCAATTCAATAGTATGTAATGGAGCCTCCGGTTCAAGACTAACTGGAACAATCCATTTTTCATATGAAATTGACAGGAGCCCAGCCTTGGTTAAGAAGGATATTTTATTATTTTTAGATGAAATAAATGCAATTATTTTGATATATACTTATCAAAATGATCAAAATTTACTAGCTTTGATGCATTATGTTGCTTCGAACTAATTTATTGAATTAATTTTTGATCTCAAATATATATTCTAATAATTTTGTAATGAAATTATGAAAAGACAGGTTTCGTGAATGTATGAATAAGCATCATACAATTATCAGATTTTTTTTCCTCTTTAAAATACACAAAAAAAATAATATATATATATATATATATAATATATATATATATATTATATATATATATATATATATATATATATATATATGCATATCTTATAAAGTACTAACTAATGCAAAACACATGCTACATATAAATTCAAAACTTAGACCAAAAACATGAAAATTACAATCACCAAAATACAACAAACTTACATGCAGGGGCGGACCCATAAAGGCTCAGGGGTAGGCAAGTGCCTACCCCTGGATTTAAAAAAAAAATTAGGCCCAGTATAAATTTACCCAAGTGCCTACCCCTGATTCATTATTGTGCCTATCCCTGGGTCCAGAAAAATTTAAATAGCAAGGCCCATACTCCATTGAAATATTTTTGGATTCAGAAATTTTTTTTTATTAGTATTGTGCCTACCCCTGATCAAATTCCTGGGTCCGCCCCTGCTTACATGTATAACAAATGTTGATTGAATACTTGAAAACGAAATGGAAAACAAATAAAAAAACATATCATTATAGAAATATTCAGCATAAATAAAAATATTTACCAAACCTTCCAAATTAAGCATAAGTGAAGCCTTAAACTATCAACAACTTTTTAACATGTAAATTAGCAATACATATACACACTATAAGCTATCAAAGGTGACTCATATAAAAAAATATGTATACCCAATTTTATAAATCCTATGGTATTAGTTTAAATTCATTAGAATTATCTAATTTGATAGAAAACTAATAAAAAGATTATAAAATTTGCGTTCTTAAGTTTGTTTATTTATTTATTAGTACATGAATTGCTCACAGAATTTTAGAAAATATACCAAGAATCTTTACTAAGGACAAAAATTGGTATAAAGAAAAACAAATCCCTTCCTTTGTGCGCTCAATATTGTAAATTTAACGCTTAAAATAGCACCCTCCAATAAGAAAAATGAGACGTTAGATAATAATATAATAAAATATTGTTGCATTTACATGCAATCAAAAGCTTATTAAGAGTAATATAATAATTTTTAGGCACAACTTTAATTTCTGCTTAAGGTTTCTTTTACAATTGAAGGTTCTTTTATTATATAGGAACTTATTTTACAGAAATATTCACTAATTTTTTGAGTCCGGCTACTATAACACTAGTGTCATTTCAAATTAAATAACACCACATCTTAAACCATTGGATCTGTTTTAATATTCGTGTACAAGATAGCTTGGAATGACACTAGTGTCTTACACGAATATTAAAGCAGATCCAATGGTTTAAGATGTGGTGTTATTTAATTTGAAATGACACTAGTGTTATAGTAGTCGGACTCCAATTTTTTTCAAGATATTAATAAAAAAAAATCAAGTTAAGTACTTTGTCGAAATATAAATACAAAATTCAAATTTTTTTACTTCTAACAACACAAGGTGTAAATAATTGTTTTTATCAAGTATGACCACTTTTAAAAAAAATAATTATACTGCATTAGCTAGTTTTGTTTGAGCTTCTCTTCCTATGATGGGATTTTGAGGGTCTGGGGAGCGTGTGGAGCCACCGCCAACTTTAAAGTACAAGCAGTTAAGACGTGCATATTTATCAAGAAGAGAGATCCGATTACAACACTTTTGAGTTACCACAAAGTTACTCTCCTCATTTTCTACATTTTCAAAGCCAAATCGTCAATCTAAACCGTTCAATATGATTATCCTAATAAAATGTGCTTGCAGATCAAATTTTATATTTTTTTGAATTTTTTACTATTTATTAAGTATTTTACGTCAAATTCAGACCATTGAATTTTGTACCCATCTTGATAAATAGTAAAAAAATTCAAAAAAATGTAAAATTTGATTCGCAAGTACATTTTATTTAGATAATCATGTTAAACGGTTTGGATCGACGATTTAGATTTTGGAAATGTAAACAATTAGAAGAATAACTTTGTAGAACTCAAAAATATTGTAATCAGATCCCTGCTCATTTATCAATTAAAATGTCATATTAAGACAAACGATACAAACTTGTTTTATACGCATGAATGTGTACTTTTTAAAGATAACTTCCAATTTTTACTTCTGTTGGCAGCAAAATCTAAGTAAAAAAAAGTACAAGACAAAAAAGGTCTCCTGTCTATTCACAAAGAAAGTGCTTGTCATTGGAATTAATTAAAAAATAGCAACAACAAAGCAAGCTCATATCCATAAGAAAGGAATATGTAAAGAGGAAACTGATTGAACATCTACAATTAAAAAAATATCATTATAACAATCAGTGTTTGGTTTAATAACAAAAAAAAAAAAAAGTGTGGTGAGGTGTATGTTTGAAATCGACATGCAGGAACGGATTGAATTTTCATCAGGCAAGAAAATAACAAATCAGATTTAAATAGCTAATTATGTTCAAACCCACTAGCTAATTAGATATTAGATAAAAAAACTATGCTCTAACTTCTAATTTTCTATATTCTAAATTTGGAGGGGTCAATTATTTTCAGAAGGGGGCAAAATTTTGTGGACCTGTATATCATCTATACAATTATAAAAGCCAAGAAGGGCAGTTGACCCCTCCGTGCTCACTTGGTTCCGCCCTATCCACATGAGAGAGCTCTGGTGAATATTAGATAGTTGGGTTTCTTTAAAAAAATAAAAAATAAAAAAATGATTATAGGACAAAATTATATAGAAATTAGAAATAGATAAAAAGTTTACCAATAACCAAACTCTATATTACTATTCAGAGCAGGAATTGTTACAATAATAAAAAAAAAGATACACACATAAAATAATCTAAATAGGGCTGATGAACAAATCTATGATGAAGACAGAATTTAGTGACAATTGTTACAATCTTGCAAAGTGGTTGGTAGCTTTCAAGGGTCCCCTCAAAGATTTTTAGGTTGATGATGATAGAGTAAAACTGTGAATTCTTTGCTAACATTTTTCTTTCTTGTACTAAAATAACCACTTTTTTCTTTTCCTTTTCTAGCAATATTATTTTTAGATAGCAATGCTTGCCTTCAAAGCAATATATATGTAGTTGATACTTTAGTCTCTGATTTGTTCCTTTATTAGAAAAAGTGCAACATATATAGGAAAAAGCATTACAAGTTTTGGTTTCTAACTACTAATATTAGGTTAATTATATAAAAAATAAATTACATGCGAGTCCGGCTAGTATAACACTAGTGTCATTTCAAATTAAATAACACCACATCTTAAATCATTGGATCTGCTTTAATATTCGTGCACTAGTGTCTTGCACGAATATTAAAGCAGATCCAATGATTTAAGATGTGGTGTTATTTAATTTGAAATGACACTAGTGTTATACTAGCCGGACTCATTACATGCCTTATTAATAGTAGGCCAAATATATAGACAGAAAAATGAAATAATATTCCATTTGATTTTATTTAAAATAAAAAATCTGACTTGAATAATATACTAATATCCATATACATTATATCGTTGAAAATGTATCTTAGTTGGATCTGTTTTAAATAATTCTTATGTTTCTTTATTTTTGTAAATATAAAAAATATTTGTTCAAAACATGATTGCACAATTGGAATTGGTAGTTGGTGAATTGGGTATCACTTGAATCTTTTGACCTCCAACAAATTACATTATACATATATTTTATTCCTTTAATGTGGTAAGTTAACTTATGATAAACTTGAAGTATAGGAAACGGCATCATTAGTTTTAGCCAACTTTTCCACCTTGACATGCACCATGCAAAAAATCTATTGGGATAACTTGAAACATATGATTAATTTTGGCAAAAAGGAAGAACAATTGGAACTTACCACAATGATTAAATGATATAATTAGTTGTTTATTTATACAATGCTATAGCATATGTAATTATGTACACACAGATCGATACTCATTTGACTTGCACTTTACCCTTTTACCTAACTTGTATAGTATACATACATATTAAGGGAAAGGTTTGGTACCTTTTCCATAATTTCCATTTAACTTTAGCAGGTGCAACTGCTCATCACATGTTATTGATCATAAGAAATGCATGGAAGTTGGAAAGTTATTTAACCAAAGGAAGACTAAAATTTTAATTAATTTCATTAATTTCTTAATTTATTTTCATGGACAGAATTCTGCTTATATGTGTAATTTTTTTTAGAATGATGACAGAGAGCAGGTTTCCGAAGCGGTTGATCAAAATCGAATGGCCTTGATTGAACACGGTAAAATAGTTGAACTGGTTTCTTTTATCTGAGCCGTCTGATTTCAATTTTGATTGAAAATTGCATTGATTCAGTCATGGAGACAGATATTAGTTATCCAAAATTCTGAATCAAAATTCAATAATTAGCATTTAAACAATGAAAAAGATTGGCCTTTGAAAAAAAATGTAATTACAAAAGTTTGCATACAAGTTGTATAAATTAGCTGAAACACCTGTAATTTGCTTCAAAGAGAAACGAGAAGAAAAAATTACTTTCATCTATATAAATTACAGTTTAATAATCTACACTCCAATCCTGTACTATCTCTCTCCAAATGAACAAAAACCCCTCAGCACACATATCTTTGTTAATTAGCCTCTTAAACAAAACCAAAAAAAAAAATACAACCCAGTAACCCCACACAGTCCAAAACAAAATTCAAATTTGATCATCTAAATGATCGGAGAAGGCGATGTTTCCCATACATCAAACACATTATCTTCATTGTGCAGTGCAAACAGCCGATCACCTCCAATTGAAAAATCGCAGATCGAACCGCCATAACTCCTACTAAGTGTACTGGTAAGCACATGCTCAGAACCACTAAAAACTGAGATACTGTCATTCATGCAGGAAAACAGCTGTCCATTATGAGTTGCGAGTTTTGGGTAACAGCTTTCTTCGAACGGCACCTTTCGGTTCATTAGTTTGCTCCTGGAACTCCACCTTACGCCCGTACCGGCACTGTTTGTGCCAGTACCGGCACGGAGATCGATGAAACCTAGGTCCTCATATTGGTTTATGACGCATATAGAATGCCCATCTTCCATGGCAATTGCGTGTAGGACCCGCTTGTCTTCTAGGGTTACTACTATGCCGGCATCAGACCATGACCACGGGATGGTTTTGGCACGGAAATCGAGAAGCCCGATGAAACAGTTGTCGGTGCGGGGGAATAGAGTGGCGACCATGAGGCAGTTTTTCGAAGGCAGCCATTGCAGTATGTCAGCGTCACCTGGCGAAATTAGCAACAAAATACTGAATTTGTAAAGTAATTGTGAAATAGTGCAGTGCCTTTTATTTGTAAAAGATCCAAATTTGAAAATTTGAAATAATAGATTGACAGTGACTATAGAAACTTGTAATAACATAGAAATGTACCCAACAAATAAGTACTAATAAACAATTACTTCAAATTTTTTTATATCATCTATGCCTATTCAAAAGTATTAATTAATGTGCTATTATCTAATATGAAAGTCAATCTACATTAAATAAGATCATATCACTTTAATTATTTGATTCTAGTACATGGTATTGATGGAATCAACAAGGACCAAGTCATTGCTGAAAGGAACATATCATTTGCGCTCAATATAGTACTAATCACAATAGAATCCCTTTATGTGTTATTATTCGTAGGATACAGTTACAAGTTCTCATATAGTTTCTAATAATTATGCATTGAACTGGTAAAAGCATGCCTTACATCAGTCACAGATTGACCATCCCCATCAAAAAATCAAATTTTTTGTGCATATTTGAATGGACTTACCATAATAATCCAATATATAGTATAAAAATTCAGACTAACAAATAAAAAATAGTTAAATTTTTTGAAAATTTGAGAAAATTACATAATTAAGTTGCTATCACGTACCGAGAGAACAACCAGGAAGCTCATAGAAGAAATCGCCCTGCTGTCCCGTGTTGAGGTCCCACATGCCGATGCCATACTCATTCAGCCTCCCCTTACAACTGGAGAAGATGCGGTTGTCATCCGGGCCCGCTAACGACAGTGCACCTGCCGTGAAGCTCTTTGGTTGCTGGCCGTGCTCTACTCTGAACCGGTGCTGTAATTCCCCAGTTGCAGCTGAAAAGACAGCCATGCCCCCCTCCGCTCTCCCCAGTCGCTCCCGGGCTGTTATGACTATGCTGTCGGCATCTATGTAGCCTACATCATTCACCTATAAGGGCAAATTTGTCATTTAATCATACATTGGTGAAATTGTTTAGTTATGTGTCATGAACTTGTGATTGAGTATCTAACACCAATCTTCAATCAATTGTTCCTTATTATGTACAAAGAATATGTGGTATTCAAATTGATTTAAATTTCAAAAATCTGCAATAAATTGCATAAATTGAATGGAAATAATTTTAAGACATAAACTAAAAAACAATAAACAAAGTAATTGAACCTGTTGATAATCAAGGCTAATAGGTCTCCTCTCCTCTAACATCCAATTATAAACATGCACAACACTCCCATGGGCCACACAGCATCCGCCATCTGGCGCTGCACGAATGGCCGTACCATCACCCGGCGCCCGACCCGGCACCGAGTCAGCCAACCGCAATCTGTTCCCATCAAACGGGCCCCACTTTGCATTCCTTACATGATCCAATAGCCCGTAATACAGCGCCTCTCTGTACAAGAGCTTTTGGGGTACATTTGCTGGGATATGAAGCCCCCCGGTGCGTAGGAGGTCTAGAAGGACGGAAAAACAAGCCGGGTTTCGGTCTAAGAAGTATTCAGGTTGACCCGGATTCCAGGAATCATCTAACAAGGCACCGAGCATGGAATCTCGACCGGCATTTGCGAGGGTTGTGGATGTGGTTTCGAATAATTGGCCTCCTACATTGAACCGAACCCGATCACGGCTTGCCATAGACCTGTATTAATTACATGTAAGGAGGTAAAATTTGAAAAGCTTTCAAATTCAATGGGGAACGAATTGGAAAGTGTAATTCAAATCAATCGATGGAGAAATTAGTTTGATTAACGGAAGAATTGGTCTTTGGAAACAATTGAAGAAGAGAGGAATTGGGAACAGAGCAATGGATTTGAGGAGAGAGAGAGAGAGAGAGAGAGAGAGAGGGGTTTGAGTTTTATGAGGAAGAAGATTCGAAGAGAAGGTCAGATTTTTTCAAATATATAATTAATGTATGTAGGTGGTTTGAGATTAATTATATTGATTTGAAACCGCAAACAGAGAAATTTAATTTGAAAGAAAGGATGTCGTGGCAATCGGAAATTAGTGCAGATTCTATGTGGCAACAATCATGTATACCTTGTATACTTATAATGTCTTTGTTAAGGTAATAGTTATAAATAGTCATCTTTTACTCTAAAAGAGAGGCACTTATTATGAAACATACAATGTAATTGTATATGAAAATAATAAAGAGTTTATTTAGAGAATTTTTTATTTATAGAAATTTATATAAAATAATATATGGTATTAAAATAATTGTTTCCAAATTTAGATGTATAAATGAAACTGAAAATATAAATCGGTTCTAATTATAGAACATACAGTGCATTACAGGCGTATGAAAATAACAAGAAATTTAGTTAAAATATTTTTTAATTGTAGAAATTTATATCAAATAATATAGGGTATTAAAATGATTGCTTCTAGATTTAGATGCATATTGAAACTGAAAAAAAATAATTCAGCTTCCAACAATGGAGTCAAGAAAATATTCACAACAACACAAAACACTACACGAAAAATTTGGATCCTCTGTGATTATGTCAGGACATCGTGCGTGTTGTAAGATACCTTCAATGGATCCAAAATCTTTTTTTTTTTTATCCATAAATTGACGCTGAATTTTTTTTCAGTTCTGTTTAACACATCTAAATCTACGTGTCCTCATTCTATACACTATATTATTTTTAATTAATTTCTATAAATAAAATGTCCTCGTTTATTTATGTTCTTTATTAATTATCTAATAGGGACAAATTTGTCAGTGACATACAACAGGGATTACTGCACAGACTTTGTAACAGAGGATCTCATCATTGCTTTTTGTGCCAATCTGCTGCAGAGTTGTGGGGCCAGTGGGGTCATGGCACGCACCTCTTTCTCTCCGTCTTTCTTCCTTGTGGCAGTTTTCATGTTTGACCCTGGAAGTATTTTAATAAGAAAAATTTCACAGGAGAAATCCCTTTCCCGGAAACGTGGAGAAAGAAAGACATGTTTCTAAAGCAAACTCCGTTTTATTGGCTAACTGTCAACTGTACATTCTAAAATTATAAAAAAGATACCGTGTATATTACACAAATTAATAAGCTGGAATTATTTACAGAACATCGTCAATGTATATTACTATTTTCAATCAATAGAGAGACATCATTTTAAGTCCGAATTTACATATATACTATAAATATTACCTTGTTATTCAAGTAATTTTAGCCTAATTTTTATCATAAAATAGTAAAAAACTGACAGGTAAATTCTAACTTATCCTTACATATTACATGTTCATATTTCCTGCTAAAACATATACAATAAATATTATGCATAAAATTCTCCTAGAATGAAATTATAGTATTAAGTATGTGTCTATTAAGTATTTTTAAATCAATTTATATCTTAAAATCATAAAAACTGAGCGATCATATCTAACTTATGGTCATTAAACACGTGCATAAAATTATTTGTGCTAAATCTGATAGTTACAAAATAAGAAAAAAAAAATATTAATCATATTTTTTCACAACACACTAAATTATGAGATCTTGATATTATGTTAATTGACATCAAGGGTTTGTACATACAAAAACAAAAGAAATATTATAATACTTGCACAGATTGGAAACAATGCAGCACATATAGTTTGCTTGTTTTTAATAATGTAATTAACATGACAAAGGAAGAAAATGACATAATTTAAGTTCGCCATTTCTCAATATGTTCAGTAAATTTCTTGGATAATAAATTATTTTCTTAGAAAGTTTGTTTGCTTTATTATCACTTGACTTTGTATTCCTGCTTTAGTTTAATCTATATTATAATTTTTCATCATCTCATGCTTGAGATCTATCAGTTATTAGGTGGATTCAAATAGAGTTGGTTATCTTTCACATAATCAATGACTTCATCACATATCAGGTACTTATAGAGAATCCTTTTCTTATCACTCCCTTAAAAAAATATTTCAGCTGTAGATTGTGCAAAAAAAAAAAAATATTTTAGACAGTATGTATCAGTTAAAAGAGAAGATTAGTATCCACTGTTTGGGCTTGTGGAAAGAAGAAAAAGAAGAAAACTTTGTACAAATTAAATAAAACATTTCATGTTCATTTTTTTTTTTGCCTGGTTTAATCAATCTTTAATCCCATTATAAAAGTCTTAAACCTAAGCATCAGTTCTTGTACCATCTGTTACTACTGGTACCTTTAATTATCTACTGATCAGGCTTTACCATTATGTACCACCTATTATTACTGGTAAGAAACAGGGGTTCTTTTCCTATTTTTTTCTTTAATAAAAAAAATACTTGTACATAAATCTGACTAGTTGAGTGAGGCAACAGTACTATGCATAGCACACACCAGTTTGTACTATGGCTCCATATCTTCATTTTCAAAGTCCAAATAGTCAATCCAAACCGCTCAACATGATCTCTTTATATATGAAAATATACTTGGAGACCAAATTTTAAATTTTTTAGAATTTTTTACTATATTTTTAGATGAGTAGAAAATCATTTGATCTAAAGATTTTGCACCATTTAAAAGTAGTGGTTTCTACCTATCTAAAACAAATAGTAAAAGGAGATTCTAAGAAATATATGGAGCTGTAGTATGGACCGATGTGCACTATGCATAGTACCGTAGCCTCACCCTGACTGGTTTGATCAATGAATAACATAGAACCTTTTGGGTAAATTGGGGTTTGCAAAGGAAGTGCAAATTAGCTATGTTTAATTTGGACAAAATTAGATTAAACTGAGCGACATAATTACGGGCTTTATTTAGAGTTACTTTCATAATTTGGGTAATTACCTCATCAGCAATCCTTAATCCAAGGACTCCAATCATTGACTTCAAGGGTTGACCTTAGGTGGCTCAAGCAAATAATTGGCCATGCTAGGTAACATTGAAGTTCAACTTTTAGACATCCTAGGTAGTTTGCTTTTTGGTATTTTGTATTATGTTCTCTGTTTGGTAGGTTGCTTTTTTGGTCATTACTTACATAGAACACGGACTGGTATGATACTGGTACAGACCATATTGCAATGTCAACAGTAGCCTCTCATGTAATATACACATTTTGTGTCTATGCATGCTTAGATGCAAACATAATAAACATTTCTGATAACATTGACACCCGGGCCGCTACAGATTCCAATATAGAATTCCACCTGCAGTGTGTCAGGAACCATCCCACTTCCCATGCCTCAGGATTGCCACCTGGGGGGCCCACCCCCTTATGATCATGCCTTAGCGTGCCGTCCTCTCCGCAAAGCCCTCGGGTATAACCATGTTCTCTAGCACGGCCCATATGAATTGAACCCCACTTTTCTCCAGCACAGAGGCAAGTGAGGTTGCGTGTTTTGGTGTGACCATTGCCTGACTGCCGAAACAAATGTATAGTACTTGGTGCCAGGGGACCCACTGCCCAGACACTGTACAGGGAATGAGGGAGTAGAGACCCTGTTACAGATTCCTGTTGTTGAGAAAATAATTGAATTAGTCAACAATAAACAAATTGGATAATGTGATGAGTGAATCGGTTGAAAGGTCATAAAGTTCGACTCATTTTGTTTCCTTTTTGACAAATTGAAGATTGTAACAGTAAGTGTTTCCAAAATATGGAGCAATTGATTTTAGAAATCTTACCATGATAATAAAGAGTACATGATAGCTGTTGTAAAGGAGACGTTTGGAGTTTTTGACAATCCTGCTAAAATTGATGTTCATATTAAAAGAAATGTATATGACATTGGGTAGGCAGTATTACAGATGGGCTGTGAAAGAACTGGAGACCAAAAATTGACCTGGCAATGGCAGTACAAAAGTGATCTAAAATTATTCTACCCAAATTCTAAATGAACGCCATGAACCCAATTTGATCTGTTACGATTTACTTTCAGTGTGCTCCAAACACAAAAAGTTTTCAGTGTACAACACTCTTTTTATTGTGCTCCTCTATGGCAAAACAGACCATTATGAATGCGGAGTTTGGAGGAGAAAGAAGAGAAGAGTGCTCTGACAGTGGGACCCAATCGTCAGTCACACTGTTGTAGACTACATTGTTCATTGAAGGATCCAAAATTTTATAATATATAAGATAGAATTGCATAATTGAAGTTTTTTGAAGTCAAATTTTGTTAATTTTTGCTCAATGAATAACTTGGTGATACTGGCAAGTAACCCAACTACTAAATAGTACCTACTGGTATTTCTGCATAGGAGCTGGGATTTAAATTCATCGAAATTCGAAACCTGTACCAAGTAGAAAGAAATGATAATGAATTTAGACGGTACTACTGTACAACCTTGAGATCCACCTATACAAATATTATGCCTATATGAAATGAGATTGAAATTTATCTCTTATCATATAGTGTGATGCCACATACCTTTGTCAAAGATGCCAGATTTAAGTCTGCATGAAAGACTACCTCATAAATAGAAATATCCTTCTTGTGTAGCGGGATTGTAAATTTTGTAATTTTAATCAATTATTTTTCATTACGAATCATACATCTATAATTTGTAATCGTTACAAAGTGACACTTGCTCAAACAGAATAATAAAAGAAAGGTAATCGAAAAATTTAACCCGGTGAAATCTAAAATGCAGCATCTAAGCCTGCATGAATATCAACTTGAGATACTCTTAAAACTATTCAACACCTCCAATTTTGACAGTAGAAGCATCAGCATATGCTCAGTGGAGACCGGGAATAACATGTTCATATGGCAGAACAAATTTGTTCACAAACTTCTCCTCAGTTGGCTTAATAAAAGAAGCAAAATATTTGATTTGCCACAGGAATTTCTTTCAATATCAGAAGCTTTCTAACAATGTTCCTGGGAATCAACCTATTCTCCAAGTTGTACATGAGCAAAGATGGATTTCGCACCACATGAATCTTATCACAACCGGTTTCCTTAATTTATCAGGTATTCCATTTTGTTGCCTACTAGCTTCTCTACACCAACAATTAAGTTAGGGGTTTTACTAATCGTACTTGCTACCTCCTCCTGTGTAAAACCCCATACTTGTCAAGTTACTAAGCCTTGCATCTATGGTGCGTTGGCTCAAGTAGGTGAGATTAATTAATGCATAGATAAAAGTTCCTGATGAACAAGCAACACCTAATTCCTCAACCCTCTCAACTATCATCTTTAATACATCATGCCTATATAATATCAATCTAGGAGCTGACTTCAGCAGCCGTATAATTTTACTAGGAGATAAACCACATTGCTTCGGAATATAAGTTCGGCATTAGCACTTTTCCAAGTTTCTACTGAAAGACCCGATTCCCGGCATTTTCATTATCAACAAAAGATTCTCTACCGATCAAAGGAATCCAATCAAGAAATCAATGTTGGCGCAAAATTGGTTCAAAAAATGCAAGGGATTTTCTGAAGACAAAATTTCTGTGTCCCAATAAAAGGCCGTAACCAAATTCCTGGCAGTGAAATTATCTGTTCTTCCATTGATAATGGGCTTTGGGCTTTTTCAGGCCTATAACATGTGATTATTTCTTTCATTAGCGGAATAACATTTTTCTGTTTTTTAGAGAAGTGGACACTTTTTCGGATGGTCCACAATCTTGTTTTATATTATGTACCTATCTAAAAATAGTAAAACTTTTTTAAATAATATAAAATTTGGTCTCATGTATATTTTATTATGAAAATCATGTTGAGCATTCGGATCAACTGTTCAGACTTTGAAAACGAAGATGAATGATGTAAAGCATATTGGAGCACACAATCATCGTGCATATGAACATAGTAACAAGACTCGTGTTTTATTCGCTAATAATTCGCGTATTAAACGTTTTTTTGACGTTACCAAACCGAGCTCCGAAGAAAATGCAAAAAAAAATATAATACATTTTATTTGCAAATAAAACGCGTGTAAAACGCGAATTACAAATTATCGCGATAAAAACGCAAAAAAAAATTTATAATTTTTTTTAGGGTTTCTTTTGTTTTTTTGCTTTCTTGTTGTACCAAATCATTTTCGAATTATACCTGAATTATATCCGAATCACGAATTTTTGACCTCACCGAACCGAACGCGAACTATTGGTTTGTCATTATGCATTTGAATCCTCATCATATATATATATATATATATATATATATATATATATATATATATATATATATATATATATATATATATATAGTACGGCTAACGCGCTTCATCTAGTATATTAACAATATGCTTCTGGTCTCCAAAATCTATCAAATGAACTTCAGATGACAAATCAAACCGTTCAAATCAATCTCCTTACCGAGAGCTTCGTTTCCATATAAAAAGTTTTAATTTTCGAATTTATTTACTATCAAGTCAAGTGGTAAAAAAAATGAGCAAAATAGTGCATTAAAATGCGCACAAAATTCTTCATATTTTGACCGCTTGACTTGATGGTAAATAAATTCGAAAATTATATTTTTTAAATATGGAAACGAAGCTCTCGGTAAGGAGATTGGTTTGAACAGTTTGGATTTGTCATTTGAAGCCCATTCGATAGATTTTGGAGACCGGAAGCATATTGCTAATATACTAGAGGAAGCGCGTTAGCCGTACTCTATATATATATATATATATATATGTATGTATATATATGTATGTATGTAGAGCTGGGCTAAAATGAGCCATGGTGTAAAACAAGTTTTTGCTTCATGGCACTATATTTTCATTTTAAAAATCCAAACAACCGATCCGAACAGCTCAACATGATCTCCATATTGAAATGTGCTTGGAGACCAAATTTTACATTTTTTGGAATTTTTTTTACTATTTATTAAGCCACTTTGAAAATCGCTGATCCGGTGGTCTAGAAATTTTTACTGTTTTTTACTGTTCACAGTGGATCAGCGATTTTCAAAGTGGCTTAATAAATAGTAAAAAAATTCCAACAAATGTACAATTTAGTCTCCAAGCACATTTCAATATAGAGAACATGCTGGAATGTTCGAATCGGTTGTTTGAATTTTCAAAATAAAAATATGGCGTGGAGTATAAACGTGTTTTACTCCACGTCTCACCCTGGTCCATCTCTATGTATGTATGTGTATATATGTGTGTGTGTGTGTGTGTGTGTGTGTGTGTTTGTTTGTTAATGTAGCATAGAGGGCCTCCGTGCAATGGCTTAATATTTGAGTTTTCAAAATTGTAACAGTCGATCCGAACCGTTCAACACGATCTCCATATGAATATGTACTTGCAAACCAAATTTTACATTTTTTAGAATTTTTCTACTATTTTTTTAGATAGGCAGAAAATCACTTGATCTGAAAATTCTGTACCATTCATATATAATTATATACCTTAATTTGTTTGACTTTTTAATTGAATGGCATAGTTGGCATACCTTTGTTTGACCTTTTTCATTAAATGGCATTGTTGATACCTTTGTTTGACTTTTTCACGTGATATTAGAGGCATATATATTTTTTTTTCTTAAAATCCCGTACGATTATATAAATATTTATATTCATTAAAAAACGCAGAATCAAATAGTTGAACATTATCATTCCTCTAATCACGTGAAAGGGTGGTTAATGAAAAAAAAATTATATAAGGGGGAATTTCACGTTTACCCCTCCCTCAAAAACTTTAAAATTATCTATTTCCCCCTCTAAACTTCAAAATTACGTATTCCCTCCTAAACTTAAAAAACTCACGAATTTACCCATTTTATTGTCTTTTATATTGAAACTCATATTAAATTAATAAAATACCCATGTTACCCTTTATTAAAAGCATAAAACGATCATCACATTCAAATTTGAGTTTTATGGGTTCCTCTACCGTTTTATCCTCTTTATGATTCGTGTGCACTAGAAAAGCACGGATATTGAAGCGACATACACAAATCTTAAAACAAATAGGACAGTAGAGGAACCCATCAGACTCAAATTTAAGTCGAATGGGCGTCGGACGCAACTCGTTTCCATACTTATATGTCACCGTGTATACATCTAAAGTAAAAAATGAACCATTTGCCCTCGAAAATCAATCAAATATAAGACCAACATTTTCCTTAAACATGCTACAATTTTTTATGCTTTTAATAAAGGGTAAAATGGGTATTTTATAAATTTAAAATGAGTTTTAATTAATATAATTGACAATAAATGGGTAAATTAGTGAGTTTTTAAATTTAGTGGAGAAAATACACGCGTAACTTCGAAGTTTAGAGGGTGACATACGTAATTTTGAAGTTTTTTAGGGGTATACGTGAAATTCTCTCAAAATATAAAGATGCCATTTAATGATTTATTTTATCGGTTTGACTACCATTTAATGCAAAGGTATATACTATCAAACATCTTCACCAGTTAAAACATAACCGGATAGTTACTCTTGGAACTACATTTATAATAGCTTAGCAATATTATCACAAAAAGTCAAAAAGATTTGTTGATCAGATAATCCAATGCAACGCTACAAGGATCAGACATAAAATAAAGCGTTTTATTTTCAGTCATAAAAGAACACAATTTTTTTTTTTTTTTACCGAATACGAAATCTGTTGGATCATAATATAATTATTTATGTAATATAATTATGAATTGTATAATGTCTTATATATATAGTTATCACAATTAAGTGATCTAATATGAAATTAAGATATTAGACAATCCCTGTATTCAAAGGGTGTGGTTCATAACTGTGTACAACAATTTAGGCAAATATTAAATTATGGGTAATGATTTTAGCATAGAGGTTTTGGCTTCATGCAGCGCACTAATTATAGAATTAGAACATATTTGTATAGGATTGGTGCGCTGCATGAAGCCAAAACTACTCTGTTAAAATCATTACCCTCAAATTATTGATGGATTGATTCTGATATTTGCAATTTAGAAAACTGCCTATTCAGAGGGTTTGTGTGGCCATAGATGTGATCTTATGAGGCCGCACAAAACCAGAGTAAATGTGCAGAGATGCACATCGACTTGGACTGGAAACCAGAAGAGCCCGTGCGGTCATAGGTGCGGCCCAGCATGGCCGTACAAAATACAATAGTTTGGTATTAAGCCTTACAAGCAATTCTGTGCGGCCATTCATGCGGCCAAGCAAGGTAGCACAAACTGGTGTAGTAATTCTATGCGGCCGCTCGTGCAGCCAGGCAAGGAAGCACGAACTGGTACAGGTTAATTTTGGACTTGGGAATGTGGGCTGAAAGAAAAACGGTTCTGTAGACACATCTGGTCGTTTGTGCGGCCACACAAATTTTGATACGGACGCACACCCAGTGCCAGATGTGTTACCCTATATAAGGATGGGTTTCCAAGGCACAAGATATAACACAACTCAGATTTTTGAACAACAGTTATTTTTAGACAGAATCTAAGTGTCTTCTCCTTCTACCACCATCGAAGAACTGAGAAGAAAAATCCATTAAAAACTTTGGAGTGAATTTCTCAAGAGTCATATATTGTTGTCTTGGAAGGCTTAGTCCACGATCATACAACGTAAAAACGAGAAGGGCTTCTTGCCGTAGAAGACTTGTCTCGTGCTCACGGAGACAGTTCTTCGCACTTGATCGAGGATTCCATGGCCAATGTTATGGAATCAGGTATTGTATTATGCACTTATGATTATATTTTCTACGAATCGGCTTTGGCATAGGACGGTCCATAGGTTAATGTGGGGAACTGTTTTTCTTTCCCCAAAGTGTAAGTATTTGACCCCTAGATGAGATGTAATTATTTTATCTAAAAAAAAAGTGTAATTGTTTGAACTTATGATTCCCAATAAAATCTTTTAAAACTAGCCGAAGAAAGAATCCACATTTTTTTCTCCATTAAAAGAAATAGAAAATGGTGCATAAACAATTAATTATGTATTATAGACTTGTGAATCTTAATTATTATGTCAAGCACTCAATTCAATTAAATACTCATTATTTAATTTTAAACATGATCTGCCTCTAAGGAGTTTCCAGCTAAAGATGCAAAACATTATGAGCAGAGAAACACGAGAGGTACCCAATTGATCAGCTGATTGCAGCTAAGCGGACTTGTTTGAAAAAGAGGTACATTAGTTTATTAGATTTCAATTGATGCCAATCATGTACGTGTACCAAAAGTTTAATGCACATGCAGCACAAGTGCGCAGGACCACTTTGAACACCATGTACGAGGCACATGCATGATCCCCACCAATTTCTCGATCGCACGTTCTTTCTCTTCAGCGAAATTAATACACACTGGTAGAGAACGACAACCCACTGTTTTTTGCAATTGCTGGAAATTAGAGAGTTTGAAATATATATTGTTGGAAAAATAATTTTCAATAATGATGAATAGGCCGACAAATCACTGTTTAGGGGGTTTTTTTACCATATTAAAATAGTGGTTTTCAGAAATTCTAAAAAAAATAGTAAATTTTTTGTCTCCAAGCATTTTACTTCTCAAAGCATGATACCACCTATATATATTACATTTGGACTATGTGAAAAATTACTTATTGAAATTGAGTCATATTTTTAAAATTCAAAACTAAATGAATGAGGCGTGATCCATTATGTTTAGCCAATCCATGAAGTCAAAGACTCGAAAGCTCATACGAAAGAAAATATTTCTTGTGGGAATGGCGAAGTGATGGGGTCCACAGTCCTAAATGATCAAAATAAATACAAATGTCAAAGCTCGTTGTTATGTTGAAGCTGAACCAAAACTCTTCTATTCACGAAGAAACACTAATGGAAGAAGCTCACATAGTTCTAGATGCAGAAGCCTCTCACCTTTCAGAATCACTGCAACTTAAACTCGACACATTATGGGGCCAACCGAACGAGACAGAGACATTCACCATCTTTCGCACACCCTATCACATTCATGAAGGCAATAAGAATCTATTCGAGCCCTTGGTCATCTCCATCGGCCCATTCCACCGGGGTAAACCAAGAGTCCAAGCCATGGAGGAGAAAAAATGGCGGTTTTTGCGGGATTTCCTGTCCCGTGGGAACCACATAAGTTTGGATCTCTGTATATCAGAGATGAAACTGCTAGAAGAGAGAACACGGAGGTGTTATAGTGAGACGGTGAATATTGACAGCAATGGCTTCGTCGAGATGATGCTGCTTGACGGATGCTTTGTGCTCGAATACTTCTTACAACAGAAAGAAGAAAGGTTGAATTCTATTGAAGAGGTTGGCTGGAATTGTGTGTTCATAGGTTCTGATTTGCTGCTTCTGGAGAACCAAATTCCCTTCTTTGTTGTCGAGAAGTTGTGTGAGATTGGGGTAAGACAAGAAAAAGTAATAAATTTTATTAAATACTCGTTATGTTCTACTTATCGAGGGCTAACAGATAACTCCCTAATTCAAAACCCTCCAGCTCAAATTCATCATCTGGTCCATCTTTGTTACAAGAATTTAGTGCCCAACCCAGAGAAACTAGTTGTATCGAGTTCCAAATTATTTAGGCTAACCAGAATGTTGAACCCCAGAATCAAAGATTTGCTTCTTAGGTTCCTTTTATGGGTGCTCAGAAGATTTTCCAGTTTTACATATAGAAGTCCATCCTCGTCCGTGATACCTTGTGCCACTGAGCTCCATGATGCGGGCATAAAATTCAGACCAAAGGGCACCCCACAACATATGCTTGACATATCATTTGTTAATGGTGTCTTAGAAATCCCTAGATTACATATCACAGGTAGCTTTAAGCCTTTATTATCCAACCTCGTTGCATATGAACAGTGCATCAATGAAATGCCTAAAAACTTGACAAGCTTTGCATCATTCTTGGATTTGCTAATCAACACGGAAAAGGATGTGATGATACTACAGCAGTGCGGGATCATTGAGAACGAGTTGAGCAGCGAAGAGGAGTTGACTCATTTCTTCAACCAGGTCTTCCAAGGTGTGAGTTTCGGGGGCAATCACTTTTTGGCTAAATTGCTCAAGGAAGTGAACAGATACTGTGAATCAAGCTGGAACAGGCACCGAGCAAGATTGATTCGTGATTATTTTAGCAGTCCGTGGGCAGCAATTTCTTTAGTCGCTGCTCTGGTACTTCTAGTTCTTACATGTGTACAGACCTTCTTTGCAGTTTATGCTTACTTCGTTCCCACAAGCTAGCTCATGATGCCTTAACAATCTTTGTTCCACAGTACTACTCGGAGCTTCAAAATTGGACAATAGAAAACTGGCTTTACAATGTCTGTTATCAAGGAGTTATTTAGAAATCGTTGTTTTTTTTTTTAATTTCTTCCTTGTTTGTCATTTCTTTTAGTCTTGTATCTTGTACCTCTTTTGTTTTTATGATATGCTATGAAGTTTCTTTTAGAAGCACCTTGTAACTCTGCACTATATCAAATCGTTGGTTCTGTTTCTTTGTTTTTCTTTACAATTTTCTTTGAAGGTTATTTTCTGGACCGGAAACACAGCCATGTATTGACAATAAAAATGAAATATACTGCAAACTCTTTCAATTTATCTACATCTATATCTAGTCCCAAATTTTCTCTTTTATGTCAATGTCCTTAGTTCTACCGATTTACTGCCAACGATATATGTGCAGTCATGTTTGTAGCCAACCTGTTGGGCCTGATTTCAATCCAGCCTATATTCTGTTTGATTGATCTTCATCTCTTGAGAAGCATAGAAGGAAAAATCGGTATCGGGATCGGGATCGGCACCGACCGATCCCGATTCAGATCGGAAAAATCGGTTGGGATCGGCCGAATCGGATCGGAAAATCGGACTTTTTTGCCAGAAGTTTGTTTTACACTAAAAAAATAGAAAAAAATTGATAAAAAAATTTAGAAAAATTATTACAATCAAATAATCCACTAATACAATATAATACAAGCATTACAACTAAAAACACACTCTTTCACTCCCAGAAATATGATATATAGAAATGGAGGTACAAATTGAAATATGATATATAGAAATGAGTTCTGGTTTTTAACAAGAAAGAGTCTGTGGTGTGGTGGAGTAGTGTTTGGTTGCCATGCTAAGGGGCGCGAGTTCGATTCCCAGAGAGCTCAAAAGTTTTTTTTGGGGTTTGGTTAATTTGCGTTTCGGCCGTTTCGGTGGAATCGGTCTATTTTGGTCCGGAACGGACGAAATTTGACAGGAATCAGGCTGGAATGGCTGAAATTTGACTGGAATCAGGACGGAACGACGGAAATTTGATGAAACCTACACTAACAGCGTAACTCGACCTGAAATCGAATCGGTACCGTCCGATCCCGATCCAGAACGATCGATTTTGCCTTCTATGTTGAGAAGTACCGGAGCGAAACAAATGATGTCAAACGATCCACATTGCATTTGGCTTCTACTTCTAAGTTCTAACTGCGCTAAAAAAAAAAAAACTAATCAACCAATTGATGCAATTTACTGCTGTACTGGCCGATAGCTATATTAACTACATTAAACCTTTTTTTAGAATAGCACTGCGTGCTGATGTCTAGAGGCGGAACTATAAAATAGAGATTGAGGGGGCTGAAAAATCAAATATAGTGCAATTTCATTTTAAAAGGGGGGCTAAAAGATATTAATACATATGAGAATTACAAATTCTAATGGACTAAAGTATAAAATTTCAATTTATAGGAGTGGCTTAGCCCCCTTTTCTCTCTACTATCTTCGGCCACTGCTGATGTCTTTGGATGATTGATTGATTCATGAGTTGGTTGGCGAATGTTCTTAACTAACAAAATAAACCGAGGATTATATATCTATCGATCCTAAATAGAACATTTATGATATCTTACATGCAAATATAGGGTTTTCCATTTGATTATTAATGTAGCAATCGGCAATTCTTGTTTTCATATGAACAAACCCTATATTTGCATGTGCAATTTGCATAAATTCTTTTTTTTTTTTTCTGAGATCATGGCTTGATTAACAACCTATACATGTATGATATAACACACTGTATGCAATTTATGAGCTTTCAGGGACGTGAACAAATTACAACAAGGTCTCACATACTAATTTTTTGTTCTAACTTGTGAGGACTGGTTCATACTATGGATCAATATCTCCGTTCTCAAAATCAAACAGTTGACCGGAACGTACAACATGATCTTCACATGAAAATGTACTCTATATATGTACTTTAAGAGACATTATTTTACATGATCTTCAACATCATGATCGGAACGTTCAACATGATCTTCTGAAAAAGATGATTTCAAAAGTTTCAAGAGGAAAATCATTTGATTAAGAACTTCCCGTCTTAATTCCAAGAAAGAAAACCTAAGCTATTTTCTATCTTCTCTTTAATAATACAGAAAAAATAATTAAGAAGCGGAAAATCCAGAAAGTTGTAGATTGTAAGTTATCATAAATTTAGCCTTTTCGTGAGTTTTGCCCATTTTTTTTTAAACCCTTGGCAGGGTCTGCCAAGCTGAGTTTTGCCCAGTTTTAATGGCAAATTCTGTGCACATTCCTTCTGTCATATATATTTTTTAGTATGTGCACAAATGAATAAGGTCAGGTGTGAGGGCTTATGTTACATATATCCAGCAAATAACAATTATTTCTGTGGGGTAATTCTGAAGGAAGCTGATAACAGTATCTGCGCTACAGTACCCGCACTGTACCCTCATAATAACTACCATAACTACCATAACTATCTGGGGACCACAAAAACTCCAGCACAGAATTTTTTTTTTCTAAAATATTAATACATATGCAAAGTATTTATACATATGCACGGAAGTATATATTTATACCTATGAGGTGAGCAATTTTTACGTAAATAATTGTCTCCCAACCAAATCTTCCAAACGTACCCGCACCATAAATACCTATGGGGGGCCACTCAATCTACATGGGAGACCATACACGTTTTAGAGGTGAATTTTTTTTTTCCGTTCAATGTCGTCCATATTTCTAACGATCTGTGAGGAATTTTGCGAATCTAAAACCACGAACGCCTTCTACGTAATTTTCTCTTTCAAATGAGATCCATGATGACGTACTTTCTGGCTCATCGCCACACAAGTATTTGCAAGTATTTATACTCATACTTGCAAGTATTTTTTACATATGACACTGGATGACGTCTGAAAGTATTAATATCAAGTACTACAAGTATTCATACCTATGCACTGAAGTTATTATACCTATGTGGTAAACTATTTTTGTTAGAGGAAGGTTGACGCGGGGACAATTGGGGAAGGTTGATGCGGTGATACGGGATCCCCACTACTTCATTAGAGGAAGGTTGACTATTGGGGGACTGAAAAAGGGATGATCATAACAATAAGTTACGCATCAAAGTATTAATATCATATTTTTCAAGTGTTAATATCTTATCTTTCAAAGTATTTATATCTACGAAGATTGATACAATTTATATTTATGAAAGTTGATGCGGGGACGAGTGCATGAACTGTGAAAAGGGACCATATAATTAGTGGGATTATAGAGGAAGTGGGTTACTGAAATTTTAGAATAATAATTAGCGGGAAACATATAATATATTTTATAATAATAATTAACGGGAACCATAGTACATTATTCCTCTAAATGCGGGTAGTGTAGCGCGGGTACAGTGCGGGTACTGTAGCACGGGTACTAAAATAATTATTCAATTCTGAAATGACAATGGGTCAGAAAGAGTCATATTTATGTCAAGTATTTTTTAGTAAAATTGGGGTCAATCGGTCAAGCCACTCAACTATCAACAAATCAATTATCTCGATATATATATTGAGTTGTTAATTTTAAAGAAATATACATATAAATTTTAATTTAAGTTTGAATCAGTGAGTGAGGTAGCGTACCTCGTAGAATGAGGTAATCTTAAAGGGTCCTTGTAAATTTTAAATAGACTCGGACAAATTTGACTTGATTTGAAACTAGCAACACCAAATTGTGACCGTTTACACCAAATTAATCGAGTTCACAATTTGGGCTATTTTGGGTCTGCGGATTGTTTGGAATATTTTTTCAGGGTTGTTTCCAATTTGGGTAATATTGGGTTGGGTAAGTTTTGATTTTAAGCCCAAATCGGATTTGGGCTTGTTTTTTTATTATCGCTCACATAAAATTGATTTTGGGTTGTGGTTGCAAGTTGAGATTTTGTGTGGATCGGGTTAGGTTTTTCTGTATTGGAGGCCCATCTAACTAAACCTAAATTTTTCCATAAATTGATTGCATTGTTTTAAGAAGGGGTAAAAAATAGTTATAATTTTTACCTGCTGGTTTGGTTCAACATATTATCAATTTACACTATCATTTCTTTCTTAATTCATTATATTTTATAAATTTAATGAATTGAAAATGAAAAATTACATAAAACACTATAAATTAATTTTTCCCTTTTGTTGAAGCAGTAGCTGTAACAGGATGGCAGGATCCGCAAAAGTACTATTGGTTTGAGCAAGATGTGAGGCTTAACGTGACTCTGTTTGAACCGGTGCTTGTCAATGCTCTTGAGCTTCTCAACGAATAGTATTTTTGCATTTCAATTGTTTTCACAAAAGGGGAAATTTATAGTGTTTTATGTAATTTTTCATTTTCAATTCATTAAATTTATTTTTATTAGTATTCACACTATTCACTCTCACGTTGCTATATGGAGTTTGTAAGAAAAAAAGTGGAAGCTGCTTTCATAACTCAGTAGATTGGTTCCCTCCATCATGAGAATTCCTTCCTTCATAGTTTGACAACTCTAAACCCGTCTTTAGCATCTTTTGCACAGCAAAAACTAATTTTTTTGCTGGTGTTGGGTTTTTCCGCAATCATGAGCTTTATGTGATTACAAGAAAAGAAACAGAAAGCGCCTCTCTTTCAGCGGAGAAAACGCCTCACTTAATGACTAGGATCATCTTCTAGAAGGGATCCGTATCCTCCTAGATACCTAACTCAAACAAATTGCAATGGACGGTCCTGATTGAGACTGTAGGGGGTCTGTTTTGAGATTTGTGCCATGTTAAATGGTCCGTCCGATCGCAATTTGCTTGAGTCAGGTCACCTGAGGTGATGTGAATTCCTTCAAGAAGATCGCTAGACCACCTGCTATGTTGACACAAACATTTTCTGCTATTTGTGTGACAATTAATCATCCTCTTATTTATTTTAAAAAAAATTCTTTTGTCACTATATGCTGTATTCTAAATTGTTTGGAAGATAGTCAGCACAGTACCTGCTATATATATAATCGCATCGTTTTAGTAATAAAATCTATTTTATTTGTAAATAGCACTGGAGAAAATTTGAAGAGGAAATTATTCCAAAGGAGCAGCAATGGAGTGTGAATGCTTATTCTCAGAAAATGTACATGTACTTCTCCAAATATATAAGAGTAAAGCAGTAAAAAATATAACATCTACTTTTCCAGTGGGATGTGTTGGAGAAAATGATATTACTGGGCTTCTTAATACCAGTGTAGCCCATAGGCACATCAGAGCAATAACCCAGACCCGTTTTAGATTTTGTGGTGTTTGAAACGCGCAAGCAACCCCGTTTTATTTACTTATATAAACATATAATGACATATACTTATAAGTCATTTTTGTATTTTCAGTCTAAATAGTCGATCTGAAACGTTCAACATAATCTCCATATTGAAATGTACTTGAAAACCAAACCAAAATTTACAATTTATGGAAATTTTAAAAATCACTTTTTTTCATATTTTTTTTCACTATTTTTAAAATTATAAAAGATGGTAAAAATATAGTTGAATATTGTTTTGATTAAAAATAGTGATTTAAAAAATTCTACAAAGATGGTAAAAAAAGTTCAATATTGTTTTTCTTAAAAATAGTGATTTTAAAAAATTCTAAAGAGATGGTAAAAAAAGTTCCAAAAAATGTAAAATTTGGTATCAAAGCACATTTTAATATGGAGATCATATTGAAAGATTCGGATTAAATGTTTGTTACTTGTAAACTATTCTATGATTTTGTTGCACTTATTAATAAATAGTTGAACATAACATCATACAAGAACACAATAAATAGTTGAACATAACATCTAATAAAACTTTTATAATTTAATTAACCCAAATTAATAAAAATCGCAACTTCTACTTCTTTGATGATTTTCTCTGCATATGCGTTACCATTTTACTTCTTAGAATCTGCAAAAATGCAAAGATATGAAAATAATTTAGCCATGTTCAGTACTTTTAGCCATATGCTTCTATGCATAAAAGCCTTCATTCGTACCACTTTGAATGATTCCCTTCTACTAATCCGGTTCCTTGAATTCCCATCAATTCCTTAGTGCACAATTTGGCGTAAAGTATAATTTATACTACCACACTAAATTTTGCAAATATATTACAACGTATACTACAAAAGCACAAACACATGTTAGAGGCTTGAATGCAATCCGAATTTAAAAAACAGTGATTTTCTATCTATTTTAAAAAAATAGTAAAAAATTTCAAAAATTATAAAATTTAATCCCCAGCCATATTTTAGTATGGATATCATGTTGAACGGTTTGAATCGACAATTTAGACTTTAAAAACGAAAATATAAAATACGAGGTATGATGAGGTATGAAAGGAATGAGGGATTGGAACGGTGGGAAGTCACGTAAAATACGAGGTATGATGAGGTATGGATATCATGTATGAAAGGCATGAGGCACGAGGCATCAGATCGACAATTTACACAGCACGTGACACGTGAGTCCAACACTAGTGTGGAAGTTGAGCCTAAAAGCTCATACTGAAGAGTCCGTCGGGATTGTCACACATCTATGAATATATGCGAGCTGGAAAGCTTTGGCTAGTGTACCCCTTCGCGCCCTACAAGCATACCACATTAGCGGGGATGTAAAAGCTCTAGAACTAAATTCTAGACACTAAACTATCTCCTAAAAGATAAGTCGAGTGGATATGAGTATGTTGAGAAGATATGTCAGTTAAATGTGCTCAACAATGAAAACTATCAAGAGTTGCAATAAATGCGTTTTGAAATGTGAGAGGCAGCTAGCTTAGCAAATCTGAAGCAATGATAACTTGTTATATAGTGAGAGGATTCAGATTTGCTAGATCCACTCTAATGGGAAGAAATTGGTTAGGTTGAATCGTACGGATATTGAAGTTAGGGTTTCTGCAAAATAATTCAAATTAATATTAACTGTCCAAAACTTTTCTGCCCGTTTATACCGGTTAGTATAATTTGTCTCACAAAACTTGATAGTCTAATATACGGATGTCATCTGTCTTGCTCAAAATCAAATTGGAACTTTCTAACTTGTCAATTAAATTGGTTCCATAAATTTGTTTCGGTCAAGGCGGATGCTACAAAAATCAACTAGCCTCAAATATACTTTTACTTAACTACTTGATTATTACACAAATCTATAGCTTCGTAAAGTCTTGTTGCTTCTCAGGTTCATCAAAAGAATCTTGAAATTCAGCACTTCATGAACCTTGGTTCTTAATTATAAATCTTAAAATTAAAGACTTGAACCTATATATATTTGATTCTTTACAATAGATCTTGTACCTAAAGATGTGAACCTGCAAACTCACTAAATTGTGTAAAAGATTAAATTCAATTAGTGTATGTTTTACAAATATAGTCAAACAAAGTATTAGAAGATTGCATACAACCAACACATGTATGCTCACTTCCAGTGGCGAGGCTAGGATTTGAGCTATGCGTAGGCAAAAACCGAATTCGGGTTCGAATAAATTAACGGGTTTGGGTTCGGGTTCGGATTCAAGACACAATTAAAAAAAATAGTAAGAAATATATTAATGCAAGAAATATATCAAAGGTTTCAACTAAGTCAAAAGTTTATAACAAATATTATTTTACATATCAAAAATCAAGAAATATATTAATGCTACAAAATCAAGTCAATGGAGGAAGCATTGTTCTACGGTTCTTTATATTTTGAAATCGTTGCATAATTCGTTCATCATCTACCTCATCAAACAACTCATTCTCAACATAAGTGACCAAACAATCATTCAAGAATTGATCTCCCATTGAATTCCTTACTCGGTTTTTCACATAATTCATCGCCGAAAATACCCTTTCAACACTAGCCGTAGCCACCTGCAATATCAATGCTAATTTCACCAATTTGTAAACTAACGGATAAACAATGTGCCTCATCTTTTCCACCATTTTTTGAGAAAGTTCAAGTATGCCCTTCAACTCTAAAAAATCATCATCACTTCACATATCCATGCGATAATTCTCCAATTGACCACCTAGGACAACAAGTTCATATTAGTTGAAATCAGAGAGATAGAATCGAGCTAATTAAACCAACCTATCTTTATTAAATGATGAAAAAGAGTTACTCGGGTCTAAGCATGACAAACAAATAAGAAGCTCGGCACTAGTTTATGTGAATCTATCATTAAGCTCCTGCAATTGTATATCAATAACCGTGTAAAACAGTTCAACACGATAATAATGCAAATTAGTTGTGTTCATTAATTACTTGTCTCTTTGGCTTATCGGCATACCTATCCTCCATATTTGGGATGTCTATATCGTGCTTCACACAAAATAGACACACTTCTTTGAATACACTAGTACAAAAAACCCCTTCACCGACCCTCAATCACCGACTGTTTTAATTTGTAACAGTCGGTGTAGAGACTGCTGGTAAAATCGTAAATAAGAAGAACCTCAACACCGACTGTTCTATTACAAAAAACCGTCGGTGAACCAACACCGACTGTTTTTTAAAAAAACAGTCGGTGTTGCTCATACCCTACACCGACTGTTTTTTTTAAAAAACCGTCGGTGTTGAGCAGTGACCAACACCGACTGTTTTTTAAAAAAACAGTCGGTGTTGCTCATACCCTACACCGACTGTTTTTGAAAAAAAACAGTCGGTGTTGAGCAGTGACCAACACCGACTGTTTTTTTAAAAAACAGTCAGTGTTGCTCGAACCCTGCACAGACTGTTTTTTTAAAAAAACAGTCGGTGTTAAATGGAAATTTTCGGAACCGTCGGTGATTTTCCTTCCAAAAATTTTCGTTCCCGGGTTCAGCGAAGAATTTCATTTCCCTAAATTTCAATCAGCTCCCCCTTCTAAATTTCACTTTCAATCAGCGGTTTTATCACTTTATCTCTCTCCCCCTTCTAAATCTCTCTCCGCTGCTTTGAGACGGCCGAGACCTGAGATCGCGCGGGATCGCGCGGGAGAGGTAAAACCTGAGATCGCGCGCTTTCAACGCTTGGATTCCGATTCAGCTTAAAAAGCGCCACGCTTACTCGACCTCTCTCTCTAGGGTTCCATCCTTCATCCATCCATCCATGGCGGATAGCAGCGGCGGCGGCGGCGCCTCTAAACTGAAACAATCGAGGAGTTTCGACGGGAACGATGCCTATATTAGAGCAGATAAGATCGATCTAACGACTTTGGATATACAGCTCGAGAAGCACTACACGAAAGGCTGGACGAAGGATAAAGCTGCGAGTGGAGGAGGCGCACCGCAAGGTCCGAGAGAAGATTGGGAAATCGATCCGTTAAAGCTCGAAATCCGATACGTGATCGCTCATGGCACCTATGGTACTGTCTATCGTGGCACCTACGATGGCCGAGATGTAGCAGGTATTCAATTCAATCTCGTTTTTTCAATTTTATGAAATTTGTGGTTGTTAAATCTCTATCAATGAATACTTAATTTTGGTCACTGGATGGCACGGTTTATAAATGTACATGAACTGTAACCTTCACACTGGTACTGGATCTGACGTTATTTTTTTTATTTTTTTGGGGGGGGGGGGGGGGGGGGGGGGGGCGGGGGGGGCAGGCGGCCTACTTGTGGCAACATACACAATTGTAAAGAGAGAACTGACAAGTCAAAAAGAAATAATTTAGTTTAGTAATAAATTAATATGTATGTCTAGCTAGCTAGGTAATGCCAGCACAGGGTTCGTTTCTTTTTATCTGAATTAAACAAACTAGTTAATATGATTAATAGAAAACATTACGGAACTGTAATATCTGAAGTGCTCTATCTTACTCTCACTCTTAAGGTAACTTTGCTGTCAAGGATACACCATAAGCACCTGGTGAAACTTTTAGGATATAGTCAACGAGATGACAGTAATATACTTGTGTATGAATTTATGCATGAGGAAACCTTAGATGAGCTTCTGCATGGTACGTCACACATTTTCATATTTTCATACATAAATATGTATTTATAGATTATCATTGTTTTTGTTTTGATAAATATATAATGAAAATATTGCCAGGGCCTCCAGAGAAGAAGATCTCTAGTTGGGTCAAACGACTTGAGATAGCCAAAGATGTGGCTAAAGGTTTGGTTCCCCAATTAATTAAGTTAATACTTTGGTGAAAAAGAATTTATAACAAATAAAATTTCTTTTTGTTCACTTTGGTACAATATGCATTTTAAGATAACTTTTCTTTGGTATAGTGGTTAAGAATATACTCTCTATGTGGGTGAACTTGTGTTCGAAATTCGGTTGGAAATTCTCTTTTAAATGTTTTAAGTTAGAAGGATTGACCTTCATTTTAACCTCAAATAACAATATGCACTTGAAGAAATTATGCTTTTATTTTCTAGTTTGACATTTGCATTATTTTGTTTCCTTAATTTAGGTATAGAGTACCTTCACACAGGTTGCTCGCCACAAATAATACACAAAGATTTAAAGAGCAGCAATATATTATTAGACAAGAACATGAGAGCTAAGGTTTCTAACTTGGGTCTATCTAAGCTCATGGCCGACACCAAGTATGATTCAAGCAAGATTAAAGGAACAATTGGATATTTAGACCCCGAGTAAGCTTAACTTTCTTCTTATTTCAAGCACTAGTATTTTTTTTTTTTTGAAGAAAAACAGAGATCTAGTCTCTATTTCATTCATTGATAATGGTTTCAAAGTGAAACCAGATTACATTTTAAAAGTTATTCAACATTGTTGAATTTGTAATGTTTTAAAAAAATAAAAATAAATTGACCGAAAAATATAAAAATAATAAAACTCTTCTTGCTATTGGAGATAACCCCATTGCTGTCTCACTTCATCAACCAAAACCGACATCTCTTTAGCTTGATCTCTAAAAATTCGAGAACAGCGTTCTCTCCAGCAGATAAACATTGATAGCAGTATGATTTCTCTGAGTTTTTTATCCTCCCCTTTTTGTACAATCCATTTATGCGCTTCTTTATTTCTGAAAGTCATTTTCCAGTCCCTCGACTGCAAACCAAATTTGTTTGTTACCGCACTGTATAAGCTATGTGCAAACACACATTCAGTGAATAGATGTACCACCGATTCACCATTCGATCTACACATGACACATATACTTGGCAAATTCCACCCCCTTTTCTGCAAGTTCTCCGCTGTTAATATTTTCCGGAAATGTACAAGCCAGCCAAATATTTGTATCCGAGGAGGAACCTTTAAACTCCAAATCCTGTGAACCCGTGTAGCAATGAGAGGTTCCTTCTTTAGACCTAGATACGCAGATCTAACTGAAAACATTCCAGTATTGTTCAAGTTCCACGTGACATCATCTTGATCTGTATGAAGCACTCCATATTGCTCAATTAGCCTTTGGAGCAAAGGCAATTCTTCTTCAGCATCCGCTGACAGGACATGAGGAAACATATCTAGAATGTTTTGCATCTGCATTACTTCCTGGAAAGAGATGCCTTGATTGGCAGCCACACTGTACAGTTCAGGAAAGCTCGAATAGATCAAGCCTTGCCCCCAATTATGTCTCCAAAATTGTATAGTTGAGCCGTCTCCTATGATTCTTGTCATGAAACAGTCACAGAATACTTGTGCATTTCTCAGAGTATTTTTGAAAAATTTGCAGTCCGGTAATGCACTTGGTCTATCACAATCATAAACTGTGAAAATGAGCGATTTCCATAGCCTCAACTCAGGTTTGAGCGATGGACAAGCCGCTGCTATAAAGAAGCTCGATCCGACTGCCTCACAAGAACCCGATTCAGACTTCACAGCACAGGTCCTTTGAAAGAGCTTTGGTTGCCAGTATTTTACCAATACAGTGCCATGTTTTCAGCTCAAACAATCTTATGCATTCATATGACATAAACTTGAGTATGAACTTAATTTTGGTAAACAAAGTTGCTATTTTGAGGAAACAATTAATCAGCAATTTCATATCAGTTCATCTGAAGAATTTAACATATAGTGATGATTCCATTTGAATAATTCAAGCTTGCATACATATCCTTACAATTTTTTTCACTTATTTTGTTACTATTAATATATTTTTTTTCTTGCAGCTAGCAATGGTCTCAAAGCTTAAGCACGAATATTTCGTCCAGCTACTCAGTTACTGCTTGGAAGACAGTAATCGAATACTCATTTATCAGTTCGCTACGTTGGGCTCCTTGCACGACACATTGCACGGTACGTTTCCTTCGTGTTCATTAAAAATTACGGTACTATACTCCACAAAAAAAATTAGTCTTCATTGCATTATATTGATATAGGAAGGAAAGGGGTGCAAGGTGCTGAACCAGGTCCTGTTCTGACATGGAACCAGAGAGTAAAAATAGCATATGGTGCAGCGCGTGGTCTCGAGTATTTGCACGAGAAAGTGCAACCTCCTATTGTGCATAGAGATGTCAGATCGAGCAATGTACTTCTATTCGACGAATACGAATCCAAGATGGCGGATTTTACTTTAAAGAATCAGTCACCCGACACAGCCGCTCGCCTCCATTCTACAAGAGTTTTGGGAACTTTCGGTTACCATGCACCTGAGTAAGTTTTTTTCTTAAGTAAGATAATTATGAAAATATGAATAATGTTTGCTAAGGTTATATGAGCAAAGTTAGTTATATTCATAATAGTTTTTCATGAAAATACTAACTGTATACTGTTATGAAATTCTTGTTTTGCCAGATATGCCATGACAGGGCAATTGACACAGAAAAGTGATGTGTATAGTTTTGGTGTCATTTTGCTTGAGCTTCTTACTGGTTTTGCAAAGTGGCTCTGCTTTTGTAATAGTATACTGATTTTGCTTACTGTAATAGTATACTGATTTTGCAAAGTGGCTCTGCTTGTATAAATTAATACCAAATACTTGAATTTAATTTGATGTATTCTATGTGCATGATTTAATTTGATGTATTCTATTTTGCAAAGTGGCCCTGCTTGTATAAATTAATACCAAATACTGATTTTGCAAAGTGGCCCTGCCAGTTGTCACGTCTACAGGTGCAAAAAAAAAAAAAAAAAAAAAAAAAAAAAAAAAAAAAAAAAAAAAAAAAAAAATTTCGGTGCCAGCACCTACACCGACGGTTTTTACAAAAAAACAGTCGGTGTTGGCGCCCAACACCGACTGTTTTTTTGAAAAAACAGTCGGTGTTAGGCGCCCAACACCGACTGTTTTTTTGAAAAAACAGTCGGTGTTGGCGCCCAACACCGACTGTTTTTTTGAAAAAACAGTCGGTGTAGGCGCCCAACACCGACTGTTTTTTTGAAAAAACAGTCGGTGTAGGCGCCCAACATCGACTGTTTTTTTGAAAAAAACAGTCGGTGTTGGGCGCCTACACCGACTGTTTTTTTTAAAAAACCGTCGGTGTTGGGCGCCTACACCGACTGTTTTTTTGAAAAAACCGTCGGTGTAGGGTGCCTACACTGACTGTTATTCACCCGTCAGTAAAGATTTATCTATACCGTCGCCGCCATCACCGACGCCTCAATAACAGTCGGTAAAAGTGTTTTTTAACAGTCGGTGAAAGGGTTTTTTGTACTAGTGATAATGATTCCCAGCCACTATCCCGCATATCTTGCAAGCGAGCTTTAGCAAAATTCACCAAACGCATAACATTCACCATATCTTGCTCTTTTCGTTGCAAGGCTTGCGATAGATTATGCGTGATGAGTAATGAAGCTCTCATGAGATGACAATTGAAAGAAAAATCAAAAGATTGGATATGAAATAAAATACCAGTCGCCTCAATTCGTTGTTCTAGAATCGTCACATCATTTTCTATTTCCTCAAGTACACCTATCATGGCTGAAAATAGTGCAATCACACCATTTAAGGTCTTGAAATGAAAACTCCATCGAGTATTACATGGATGTGCAAGACCCATTTCTTAGTTCAAACCATTTCCGGTTATAATCTCCTCATTTGAAATAGGTTCCACAATTCCAATTCTTTGCTTGTCATGTAATTGATCACGCCTCTTATAAGATGCACTCGCAACATTGACAACCTGAGAAATAGAAAATGAGAGTTAGTTAAAGTTGAAGTTGATTTTTGGCAACATGAACGAGAGTTAGTTGACGTTGATGAGCCAACCTGAGAAACCATTTGAAAAAACAAGCCAATCTTGTGATGATTCTTGGCAACATGAACGAGAGTTAGTTGAAGTTAATGAGCCCAACAATGCATGTAGTAAGCGGACCCGTTCTCCTTCATGATCAATATTTTGAGACCATTGAACTCCCCGCTCATATTACTAGCTCCATCGTAACCTTGACCACATAATCTAGACAAAGTTAGACCATTCTTAACAAATAACTCTTCAAGTGCCTCCTTCAAAGACAACGCTCTAGTAACGGGAACATGAACGATACCAAGAAACCGTTCAACAACATAACCTGTTTTGTTTACAAATGGAATCATAATTGCCATTTGCTCTTTGACTGAAACATCTCTCGACTCATCAATCAAGACAGAAAATAATTCATTGCCTAGCTTTGCAAGTATCTCCAATATTGTCTCCTTTGCGGTACAATTGACTATCTCCTTTTGGGTATCGAAGCATGACATCTTTCGATTTTTGGGAGCTTTTTCCAGAATCACCTTATCAATTTGTGAATTTAGATCTCCCGTATACCTCAAAAGATGAAGTTACATTTACGGTTAGAGCTCTTTTTCTCATCATGTCCGCGGAATGCCAAACCTTGTTTTGCGAGAAATCAAGAAACACGTACGGAGGTTTTTAACTACACTCGATAATCCATCCCTTCGCTAACACTTTGTCTCTGAATGAGAGTTTGGATGCTCTATCTTTCACTCATCAAATCCAAACACTTCATTTGAGCCTGATTGTGCTTACTATTTACATCACCAACATGATCATCAAACCCTTTCTTACATTTCCAATTTCGATACCCCTCTCCTTCAAACTTCGTTTCTCTACCTGATCCAAGATTTTCTGATCTAAATAGATAGCAACAAAGACAGAATGCCGCATCTTTAGCAATGATATACTCCAACCAATAGGGGTATTGACCAAACCAAGAGTTGTTAAATCTTCTTAAAAAACCACCTATGTCTCTTTGGGAAAAATCGTGATTATTTGATTGACATGACCCTTTGCCTAGATAATATCTACGTATATTATCCTTCTCATTTGGTGGATATTGAGATATGGGTGGCCTTAAAGCAGGATCAGAAGGAGGTTCATGTGAAGATGAAGAATGAATAGGGCCTAAGCTAGACCTTATTTGTTGTGATCCTTGTGAAGATGAAGAACGATTAGGGCATAAGCTAGACTCTACTTGTTGTGATCCTTGTGAAGATGAATCAATTAGAAATTTAGGTCCCGTCTTGTAGTATCTATTAATTCTCTATTTACAAATTTAAATAAAAAATTAGAGTTACCTTACTAATTGGTACACATGAGAACAAGAAAATGAGCTTAGTCCTCATTTAAACAATTCAAGCTATTAGCTATTCATGCAATTTAAACAATTCTAACAATTCAAACAATTCAAACAAAATATTCAATCAATCAATCTATCTTCATCAATTTATAAAAAGTCAAACCTATTCAATCAATCTATAAAAATTAATTCAAACAAGATATTCAATCAATCTATCTATGAAAATTCAAATCTATTCAATTAATCTATAAAAATTCAAAGTTTCAAACCTATTTGGCGATTGGCGAGTGGCGATTGGCGACTAGCGATTGGTGAGGGCGTGAGGTCTCTGCTCTCTGGCGTGTGGATGAGGAATTGAGGGCGCGATTGGCGACTCGCAAGAAATCCCACTAGGGCTCCGCTTCGGCCTTCGCTTTCTTTGGGCGACTGGCGACTCGCAAAAAAAAATGCCGCTGGGGCTTGCTTCGGCCTTCGCTTTCTTTGTCACGCTTCTTCGGCCTTTGCTTTCTTTGGGCGATTGGGCTTTGGGAATTTGGGTTTGGGCTTTGGAGTTCGGAGTTTGGACCTCAATCAAAGAAATCACAAATCATGATACGGTGATATCATTGGCTCTGGAGTAGGCAAAGTCAACAAACAGGAGTAGGCAAGCATTGACTAAGTCCGGTTCTAAAAAAAAAAAAAATTTCAGGAGTAGGCAAATTATCCTCACCTCTGTTCACTTCATCTCATTTGTAGTAATTCTACCTAGCTACTATTTCAAATTATATTGTACGGTCATCCTATTATACTGAAAAAGAAACCCATACAATTTTCTTATTAGGATGACAAACATTGATCCAACAAATAAATTAAACTGAAAAAGTAACCCATCACTCAGAGCAAATTGCAATCCACAAATAATTTATAACATATCATTTGTGAACAAAATAATAGACAAGACATCAAATGACAATTGACGAGTTATGATGAACAAGATTAAATATAGAATAATTTTTTATTTATTAAAAGCATCTTTTTATGCTTTTTACGAGACAGTGGTTGGTGTGAAGTGGCATGATTCGACAGTTCATCTTATTGTATCGGGTCCGGATCTCATTTGGATGCCGACAAGGGATTGGGGCCCACAGTGGTTGGTGTGACAGTGGCATGATTCGACAGTTCATCTTATTGTATCGGGTCCGATCTCATTTGGATCCCGACAAGGGATCCGAGTTAAGTACTGTCAGATTGAAGACAAGAAAAGAAGTCTAGCGCAGTTTGTCCTTCTATTTTTCGTGACATTTAATTCATGTCTTTGTTCCACAAATCACTGACATCCATGCAATTACCTGTCATAAATGAAATAAAATCATGCCATTCCTATTCATAGTTTTAATATGTATTCAAATTTATATTCGTGAATTATTGGCTTCATATCCGTATTCAAATTTGTATTCGTGGATTATCCGCTTCGTATTAATATCTGTTAAAGTGAATCTTGCTTAAACTTTCACATTAATTTGTTTATTATCCGTATTTGTATTAGTATCCGCTCATTGAAAAACATATACGAATTTGATATTAGAATTATCCGCTCCAAATTTGCTTCGTTTTCACCCCTAAATTCATGCGTGATGCTATCAGATGGTATATTGCTTTCCCACGTCTGATTGAATTATGAATATTTTTATGATGTACTTACCATTCAAAGTGAAGTTTTGTATCTTTCAAAGATAAGTTCACTACGCCCGGGTAAGTACTGCAGCTCTTCTGTAATATACTTTTTCGTTAAATAATGTCTATGTATGTATTTCTCGTTAAATGTTAAATGATATGCTTAAGAATTTTTTATAAAAAAACAACAAAAAATGAGGTTTTGTCTTATTTAGCAATTTTGCTCAAAAATTTCTTATTAAGAAATCATTTATAAACTCTGACGTGGCAAAACGATTGGCCTGTATTCGCTAAAATTAGTTTAATTTACTGTTGATGTATTAAAATTAATTATTAAAATTTCTGGGGCAACGCAATCTTAATAGACGCGCATTTCTATTATCCAATAAAGAATGGAATACAAGTTGTCACCGGTACGAGACAACACTCCTGCAGTCCACACAAACGACATATTGAGCACAACAGCTCAAAGAAAGAAAGTGAGCACCATAGCTGGCCCTGGTGCAGGGCACCCAGGGCGACCGCCCCGGCCCCCAAGATCCAAGGGGCCCAAAAAAAAATTAGTTTGTATATATATTAAAAAAATATTAATTTGTATATATTAAAAATAAATAAAATATTAGGGTCCAAATTTTGTATATATAAATGGTCCAAACTTTTCTAAAAATAGATATAATCTATTGGCATATCAATAATAAATGCGACCGGCTAATAGGCTTCCATAAGTACTTCAACACCATATGTTTATAAGTCGTTTTTGCGTTTTAAAAATCCAAATAGTCGATCCAAACTATTCAACATGATATTCATATTAAAATGTGATTGGAGACTAAATTTTACATTTTTTTTGAATTTTTTTACTATATTTTAAGGTAGGTAGAAAATCATTGTTTTTTATGGTCCAGAATCTTCTGAATCAATGAATTTTCTACCTATCTTAAAAAATAGTAAAAAACTTCCAAAAAATGTAAAATTTGTTCTCCAAGCATGTTTTAATATGGATATTATATTGAACTGTTCGGATCGACTATTTGGATTTTGAAAATGTAAAAATGACTTATAAGCATATAGTGTTGAAGTACTTATGCAAACAAATTAACTGGTCTCATAAAAATTTGTATATATGAAGGGCCTAAACTTTTCTCCTGCCCCAGGTCCCAAAATCTTCAGGACCGGCCTTGGTGAGCACACAGGCTCCGGTAAAAGCGAGCTCACAGGCTCTAAGTCCAGACAATCACTACTCTCACTCTAATCTTACTCTGAATCAATTTAGGTGGAGTATATATGAGGTTGCTAGAAAAGATATAGACAGTTTAAGCACAAGTAACAATGGACTAGCTAAACCTCAAAAGATTTCTAAAGTGGAGGCGCAAATGTTATTCTCTGTGTAATTTTTTAGAGGAAGAACCGACCATCTATTTATAGTGGTAGTTTTGAATCTCTCAAATGGAGAAACAAATATGGCTAAGGCAAATATCAAGATTTGCAGAATCGGAATTTGCTAGATATGTTTGTGCTTAGATACCACTATTGACTTGCCTGATTAATTCATTTTTTGAGTTAAAATTTCTAACTATGCAACAGCTAGAATGTGACAGTCGCAACCTTAGATCTACTTTACCATATTTTTGGACATAAATAAAAATAACAACTATTATATTGATTCGTTACAAAAAAGATGTTACAAAAAATCATTTTAAATTCGTTCTTTATGTTATTATATTGATGTCGGTCATAAGTCGCTTCATTAGACGCATGTACAATAAGCATTCTAAGACAACTTACGCAATAACCTAATCACTGCATGTGTATTATATTAATTATTTTCTTGATAAAGAAGAAGGTAATTGTCGAGACCTTGCAATAGTTCCATGTCTAACCCTTCATTATTATTTCGAAATGTAGTAGTTAGATAACATAATTTTATATAATTGCGTGTGGGTTGGTATTGCTACTATTTTGTGCTGCTACTTTTATAAGCCTATTAATCGGAACCAAATTTATAGAACGCAAAAAGGAGAGGTTCCCTTTTCCCCATGGACACTCCAATTAACACTAATTTCACCTTCACTTCCAATTGCAATAATCCCGTTAAGAATGAGGTAGGAGAAAGGTCAACAATACTGAGGTCTCGTCGACCCTACAAGAGCATTCCAAGTATTCAAGAAGTAGATTGTAAATACAAATCGATAATTTTGACATTCGAAAAAGGAGAACAAGAGTGGGTGGTGTCTTCGTTGCGAAATTACAAAGGCTTTTGGCTATCAGAGGGGCTACTTCCAGGTATTATGGTGATGGAGGAGACTTTCCAATCTCGCCCCGGTGATGTAATCGTGGCAAGTTTTGTGAAGTCCGGCACCACTTGGCTCAAAGCCCTCACTTTCACTATACTGCACCGAAACAAGTATGCTTTATCATCTCACCCTTTGCTTAAACTCAATCCACATGATTGCGTTCCAACTACTGAACGCAGCTATGCTACGCAAGATGAACAGTATCTGGAAACCCTTCCTTCTCCTAGAATTCTTGGAACTCATTTGCCATACTCAATACTCCCAGAGAGCATCACCACATCAAGATGTCCAATAATTTATATTTGTAGGGAGCCAAAAGATGTGATAGTCTCCCTTTGGCACATGATCACTAGAAAGGAAGGGTTCAACAAATCATTTCCTTTTACTAAAGCCTTTGAATTATTTTGTGATGGTGAAATGCCCTTTGGTCCTGTTTGGGATCACGTTAGTGAATATTACATGAACAGTTTGCATCCTTGTGCGAAAATTTTGTTCCTGAAGTATGAGGAAATGATGAAGGATCCGGTCAATGGTGTAATGAAGATAGCAAATTTCATTGGATGCCCCTTCTCAGAGGAGGAGATAAAAAATGGTCTAGTGGAAGAGATTGTCGAGTTTTGTAGCTTTAATAAACTGAAAGATCTCGACGTCAACAAAAATGGGGGGATTGGTAATGTACAAAATGATTTTTTGTTTAGAAAAGCTGTTGTGGGGGATTGGCAAAACCACATGACCCCTGAGATGGCTATGAAGTTAGACAATATCATTAAAGAGAAATTACATAATTCAGGTTTTACCTATTGAGTGGCAAGCAAATACAACAGAAAACAGTGATGTACTTCATGCAATGTTTTGTGTAGTTAATTTGGTGTTACTTTGAATAAAATTGTTATTTAGGTGTTATTTTCAATAAAATAGTTTGGTTGTTTCATGTACTTGGTTTCGTTTATTTAAAAAATAATTATGATAATTTCTTTTTTGATTTACGGTTCTATTTTGATAGTCAAAAACTAAATGATCCAATATAGACCACATGTTTAAATAATTAGCGTTATAATGTTATTACGTCTCAACTTTTTAAAAACAAGCTATATTTATGTTTACACCTAGATGCTGAGTTCGTATAATCTGTTCGTAAATGAAATATTAAGTCAATATATATGAGGATATTAAATAGACTGCATCCATATTTCATTCTCATAAAAGGAACCGAAAAAACTATTTCGGTTCCTTTAAGCAATCATAAAGAAACTGTGAAATTTTTTCAGTTACTTTAGGTGATCTGTGGTTGAGGCTAATGTTAAAGGGTCTTAGTTTGATCATATATTCTAACATTGGTTGGACTAACTTATGTTTGATTGAGGAATGACTTAAACTAATAACTCCTATAGTTTTAACATGTCACATGATAGAATAAAAGTTAAACCTCCTATCTAGGTGGTTCGAATTTGGATGCCTAAATTAATTAGACTTAGGTCATGTTAGACTGGCTTATCTAATTTACATTTGACAGCTTCACTGAGGCCTAAATCCTTTATTTCATGATGTAGTTCTCAAACAAACATGGAGTTGAGACCAAATAACCACCTGATGTTACGCCACATAAAATCCGAATTTTATCTCGGTTCATTTAGCTCCTTGCCATTTGGCTTTAAGATGAAGAAAGACGGAATAAAATATCAAATGTGAAAAGAAGAGAGCCAGAGAAGAGAGAGAGAGAGATATTAATAGTTGTTAATTGTTTTCATGGATTAAGATCAAACAAACTAAACAGATTCTCTGCCGCGTTATATATTTGTAACTCATTTTTATAAACCGTTCAAGTATATATATATATGAGGAGGGTTTAAATGCTCCATTGGTTCATGCCCCAATCGTATCCCAACATTTTTATTTTTAATTTTAAAGTTCAAACAGACGGTCTGAACCGCTCAACATGATATCCACATTAAAATATGATTGGAGACCAAATTTTATATTTTTTGAAATTTTTTTACTATTTTTTAAAATAGGTACAAAATTATTATTTTTACATGGTTCACAATTTCATGAAAAATAGTGATTTTGTATCTATCTTAAAAAATAGTAAAAAAATTTCAAAAAATATAAAATTTGGTCTCCAATCATATTTTAAAGTAGATATCATCTTGAGCTGTTCGGATCGTCTATTTGAATTTTAATATTAAAAACAAAAATGTTAGGATACGATTGAGGCATGAAGTAATGGGGCATTTGAGCCCTCCTCTGTGTATATGGCATGAATACAGCATATGAGGACAGGAGAACGGAGTAGGTCCGATGCCCATCAGACCTACTTTTAGGTTCAACGACATGATGACCGTCCGATCAAATTTAAGATATGTGCGCACGGAAATTGAAACAAATACGCACGAATTTTAAAGATTTCGCACGAATTTTAAAGCAAATAGACGGTGATTAAACCCATCGAACCAGAGTAGGTCCGATGCCCATCGGACCTACTCTCAAGTCTGAGGACAGATAATGCGGACTCGGTTTGAATCAGTACTTGCTCAAACCGAGTCACGTTAAGCCTCACATCTTGCTCAAAACCAATGGTACTTTTGCGGATCCTGCCATCCAGTTCAGTTACTGCTTCAACAAAAGGGAAAATTAATTTATAGTGAGCTCAGCCAATAGTACTTGCTTAAACCAATAGAGCTTCTCAAGGAATAGTATTTTTGCATTTCAATTTTTTTCACAAAAGGGGAAATTTATAGTGTTTTATGTAATTTTTCATTTCAATTATTCATTAAATTTATTTTTAATAGTATTCACACTATTCACTCTCACGTTGCTACATGGAGTTTGTAATTAAGAAAAAAAAGTGGAAGCTGCTTTCATAACTCAGTAGATTGGTTCCCTCCATCATGAGAATTCCTTCCTTCATAGTTTGACAAGTCTAAACCCGTCTTTAGCATATTTTGCACAGCAAAAACTAATTTTTTTGCTGGTGTTGGGTTTTTCCGCAACTATACTCCTCCCAAGAATGCCCAGTCCAAAATCATGAGCTTTATGTAATTACAAGAAAAGAAACAGAAAGCGCCTCTCTTTCAGCGGAGAAAACGCCTCACTTTGACTAGGATCATCTTCTCCGTATCTTCCTAGGTACCTGACTCAAGCAAATTGCAACGGACTGCTCTGATTAATTCTATCTTGGCCAAACTCAATCCGGTGTCTATTGAGACTGTTGGATGTCTGTTTTGAGATTCGTGTCATGTTAAACGGGCTGACCGATTGCAATTTGCTTGAGTCAGGTCACCTGAGGTGATGTGAATTCCCTCTAGAAGATCGCTAGACCACCTTATGAAGGAAATAAATCTGCTGCGATCCTCTGGGATCGCAGGGTCTCTGTGATTTCAATCACAACCGTTCACATGTTTCGAGATTCATGCACAACAACTGACTTTCAAAAGAATTCTGGGTTTCATCGTTTGAATGGTTGGGATTAGAATCGCAGCAGAACTTATGAAAGATTGTTAGACAGAATAGAGCTTAGAGTCTTAACGGGTCTGTATAGGATTAACGGGTCTGTACTTAAAACAGTTAGAGTAACTGTTTGTAATTAGATCGAAGGTCTATATATAGACCATCGGATGTAATTTAGGCAATTTAATGAAATTACAATTGATGCACAATTCAATTCTCTGTGAAGTTAGATTTCTATATGGTATCAGCCAGGATATTCTTCTCTTGATTTCTTGCAATTTCGGCCATGGCTGAGCTCACCTCTGATTCTTCTCCTACCGATCCTCCCTCTTCTCTTTTTTTCTCTCCCAGCCTCTACTATTGTACATATCACTATTCCTGTCTCCACTAAACTCGATCGTGATAACTTCCTCATATGAAAATCTCAAAGTGAGCCAATTATCCATGGATATGGTCTCTCCGAGCACATTGATGAGCTGTTCACACCTCCAGCGCAGACCTTGACTGTCAATGGCGTCTCCAAGCTCAATCCACTCTTTCAGTCTTGGAATCAGCAAGATATGCTCTTGCTTGGCTGGATGAGATCAACGATCACCTCTGCTGTCCTTTATCAGTACATTTATTGACACAAACATTTTCTGTTATTTGTGTGACAATCAATCATCCTCTTATTTATTTTTAAAAATTTTCTTTTTTCAGTATATGCTGTATTCTAAATTGTTTGGAAGATAGTCAGCACAGTACCTGCTATATATATAATCGCATCGTTTTAGTAATAAAATCTATTTTATTTGTAAATAGCACTGGAGAAAAATTTGAAGAGGAAATTATTCCAAAGGAGCAGCAATGGAGTGTGAATGCTTATTCTCAGAAAATGTACATGTACTTCTCCAAATATATAACAGTAAAGCAGTAAATAAAATAACATCTACTTTTCCAGTGGGATGTGTTGGAGAAAATGATATTACTGGGCTTCTTAATACCAGTGCAGCCCATAGGCACATCAGAGCAATAACCCAGCCCCGTTTTAGATTTTGTGGTGTTTGAAACGCGCAAGCAACCCAGTTTTATTTACTTATATAAGCATGTCATGACATATAAGTCATTTTTGTATTTTCAGTCTAAATAGTCGATCTGAAACGTTCAACATAATCTCCATATTGAAATGTACTTGGAAACCAAACCAAAATTTACAATTTATGGAAATTTTAAAAATCACTGTTTTTCATATTTTTTTCACTATTTTTAAAATTCTAAAAAGATGGTAAAAATATAGTTGAATATTGCTTTTCTTAAATATAGTGATTTAAAAAAATTCTACAAAGATGGTAAAAGAAGTTCAATATTGTTTTTCTTAAAAATAGTGATTTTCAAAAATTCTAAAAAGATGGTAAAAAAAGTTCTAAAAAATGTAAAATTTGGTATCAAAGCACATTTTAATATGAAGATCATATTGAAAGATTCGGATTAAATGTTTGTTACTTGTAAACTGTTCTATGATTTTGTTGCACTTATTAATAAATAGTTTACAAGTAACATCATATATACAAGAACACAATAAATAGTTGAACATAAAATCTAATAAAACTATTATAATTTAATTAACCCCAATTAATAAAAATCGCAACTTCTACTTCTTTGATGATTTTCTCTGCATATGCGTTACCATTTTACTTCTTAGAATCTACAAAAATGCAAAGATATGAAAATAATTTGGCCATGTTCAGTAATTTTAGCCATAAAAAGTTTCATTCGTAGGATTCCCTTCTACTAATCAGGTTCCTTGAATTCCCATCAATTCCTTAGTGCACAATTTGGCGTAAAGTATAAATTTAGAAATTTATACTACCACACTAAATTCTGCAAATATATTACAACATATACTACAAAAGCACAAAACACAAGTTAGAGGCTTGAATGCAATCCGAATTTAAAAAACAGTGATTTTCTATCTATCTTAAAAAATAGTAAAAATTTTCAAAAATTATAAAATTTAATTTCAGCCATATTTTAGTATGAATATCATGTTGAACGGTTCGGATTGACAATTTAGACTTTAAAAACGAAGATATAAAATACGAGGTATGATGAGGTATGAAAGGCATGAGGCATTGGAACGGTGGGAAGTCACGTTAAATACGAGATATGATGAGATATGGATATCATGTATGAAAGGCATGAGGCATGAGGCATCAGATCAACAATTTACACAGCACGTGACACGTGAGCCCAACAACGGTGGGAAGTCACAGCCTAATTAGTGTGCAAGTTGAGCCTAAAAGCTCCAGCTGGAGAGCCCTCGGGATCGTCACACAACTATGGATATATGCGAGCTGAAAAGCTCTAGCTAGTGTACCCCTTCGCGCCGTACAAGCATACCACATTAGCGAGGATGTAAAAGCTCCAGAACTAAATCCTAGACACTAAACTATATCTTCTAAAAGATAAGTCGAGTGGATTTGAGTACGTTGAGAAGATATTGAAGTTAAGTATGCTCAACAATGGAAGCTATCAAGAGTTGCAATAAATGCGTTTTGAAATTTGAGAGGTGGTTAGCTTACCAATTCTGAAGCGATGATAACTCTTTATATAGTGGGAGGATTCAGATTTGCTAGATCCACTCTAAAGGGAAGAAACCCGTTACGTTGAATTGTACGGATATTGAAGTTAGAGTTTCCGTAAAATAATTCAAATTAATATAAACTGTCCAAAATGTTTATGCCCGTTTAGGCTGGTCAATATAATTTGTCTCACAAAACTTGATAGTCCAATCATACGGATGTCATCCGTCTTGCACGAAATCAAATTAGAACTTTCTAACTTATCAATTTTACTTGGTTCCATATTTGTTTCGGTCAATATGGATGCTCCAGAAATCAACAAGCCTCCAATATACTTTACTTAACTACTTGATTATTACACAAATTTATAGCTTCGTAGAGTCTTGTTGACTTCTCAAGTTCATGTAATCATCCTTGAAATTCAGCACTTCATGAACCTTGGTTCTTCATTATAAATCTTAAAATTAAAGCCTTGAACCTATATTTGATTTTTTGCAATAGATCTTGTACCTAAAGTTGTGACCTTCAAACGCACATATGGACATCGGACCCAAATTGGTTCCATTGTTGATATCTTTGTTTGACTTTCTCACGTGATTAGAGGCATATATATATTTTTTTCTTAAAATCCCGTACGATTATATAAATATTTATATTCATTAAAAAACGCAAAATCAAAGAGTTGATTAATGAAAAAAATATTGTATAAGGGGGAATTTCACGTTTACCCCTCTCTCAAAAACTTTAAACTTACCTATTTCCCCTCTAAACTTTAAAATTACGTATTCCCCCTCTATACTTAAAAAACGCACGAATTTACCCATTTTATTGTCTTTTATATTGAAACTCATATTAAATTAATAAAATACCCATTTTACCTTTATTAAAAGCATAAAACACTCATCACACTCAAATTTGAGTTTTATGGGTTTCTCTACCGTTTTATCCTCTTTAAGATTCATGTGCACTATATAAGCATGGATATTGAAGCGACATACACAAATCTTAAAACAAATCAGACAATAGAGGAACCCATCAGACTCAAATTTTGAGTCAAATGGGCGTCGGATGCAACTCGTTTCCATACTTATATGTCACCGTGTATACATCTAAAGTAAAAAATGAACCATTTTCCCTCGAAAACCAATCAAAAATCAAATTTAAGACCAACATTTTCCTTAAACATGCTACAGTTTTTATGCTTTTAATAAAGGGTAAATGGGTATTTTATAAATTTAAAATGAGTTTTAATTAATGTAATTGACAATAAATGGGTAAATTTGTGAGTTTTTCAAGTTTAGAGGGAAAATACGTAATTTTGAAGTTTAGAGGGTGAAATACGTAATTTTGAATTTTTTTTAGGGGTAACGTGAAATTCTCTCAAAATGTAAAGATGCCATTTAATGATTTATTTTATCGGTTTGACTACCATTTAATGCAAAGGTATATACTATCAAACATCTTCACCAGTTAAAACATAACAGGATAGTTACTCTTGGGACTACATTTATAATAGCTTAGCAATATGATTACAAAAAGCCAAAAAGATTTGTTGATCAGATAATCCAATGCAAACGCTACAAGGAATATCAGACATAAAACAAAGCTTTTTATTTTCAGTCATAAAAGAGCACAAGTTTTTTTTTTTTTTTTTTTTACCGAATACGAAATCTGTTGGATCATTATATAATTATTTATGCAATATAATTATGAATTGTATATTGTCATATATGGTTATCACAATTAAGTATCTGATATGGAATTAAGATATTAGACAATCTCTGTATTCAATAGGGTGTGGTTCAGAAATGTGTAAAATAATTTAGGCAAATATCAAATTATGAGTAATGATTTTAACACAGAGGTTTTGACTTCATGCAGCGCACTAATTATAGAATTAAAACGGATTTGTATAGGATTGATGCGTTGCATGAAACCGAAACTACTCTGTAAAATCATTACTCTCAAATTATTGATGGATTGGTTCTGAGATTTGCAATTCAGAAAACTACCTATTCAGAGGGTTTGTGTGGCCATAGGTGTGATCTTATGAGGTCGCACAAAACCAGAGTAAATGTGCAGAGATGCACATCGAGTTGGACTGGAAACCAGAAGAGCCCGTGCAGCCATAGGTGCAGCCCAGCATGGCCGTACAAAATACCATAGTTTGGTATTAAGCCTTACAAGCAATTATGTGCGGCCATTCATGCGGCCAAGCAAAGGTAGCACAAACTGGTGTAGTAATTCTGTGCTGCCAGGCAAGGAAGCACAAACTGGTACAGGTTAATTTTGACTTGGGAACGTGGGCTGAAAGAAAAACGGTTCTATAGACACGTCTAGTCGTTTGTGCGGCCGCACAGATTTTGATACGGATGCATATGCAGTGCCAGATGTGTTACCCTATATAAGAATGGGTCCCCAAGGCACAAGATACAACACAACTCATATTTTTGAACAATAGTTATTTTTAGACAGAATCTGAGTGCATTCTCCATCTTCCACCATCAAAGAACCGAGAAGAAAAATTCATTAAAAAATTTGGAGTGAATTTCTTAAGAGCCATATCTTGCTGTCTTGGAAGACAGTCCACGATCATACAACGTAAAGACGAGAATGACTTCTTGTTGTAGAAGACTTGTCTCGTGCTCACGGAGACATTTCTTCACACTTGAGGATTCCATGGCCAATGTTATGGAATCTGATATTGTATTATGCACTTATGATGAGATGTAATTATTTGATCCCTAGATGAGATGTAACTATTTGATCTCTAATAAGACGTAATTATTTGGTCTTTATTATTCCCAACAAAATCTTTTAAAACTAGCCGAAGAAAGAATCCACATCATTTTCTCCATTAAAAGAAATAGCTAGAAAATGGTGCATAAACAATTTAATTATGTATTATAGACTTGTGAATCTTAATTTTTATGTCGAGCACTCAATTCAAGTACTCATTATTTAATTTTTGACGTGATCTGTCTCTAATTAAGGAGTATCCAGCTAAAGATGCAAAAACATTATGAGCAGAGAAACACGAGAGGTACCCAATTGATCAGCTGATCGCAGCTAAGCGGACTTGTTTGAAAAAGACGTACATTAGTTTATTAGATTTCAATTGATGCCAATCATGTACGTGTACCAAAAGTTTAATGCACATGCAGCACAAGTGCGCAGGACCACTTTGAACACCATGTACGAGGCACATGCATGATCCCCACCAATTTCTCGATCGCACGTTCTTTCTCTTCAGCGAAATTAATACACACTCTAATAAAACTTTTATAATTTAATTAACCCAAATTAATAAAAATCGCAACTTCTACTTCTTTGACGATTTTCTCTGCATATGCGTTACCATTTTACTTCTTAGAATCTGCAAAAATGCAAAGATATGAAAATAATTTAGCCATGTTCAGTACTTTTAGCCATATGCTTCTATGCATAAAAAGTTTCATCAACGTCTTTTGCTTAATTTGTTGCAACGTTTTTACAACTCAGCAACTCGTACCACTTTGAATGATTCCCTTCTACCAATCTGGTTCTTTGAATTCCCATCAATTCCTTAGTGCACAATTTGGCGTAAAGTATAAATTTGGAAATTTATACTACCACACCAGTGGTGAGGCTAGAATTTGAGCTAGGGGTAGGCAAAAATTAGATTCGGGTTCGAATAAATTAACGGGTTCGGGTTCGGATTCAAGACAATTCAAAAAAATTCAGCGTCAAATCAATTTGGAAGTTGCCCGTAAATTCTTTTTTTAATCCCGCCGCTTGGACTTTTTTTAATCCCACCGCTTGGACTTTTTTACTCAATAGCATTGGCAACTTTGGAGGCCGCTTGGACTCAGGGGTAGGCAAATAAATACGACAGGGGTAGGCAAAGCTCCAAATGTTCCCGGTTCTATAAATTTTTTTTTTTCAGGGGTAGGCAAGCGCCTACCCCTGCTACTGTGTAGCCTCGCCTCTGTACCACACTAAATTCTGCAAATATATTACAACATATACTACAAAAGCACAAAACACATGTTAGAGGCTTGAATGCAATCCGAATTTCAAAAACAGTGATTTTCTATCTATCTTAAAAAATAGTAAAAATTTTCAAAAATTATAAAATTAATCCCCAGCCATATATATAGTATGAATATCATGTTGAATGGTTCGGATCGACAATTTAAACTTTAAAAACGAAGATATAAAATACGAGATATGATGAGGTACAAAAGGCATGAGGCATTGGAACGGTCGGAAGTCACGTAAAATACGAGGTATGATGAGGTATGGATATCATGTATGAAAGGCATGAGGCATCAGATCGACAATTTACACATCACGTGACATGTGAGTCCAGCAACGGTAGGAAGTCACGGCCTAACTAGTGTGCAAGTTGAGCCTAAAAGCTCCAGCTGGAGAGTCCCTCGGGATTGTCACACAGCTATGGATATATGTGAGCTAAAAAACTCTGGCTAGTGTACCCCTTCGCACCCTACAAGCAGACCACATTAGTGGGGATGTAAAAGCTCTAGAACTAAATTCTAAACACTAAACTATCTCCTAAAAGATAAGTCGAGTGGATTTGAGTATGTTGAGAAGCTATGTTAGTTAAATGTGATCAACAATGAAAACTATCAAGAGTTGCAATAAATGTGTTTTGAAATGTGAGAGGCAACTAGCTTAGCAAATCTGAAGCAATGATAACTCTTTATATAGTGGAAGGATTCAGATTTGCTAGATCTACTCTAACGGAAAGAAACCCGTTAGGTTGAATCGTACGGATATTGAACTTAGAGTTTTCGCAAAATAATTCAAATTAATATTAACCGTTCAAAATGTTTCTGCCCGTTTAGACCGGGTAGTATAATTTGTCTCACAAAATTTGATAGTCCAATATATGGATGACATCCGTCTTGCTCGAAATCAAATTGGAACTTTCTGACTTGTCAATTAAAATTGGTTCCATAAATTTGTTTCGGTCAAGGCGAATGCTCTAGAAATCAACTAGCCTCAAATATACTTTACTTAACTACTTGATTATTACACAAATCTATAGCTTCGTAAAGTCTTGTTGACTTCTCAGGTTCATCAAAAGAATATTGAAATTCAGCACTTCATGAACCTTGATTCTTCATTATAAATCTTAAAATTAAAGCCTTGAACATATATTTGATTCTTTGCAATAGATCTTGTACCTAAAGCTGTGAACCTGCAAACTCACTAAATCGTGTAAAATGTTAAATTCAATTAGTGTATGTTTTACAAATATAGTCAAATAAAATATTAGAAGATTACATACAACCAACACATGTATGCTCACTTCATCTCATTTGTAGTAATTCTACCTAGCTACTATTTCAAATTATATTGTACGGTCATTCTATTATACTAAAAAAGAAACCCATACAAATTTCATTTTAGGATGACAAACATTGATCCAACAAATAAATTAAACTGAAGAAGTAACCGAAAAAGTAACCCATCACTCAGAGCAAATTGTATCCACAAATAATTTATAACATATCATTTGTGAACAAAATAATAGACAAGACATCAAATGGCAATTGGCGAGTTATGATGAACAAGATAGAATATAATTTGGAAAAAAAAAACCATTAAATATAGAATAATTTTTTTATTTATTAAAAGCATCTTTTTAGAGTGAGGCTACGGTACTATGCATAGCACGGTTTGGTCCGTGCTACGGTTCAATATTGAAGTTTTCAAAATTCTAGCGGTCGATCCGAACCGTTCAACATGATTATAAAATGAATATGTAATTGCAAACCAAATTTTACATTTTTTCAAATTTTTTTACTATTTTTTTAGATAGGTAGAAAATCACTTGATCTGAAAATTCTGGACCATCCAAAAACAATTATTTTCTATCTATCTAAAAAAATAGTAAAAAAATTCGAAAAAATGTAAAATTTGATTTGCAAGTACATATTCATTTTATAATCATATTGAACGGTTCGGATCGACCGTTAGAATTTTAAAAACTCAAATATTAAGCCGTAGCACGGACCAATCCGTACTATGCATAGCACGTACCGTAGCCTCACTCCATCTTTTTATGCTTTTTACGAGACAGTGGTTGGTGTGACAGTGGCATGATTCGACAGTTTATCTTATTGTATCGGGTCCGGATCTCATTTGGATCCCGACAAGGGATTAGGGCCCACATGAATGATATTACTACTCTCAGATTGAAACCTACAAAAGAAGTCTAGCGCAGTTTGTCGGATTTTTTTTAAAAACGTAATTAAAATAATTAATTTTAAAGAAAGATATTTTTTTTTTACAAAAATTATAAAAATCGAATTGACAATTCGGTTTAAACTTTTTTTTTTTGCTATACCAAATTGCCAAATCGGTATAGACTTTTTTCACAGCATTTCCGCTACCACGCCACAAAAAATCCGAAAAGTGAGCAAACCGAATTGCCAATTCAGTTTATGTGCTTTTTTAGCCTAAACCGAATTGGCATTTCGGTTTAGAGGTTTTTTTTTTTTAGAGACACTATGAAGAGCAAGATAATGAAATCTAACACTAAAAATTTGAATTTTTTGTTTAAATTATTTGATAGATTACTTTTTTTGATATATAATTAGCATATTTATACTAAAATACGCTAAATTACTTGAAATTATGTTGAATTACACTATATTAAGTTAAATTACACTAAATTACATTACATTACGCTAAAATACGGTAAATTATCCTAAATTACATATGAGTAGGGACGATATCCTCACTGAAAAGGCGAAAAACGACCGTGAAACTTCAAACGGTCATAAAACGGCGCTCGAGTGTCCGATTTCAGCAAATGACCACTTTTTGGAAAGCTTGAGAAAATACGCATATGTCCGTGCCAGCTATGCTGGGCTATGCCGGATTTCAAAATTCATAATTGCCAAAAAACTAGGGAAGAGCCTCAAAACTTGACTTGAAGTTTTCGATTAAGATTTTCATTTCTATTATTCAATCTAAGTAACTCAGTAAATTAGTTACATAATGAATTTGTAGAATACCAATTTTTACTATTTTTGGAATTTTTTTACTATTCTTTATGATTTATGAAAGATGGCACAAAACCTCCCTAAACCCTAAACCCTAAACCCTAAACTCTTATTTTCGAGAAGTCAATTGCATATGAATCCTTTTATCCGACGGCCCAGATTAGCCAAATTTGTGATCTGTATGTACGGCCCAGATTGATATCTGTTTAGGCCTTTTACTGTTGGCTTGTTTTTTCTTCTTATATACATTTGCGATCTCCCTGTTATATGTGTTATTCAACATAATTTCAATTAATCTATCGTATTTTAGTATAAATATGCTAATTATAAATCAAAAGAAGTAATGTAACAAATAATTTAAACAAAAATTTCAAATTTTCAGAGTTAGATTTCAATATTTTGATCTTCATAGTGTCTCTCTCTTAAAAAAAAAAAAAAAAAAAAGGTACCAAGCCGGCCAGAAAATGGCCGGCTTAGGGAGGGACCTAGGCCGGCTATTTTCTGGCCGGCTTGGGTATTTTTCGATAATAGGTCCGATTCTGGGTATAATTAATAATTTGTATTAAACTTTGGATATTAATAAAAATGTCGGCCTTTTCGGTGCTCTGCATGGAAAAAATATATTAAAATAATTTGAACCGGAAAGGAAAAATTAAAGGCCAACAACTCTGTTGGTTGCACAATTTTTAATCTCATTTTGTGTTCGGTAATCTTATTTTCATTCTCATTTGTTCGGTGAAATGGCCTTATGATATATATCCAAAAGGTATTCTGTTCATTATTTATCTTAACTTTTATGAGAAATTTAAAATCAACTTTGGACCAAAGCCCTTTTTTTTTCTTTTTTTCTTTTTTCAAATCTTGCAACGCATGTATTACGCCAAAAGCTAGCTTTAATGCTAATTAAATCATGTTTTATATTTTTTCTATTTGTGATGATAATTTTTCGTGCTAAGATTTTATATTATTCGTGTATTGTTTTTGTATTTTTGTACTTTGATCTTAGCCAATCTCCCAAAAATATTCAATTATTAACTATACTGAGTAATTGGCTAATTATTTTTTTTATTATAATGATCTAGCATGATGTATTAATGTCGTTTGATTTTCAGTATATTTTGTTTGTTAAGGGTATATTGTAAACTTTTTTATTTCTTAAATGTCTTTTTGTAGTTCATAATTAAGCAATATATGTCTTTAAATAATGCAGAAATAATAAAACATTTTTACTTTCCTATTTAGCATTAAATTATATAAACTTATTCTTTCACTCCAATTCATGCATGTTCATTTGACTACAAGAATTTATCACTATTCCCGAGAGTAAAAATTGACTATTGCTGATGGTAAGCTGACAAAAATTGGTATTTCTGACAGTATCACTATTATCAAGGGCGGAGCTAGACTTTCAAGTTATGGAGATCAAATATAAATGAAAGTCAATTATATAAAATTTTCATGCTGTGAATGGAGTCAATTTACATTACCCATAACATTTTACTCTAAAATATATAAAAAATCAAATATAAAAACAAAAAAATTGAAAATTAATGAGGTCAATTGACCCCCTTAATTATATGTCAATTCGCTCTTGATTACTACTGATGAGAGTATCCGCGACGATACCGACAGTAAAAAAACACTTTAACCTTCAAATATAGTGACAAATTCATGGAGTATATTAAATTATTAATTAATTTATTTGAGCATTTACTTAGAGTTTGATTTCGAATATATATCTTTTAATTCACCCAAAAATTATTATTCGAAGAGTATTCCTAAATTAAAGAAATTGAATAACACATATCCTGATTTTTATTTGTTATGCATTATTTTATAGATATTTAGTCTTCTAGTTAATCTTCAAATAATTAAACTAATGACTCGTACAAATTGACATCTGCTCTACCGATACATCTATACTTTGGTTTTCATTGACACAAAGCTTAAATTTAGTCAGCGGAGTATATTTTATATCTACCTCCTAACATCTCAAAAAGACAAAACCTCATTTTTTTTTTTTATAAAAAATTCGTAAGCATATCATTTACCATTTAATGAGAAATACATCCATAGACATATTATTTAACGAAAAAGTATATTACAGAAGAGCTGCAGTACTTACCCGGGCGTAGTGAACCTGTCTTTGAAAGATACAAAACCTCACTTTGAATGGTAAGTACATGATAAAAATATTCATATTCACTACAGCACTACAACAGTGGGACCCTTCTGTGACCGGCTAAATCAATCACCAAAGGGTATAGCGCCGATCGCAGAAGGGTTGTGCCGGTCGCCGATGGCCAAAATCAGTCGCATAAGCACCGGTGACAGTTGCTCCGTCGCTGATGACCACCCTGCTGACGTCACCGGTCGCTGAAGGGTAAGGCGTCAGTCGCAGATGACCCTATAGCAATCGATAAAATCTGTCGCTGATGTTGTATGCTGACGTGGCGGAAGATCATCAGAGACCGATTGGGCGGTCGCTGATGGGCCCAGAATCGGTCGCAGAAGGGTGATTTTTTTTTTGGCATTTTTTTATTAATTTTTCTTTTCCCCAGTTGGTACGAAACGTACCAATCACCAAGCAATTTGAACATAATTAAAATATACAATTCACAAGCAATTCTCAAGCAATTCACAAGCAATTCAAATATACAATATAAAATACTGGTACGAAACGTACCAAGCACCAAACAATTCACAAAACGACATAAACATGAAATATGTAAAGTACTACATAAACATCAAATATCAAATATCTAAAGTATAACATACAAATCTAAAATCTAAAACTCATACAAAACGTCCTAAAACTAGTCATCTCCGATATCATCCCCGCTGTCATCCAGAGCATTGGGATAGTGCGAGCTAGAACATCCCTGTGAGAATATAACTAAAATTTTTAGGGTTTAATGTTAAGAGTTTACTGTTTAGGGTTTACAATTTTTAGGAGTTTACTATTCCGTTAATTGATTTGCCATACTTGGTGTTCCTTATTGGATTGAAACATACCCAAAAATTAGATTTCGTACCTGATGAGACGAAGAACATCCCACGCTACGTCTCAACTCCTCCATGAATTAGTTTATCTGTGGTTGAAGCACGCCCAACACCTGACTTGAAATCGCATTTATGTCTTCTTGTCTGAGAGGGGGCGGCGCCGAAGAATATGATTGCGATTGCGAAGAAGACATCTGGGACCCACCTAGACGATACATCGATCTCGTCTTGCCTGAAATATTAAATCGAAGATAATTAATATACGTTACAAAATTTAAATACAATTTTACAATTCAAGTATGTGTATTTTACCTAGAGCACCAAGACCATAGTTATCGCCGTGAGCATTATTGTCTGTGTTGGAGTACCAGATGTCTGCGTCAAAAGGGGGCCAAAGGGCTCGATCAGGCCTATATTTTGCGCTCATATCCCAATCGTAGTTTTCCTGCAAAATTTATAAAATAAATAAATAAAGTAAGTACAACAAAGAATGAATATTAATAAAATATTGTTATGTTCTATTACCCGTGCCTTTTTCGCCCTCGCAGAACAAAATTGCCCCGTCTTCTTGTTGGTATACGTCGGCGTGAACAGCTCGTCAGACCACCTAGGCTCGCACTGGTTTTCATTCTCCTATTATGAATAAATATTTCAACACAAATAAAATTATCAAAGTTAGTTCGAGTAAATTGAAATTGAAATTAATTGTTTTGATGAAATAAAACATCTTATGAATCTTTGTTTGTGAACCAGCATGTTCACTGAGCCCGTGGTTGCAAAGGAACCCTCTCTAGATGAGGCCCTATTTTGTTGATTCTGCTCGCTCCGCCTAGCAAACTCTTCGGTGTACCAATAGTCGCACAATTTGGGCCAGTTATTCGCAGTTATCCAATCATATGTGCTTGGCACCCCTCGGTCCTTCCACTCCATAATGCTATCTCCATACCTATCTTTCGCTTCGTTCATGCACTTGTTAAGCAGGTTTTGGAGAGCTTTGTTGGCTATGCTGGCGAAAGTCTTCCATGCCAGATCCATGTCTTCACCTGGGAAAAACTAAAAGTGCTTCTGCATGCATCATTAAAAAGTCGTTAGTTAGCTTAAAAAGAGAAACAATAGGTTGCCACTTTTAAAAAGGAGATTTTACTTAACAAAAACTCGACCTTAACCTCTTTTTTTACTTCGTCAGGATAGTCATCAAATTTCATGCACAAGGCAATAGTGGATAATTTACTTTCCGCAGGATAGTGAAAACGGGCGCATTGTGATATTATTTTGTTGACATTTTTGGTCGCTTCCAACAAATCTCCAACAAAAGATCTACAAACAAAATTAGTTTTAAAACCACTACAAATGGATAATGCTACATACTCAGAAATGCACAAAAATAAATTTTACCTATAACCGATCCGACGAATCACTGGTCTGTCCTCCGGCCTTTGCAGCGGCTTAATGTATGCATTTCAGCCGCACGGAGGGTGCTTGAATCCACTGAATGATGCCTCCTTCTCCTTACCCTTTCTGTTCGGTATACTAATGTTCTAGTTTAATAATATAATTAATTAACATAGAATTAATAACTAACGAATTATAGTAAGGAAACATTCTTTTAGTAAATGTTCCACATGCATACTAAATGTTCCACATGTATCCATGTATTGTAAGTAGCTTTGGAAAAGCATCCATGTATTGTAAACAAGTAATATAGTCTTATCCAATAATGAACAAAGTAATATACCACCACAGTTATCCAAAGTAATATAGTCTCTAATACAATTAATGAACAAAGTAATATGTCATTGTGTATCCAATAATGAAGTCTTATACCACCTCACTAAATCCATATCAATATGTCAAAATATTAAAATAACTTAAATATTTACAACCACAATGACGTTAGTAGTAATTGTCATACATTCACTACCAAGTTCTCAAAAAAGAAAAATTGTCATACATTTTGAATACTAAAGAAAATGAATACCACTAAATATTAATTATAGTCCGTATCCATGTCAAATTAATTCAACTGTGCAAAATATTATGAAAATTTATAGTGCCACACTAAATTCATACATATATATTAACTGGGACACAAAATATTTCTCATCCGCCAACTCTTCCCTCCCTGGCTCCCTCTCTCTTTTGTTATTTTTTCTTTCTCCAGCGACTTCATTTCTTTCAACCTTTTCTTATTGTTTCCTATTCCTCCCAACTCTCATGTACTCTAATCATTTTTAGCAAATGGCGGTCTCTAGCTCGCCTACCTTCTCAATTTCACTCCAGCTAGCTCCATCTCAGTTTCGTGCTTAGAAGTTTGAAAGTTGAAATAAGAATCAAATCAATGACATATACATAAATGAGAAACAACAAAAGAAATAAAAATAAAGGCAACAGTTCAGCTTGCTTTCTTCAATTTAGTCACTTGAAAAAAATTATACAACAAATATTTTGTGCTGAGCATCACAACGACAGAAATTAAAACAACTGGCACAAGGGTAATTGATAGCAACAAAGAATTCCTTGGAGCATCATTTGAAAACAAATAGAAAAAGAGTATATAAATGGCAGAGAAAGTTATAGTAGAATGAAATTGACTTTGAGCATAAAAAAAAGCCACACAAATTAATAAAAAAAAGTGAAAATAAGTGTGTTATTTGAGTGCCACGTCGGATTTCGTTAATTTTTTTAATGTAAAATGTGACGGAGTGACTAAATCGGAACAAATACGAAGTTTAGTGGCTAGCAGGGGACAAATCACAGTTGAGTGTTGGATGTACTCCCTAGACTGGGTTGAGGCAGGCGATTAGATCTAATTGCCATACCTAATTGTATATTTAATTGGGTCTATTATTTACACAGCATAATAATAAGGTCAGCATAGCTATGCTAGCTATACGGTAATAGGTTGTGTTTAATTAGGATTTAGAATTAGACCCCGCTATCTGATGTAAATTAGGTGACTGTTGATTAAATTAGGTGTCCATTAATTGGATAAATCTTAATTGTAGAACAGTGTTTATTTGATTAGTCTCTCTCAAATTATCATTTTCATTGATAACTTCTGCAAAATGTGTGATATTTATATAGTTATTTAGTTTATAATTACAGAACACGTGTTCAGCAATTATAATCAAAATGTGTGATTGAATGTGTTGAGGAGTGAACTATGAATGCTAAAAGTTATTAATTGCATTTACAGTTCATATTTGATTGTAAATAGAAAAAGTGTTGAGTTGAACTGAATCAACTTGAATGGTTCGTTACCACTACGAGAACAATGGCGTGTTTGGTCCAGTATTGTTCTCTTAATTAATATAGTCTCTAATACAATTAATTTATTAACAAAGTAACAACAGAAGGTTAGGGGGTAGCTAGGCAGCCTCGTTGTTTTCAATGGTTTGTGTTTCTCAAATCGGTACCAAAAATTATGATATCTATTTTGTGTTTCTCAATCCCAAAAATTAGTCCTAAAAATCTATAAAATTGAAAACAACGCATGTATCAGTTTAAAAATTGAAGCAAAATCAAACTTACCGATGCGGCCAGAGAGGCGGGTCTTCCAGCGGGTCGGGGTCGGGGTCGGCGTCGGAGTCGGGTCTGCGTCGGGTGGGGGTCAGGGTCAGCGTCGGAGTCGGGGTCTTCCAGCAGCGGGTCACAGAGGCGCGGGTTTCTTTTTTTTTTCTTTGGCTAACATAAAACGCGGATAGAGAGGAGTCAGAAAGAAGGATGGCGCGGGTTTTTTACGGTAACCCAGCGACCGGGATAAATCGGTCGCTGAAGGGGTCGTCGCCAAAAGTTTTATTTATTTATTTATTTTTGGATGGGGTCTTCAGCGACCGGCGACTAAACCGGTCACTAATGCCGATCGTTGAAGACTTGTTTTGTTGTAGTGAATTCAATCAGACATAGGAAAGCAATATACCATCTGATAGCATCATGCATGAATTTAGGGGTGAAAACGAAGCAAATTTGGAACGGATAATGCTAATATCAAATTTGTATCTGCTTTTCAATGAGCGGATATGAATATAAATACGGATAGTAAACAAATTAATGTGAAAGTTTAAACAAGATTCACCTTAACGGATATGGATACGAAGCAGATAATCCACGAATACAGATTTGAATATGGATATGAAGCCGATAATTCACGAATATAAATTTGAATACGGATACAAAGTGAATAATTATCAGATAATTAAGTCATGAACTTTAAGATACAAATATTAATTAAGAAAATTAATAAAAAAATAAGAAAAAAAATGTAAAATGGAAATCCCAACAAAAGATGAATAAATATTCCAAAGAAAAATGAAAAAAATTATCAGTACTTAAATGAGTTTGGGAATTGAATAATCCAATCAAAAGATGAAATAATAGAAAAATGGACAGGCATGCCAGATGCGACATTACTAATCACGTGGTCACGTGATTTGTATTTTTTTTTCATAAAACATGGCAGCCCACGTGTTGTTCACGTGATTTGCTGCTCATCTGTTATTTAATCATTTCCTACAAATTAATTATTAGTTTAGTACACAGGAGCAGCTGGGTAGAGATATATATGTAATCTCAACTCGATTAAATCAATCAAATTAAACAAATGAAGTAACGACCTCGAAGATAGGGGTGCCAACGGGTATGAACGGGTATGGTAAGAGTTGAGTAGAAGTATTTTTATATCCGTATTCATTACAAATTGTTATTATTCGTATTTTATTTTTATCTGCTACAAATTATTTTACCTGTATCTTACCCTTATTTGTTATATATGGTTGTCAGATAATGAAACGGTAGCGGATAAATCACGGATAATACTAATATAATAATTATTTTTATTATTTATTAAATAAAATATTAAACCATATACATTCATTTCACACATATATAGTACTTTGTTGAAAAATAAATTATGATCATGCTAAGCGCAAGTAAATTAATTAAAGTACTCTTTCAATGCTTATTAATATATATAATATATATATATTTTTTTTATAATTATCCGATCGGGTAACGGGTACGAAATAGACTTTACTCGTACCCTTATTCGTTTTGATAACGAAAAAAAAATTTATATGTATTTTTACCCAATAAGTTTGCAAAAAAGAAAAATCTTACTCGTATCCGTTTTATTGAATCAGATAAACAGATAAAAAGATGCCATTGACACCTACTCGAAGAACTAATTCAATACAAATGTGGCTACTCTGTGCGACTCTACATGTTCTAATACGCTGGCAAAACTTTCTATATACCTGTTCATACTGGAACGAACATGAGACCTTCTCTGGCAAAATTAGATGTTTCTTGCAGGTATAAATGACGAATCTAGTTAACGTAAATCAGAAAGAATTGAAAAATGTCTAGAGCTACCAAGGTTTTTTCTGTACTAGTCCAACACTGTTGTTACTACCAAGGTTTTTATTATCATGAGTACAAAATTGTTTTTTTCCGAATCATAGAAAAACAATGATTTTCAAAAATTCTAACAAAATAGTAAAAATAATTTAAAAAAATGTAAAATTTGGTCTCAAAGCACATTTTAATATGATTATGTTGAACGATTTGGATCGACTGTTTGGACTTTAAAAAATAAAGACACCATTCTCTGTCATATGCAGGTACACTCATGATGTTTTAGGTTTATATTGTTTAAAATTATTTCTTAATTACTTGATTTTCTTAGTTTTAAAAGCTAGCTAGGCATGCGAGAGAATACAGCATATCATTCATATATGATATATCAGGTCGCTCAACGATCCATATATACTGTTAACTTTAAAACTTTAATTTTTCATTATGTAGATTGTTGCTTCTGGTTTAATTGAAGGTTTATGGAGTCAAACTATGAGTAAGACTTTGTTGATTCCCAGGTTTGTAATTTTTTAGACTGGTACAATTTTTTATTAAAGATATTCCTTATACTCCAGCATAAATTCTACTGTATTATTAGCACTGTTGTTGACTGGTACTATGAATGAGACAAACCAGAAAATGGTTTGTATTAGAATGTGTAAAAACAAAAGGATTAAATTCAGTACTTGACAAAGTGCGTAATTTATGTGTTATATTTTGGGTGTCAATTTTATCAATACGATTCAAAACATAGAAATTGACACACATTCATTTCATCCATAGAAATTGCAGATGCTTAAACCTCTAATAATTAGCTTTAGTTTAGGTTAAAATTCTTTTCTTCTTTTTAGACCCTTAAGAGCCATTACTGGTTCCTTCGAGCAGGTAATGAGCATTGTAATAATTTTTTTAGCATCAATATATTTCTCAGTAGAAAATTTCCACTAACCTTAAAAAAAAAAAACCCTCTCATAATTAGATTTTGACCTAAAATATTGTTACATATTTCCAAATTGTTTTTAGAAAAACTACATATTTGTTGTAAACCATCCTTTTTCATTTCCTCTTCCCTTTACCTGGAGGTTTAGAGATGTTCACACAAAGAACATATCTTTTATTGAAGCATAACTTAAATTACACATAATATTAATTTCAACAAAACAAAGATATATCGTGTTCATTTATTTGAAGACTTCTTGACAGATTTTATTACCATCTTCGGCTCGAGCCCGAGAAGCATTCCATCATGCACTGCCGAGAATGTGTCATAGCGAAGGAATAGATCTGCAACGAACAATCGACCAACCAAGACCACCATGTCCTTTCCCGGGCACTGCTTGTTCCCCACTGCTGGCGTGACTGTCTCGGGCCCATTCGACCAGTACACGTAATCCAACAACTTCTTTCCGTGATCGCCAACAAATCGGTCGGCTACGAATTCTTCAGCATTTCTAAATACTTTCTCGTCCCTCATTGCGAGTGGCTGGTATCCGCATATCATCTCTCCTTTCTTCACTTTGAAAGCCGTGTCATGGCTTTCTATTATGAGATCGGCTCTTGCATGGCCGAATTGATTCTCTACAGGCGGATCTAGGCGCAATGCTTCCCAGACCACTGATTTGGTGAGCTCCATCTTCTCGAGTGCATCCAAGGTAATTGTGCCAGTTATAGGACTGAACCACTGATCGGATTTCTTGTGCTAATAGGCCGTGCAATGTTGCCCCGGCTTGCGTGAGCCATTTGAGGATGATCGGCATGAAGATTTTAAAACCAGCATTCGCATTGAATGAGGTCATAAAAATTAGGTTGTGGAGTGCCACATGGCGTGAGAGGCCGAACTTCTTGGCAGCATCATTTAGCAAAGATTCGCCAGATTTGGAAAAGAACTCTTCGAGGGCTTCATAGTTACTACGAGCGAGGAATGGAGGAAGTTGACAGCAATGCAAGAGGAGGTCCTCAATAGGCCATGGAATGAATTTAGTGAGGTGGCTTGCTACCGGGTGGAGTTGTAACAGAAGCCATATTGCGGCTTTATTAGATGCCGAGGGACCAATTACATCGCTCGGCACAGCACCGAGGAATGCATTGCACGTGAAATCAAAGGCTGTGGATTGGTTAAGGGCGTTGAACTCCACGGGGCCAGAGGCTAATTTTTCTTCGACCGTATCGAAAAGAGAAGAGTATGCTTTATGGAAACTGGGTATGAACTCTGACTTGCGAGATGTCAACAGGTGAAATGAAAAAGATTTGAGAGATGAGTGTAGCTGCTCAGTGGTGTCGAGGTAGGCCATCGGGCGGATGCCTGAGTAGAGAGCGAGGGGTGGAATGTATGTGCCGGTGAAAGTGTTCTTCTTTTCAACCTTTGATGGGTCAAACAGTACACGGAAGCTCTTTGCATCGAGAACAGCAATGACATGGGGGTTGCGAGATATGAACATGCCAGGCGGCATGTTCATCCGCACAACCGTCGAACTGTTCTTTGTCACGTGTGATTTGAAATACTCCATGTGGCCTTGGAAATAAAAATAGTTCAGACGGTCGTAGATCGGAGAGATGAGGGGGATGCCGTAGCTGCCCGGAATCGGTTTTATTGGTAGGCCAGATGGCGACCATTCTTCAATGGTACCATTTCTTGAGTTGGCCATGGAACTAGCTTGCTAGCTACTATGTATGATATTGGTTTTAAGAAGGTTTTAGAGTTCTAGAGCTAGACGATGACTTTCATGCATAAGTTAACCAGTATTTATAGCAGAATTGAAGGGCCTTGTTATTGATTATTTTCTATCTTTAATGTGGGACATGATCACTTGCGAATTATATTAACTAATGTTACCATTCTTTTTTTAAATCAATCTTAAAATAAATTGAAAATAAAAACATAAGTGCCATAATGCCTCGTTGATCAATCAAATTTCTGATTACTAATCTTTTCGTTCCATACATATATGGTTAAACTATGTTTCAAGTTTCATAATTTAATTTAACATGCCTATAATTTCCGTAATTATATCCACCTATAATTTCCGTAATTTCCGTAATTTCCGTAATTATATCCACCTACTTGGACAAGAAAAACCACGTGCCTTTAATCATGATTTGGCACGCAGAGCATGTTGAAGTTGAAGACAAATGAATGGGCCCAGCCCATTTTACTTTTGCCATCGGTAGTAAGTGCAAACCGATAGTATTAGCTTTTGCTGTGTCGGTAGGAAAATCACCGACCGTGATTTTGGCATTTCCCATCGTGATTAAAGGCACGTGGTTTTGGCATTTCCCGTTGGTGTTGATCTTTTTAATTAGAAGGTACTGTCGTAACTTTCCTGAGTTGAGCCGATTCATTGGAATTTGTTTTAAAAACCGTAATTAAAATAATATTAATTTTAAATAAACCACATGATTACTCGGTTTTTTACAAAAATCATAAAAACTGAACTGCTAATTTAGTTTGGACGTTTTTTTTTTCTACACCGAATTGGCAATTCGGTTTAGAAGATTTTCTGAGGGTTGTAGGAACAACACCACAAAAAATCTGAAAAGGGTCCACACCGAATTTCCAATTCAGTTTAGTAATTTTTTTGGCTACACCGAATTCCCAATTCGGTTAAGCTATTTTAATTTCCTGAACCCCCGGTACAAAATTAATATCCTCCACGTTGTGGTCGCCTGAACAACAACTGAGGACCTAGAATAAATAATCTATAAGGAAATATACACAGAGGATCCTAATGGACAAGACCAGTGATATCACGCAATTTTCGTGCTGGTTAATTCATATCGCCTAAGGTAACTGAATATGTCTGTTTAGATTCTGACCATCCGATCAGAAACCGTACTACTAAAGAGGCCCGTGCATCCACCTCGACACGGATTGGCCAGAATTCTGATGGACGGTCCACATCTAAAAGGAAATATTCTGTTACCTCAGAGGATATGGGGATATTTGCTCGGCAGAATTACAAAATCTGGTACACCGTACATGGTAGGATGCATTAAATATTTAGAATTAAAAAGACCCTAAACCGAATTGCCAGTTCGGTTTGGGCCCAAAAGCACCCTAAACCAAGTTGGCAATTCAGTTTAGTAGGGGTTACACGCAAGGCTACACGGGAAATTGTGAAAAACGTCTAAACCGAATTGCCAATTCAGTGTAGAAAGGAAAAAAAACGTCCAAACCAAATTGGCAATTCGGTTTTTATGGTTTTTTAAAAAAAACAGAGTTATCATGTTGTTTATTTAAAATTAATTATTTTAATTACGGTTTTTAAAAAAAATCCAATTCATTGAGTTTAGCTGCTGCTCTCTGTCTCTGTTGTCTTTTTATCAAGCTTTCTAGAATTTTGCTCTCTTCTTTTTGAAACTTGTAAGAGAGTGTATGAGACAGTGCTATTGAGTTTAATGATCTCTTGTACTTGTAACTCTTTGATTTAGTGGATTTGTACTGTGTGCTCCCGTGGTTTTTTTTCGAAAGGGTTTCTACGTAAAATTTTGTGTCTTCTCTTACTTCTTGTGCTTGCTTGCTTGTTGTTTGGTATCTTGTGTGATTCCTATATTTACCTCATTTATATATTTTTCCAATAAGTGGTATCAGAGTTGATCTACACTCCCGTCAGATCTGCTCGGTAATTCAAGGACAAAGGTCGCTCTTCCATTTGCTTCGCTGCAGTTTGAGGTAAATTTTTGAAATGGAGGTCGATAGTAGTAATGGTACCATGATTAAATTGAACTCCACAAATTGCCATTTTTGGAAGTCCAGAATGAAGGATATGTTGTTTTGTAAATATGCCTATGAATCAGTAACCGGTGTGAAACCAAACACAACCACTGATGCTACTTGGACCACATCCAATCGCAAAACCTTTCTTTGATTAGACAGTGGATTGATGATTCGTATTTCATCATGTTTCAATTGAAACCGATGCCAAAAATTGTGGGAGAATCTTGAAAGTTTGTATGAGCGCAAAACAGCCCAAAACAAAGCCTTTCTCATTCGAAAACTTGTGAACATGAAGTATCATGAGGGCTCATCTGTGAGTGAGCATTTGAGTCGGTTCCAAGATTGTGTGAATCGGTTGTCTACTATGAAATTGGTTTTGGAAGAAGAATTGCAAACCTTGATTCTTTCGAGTTCCTTACCGGATAGTTGGGAGACTCTTGTGGTGTCATTGAGTAATTCGGCACCAAATGGTACTGTCTCTTGCTATGATAAAAGATAGTATGCATAATGAGGAGTTGAGGCGTAAAGAGTTGGGCATTACAAATGAGTCGGCAGCTCTTGTTACTAGGAACTGTGGAAGGAGTTCACATAGAAACTCTCACGTCATGACCACAATGACAAGTTAAAAGGGAGATCAAAGTCTCGTAAGGGCATTGTTTGTTACTATTGCCGCAAGCCGGTCCATATAAAGTCCGAGTGTAGAAATTTAGACTTAGATTGGATGAAAATGAGAAGGAAAACACTGTAGCCGTCGTGCGTGATGGTGAAGTGTTCATTGCTTGCGATGACGGGTTTGTCAATTGCATAAGTTAATACTCCACTTAGGTGATCGACTCAGCACCCTCATTTCATGTCACTTTTCGACATGATTTGTTCACTTCTTACAAGCAAGGTGATCTTGACAAGGTAAAAATGTGGAATGATAGGGTATGCAAGATCTCCGATATCGGAGATGTGTGTGTGGAGACCAATGCGGGGTACAAGTTATTTCTCAAGAATGTTCGGCATGTGCCGGATATGAGGTTTCATTTGATTTCTGTTGGTGCTCTTGATGATGAAGGGTACCGTAGCCACTTTGCTGAAGGTAAGTGGAAGTTGACTAAATGCCTTGTTGCTGCTCAAGGTGATAAAACAAGCTCGCTTTATACAATACGAGTCAAATTGTGTGGTGAAGTGAACGCGGTTGAAGATAACTCAACAGATTTTTGGCATTTGCAGTTAGGTCACGTGAGTGAAAAAGGGCTTCAAATTTTGGCTAGAAAGGATTGTGTGCCAAGTGAAGGTACATCTCTGACATCATGTACGCAATTTCTAACTAAGAAGTCGAATGTTTTGGATCTAGTTCATACCCATTTGTGTTCTATGGGTGATAAGACAATTGGAGGAGCTCTTTACTTTGTCACTTTTGTGGATGATCATTCCAGAAAGTTGTGGACATATGCTTTGAAGGCAAATGGTCAGGTTTTGGAGGTGTTCAAGCACTTCCTTGCTAAAGTTGAAAGAGAAACGGATAAAAAATTGAAGTGCATTCGATCTGACAATGGTGGTGAATATCGTGAGCCATTTGAGACCTTTTGCAAGGTAAATGCATTAAGCTTGAAAGAACAGTGCCAAAAACTCCGTAACAGAATGGAGTAGCTGAGAGGATGAATTGCACAATTTGTGAGAGAATACGGTCTATGCTCTCTCATTCGAAGCTTTCAAAAGCGTTTTGGGGCGAAGCCATAAACACAGTTGTCCATTTGATCAATTTGTCACATTCACATGCACTGGATGGTAATGTTCTTGAGTGGGTTTGGACCGGCAAAGATGTGTCTTATGGACACTTGCGGGTACTTGATTGTAAAACATTTGTGCATATTCCTAGAGATGAAATGCTAAGCTTGATAGCAAGTCAAATAAGTGTATTTTCTTAGGTTACAAAATCGGTGAGTTCGGTTCTAGATTGTGGGATCTGATTGAGAAGAAGTTGGTTAGAAGTCGAGATGTAGTTTTCTTTGAAGAAGAAACTATTGAGAATTGGAGCAACCTTGACAATGTAAAAACCTTTTATTTCCCATGTTGACCTTACACCAATCTCAAGTAACCAAGAAGTTGAGACCAATCAAAACCATCAAACCAAAAACCAATGTGAGCAATCCGAAAATACTATTGAGAATGATATCTCACATCCAAATCAAGTCCCACCTCAACAAGAGTTAAGAAGATCAAACCGTGAACGAAGGCCAAGTTCAAGATACTCTTCAAATGAGTATGTCTTGCTTATAATAATGGTGAACCCGAAGATTATGAAGAAGTCTTGTGTCATGAGTACAAAAGTGAGTGGATTGAGGCTATGTAAGATGAGATGAAATTCTTGCATAAGAACTCCACTTTTGATTTGGTAGAGTTACCAAAGGGTAAAAAGGTGCTTAAAAACAAGTGGGTTTTACGGGTGAAATATGAAGGGGCAAGTTCGAAGCTGAGGTACAAGGCTCGGTACTTCTTTTTTGGGATAGGGGTGCGATGAGCTGGGTTGTTAATAGGATCATACACCCATTTCTCTGAAGAGTTAATAGGTGCACTGATCTGACCCTTAGAGAGCAACTTAAGCCTGGCTGTCTTTGCTAAAATAGTTTCAGTCTCATCCTCATCTTCACTGTGGTGAGGGGGAGGTATTGGTGTTGTGAAAGTTGAGTCTGACTCCCCTGCAGGTCTCTAGTGGGGTACAGGAGACATCGTGCCTGTCATAGGTGGTGTGGTGACCTCTGCGGCTGGTACCACCGGTTCTGGTTCTGGAACTATCACTGGGCTGGTTATGGAATTGGTACTGGGTCAGGGTTGACAGCATGGCTAGAGCCAGCCTCAATATTACCCCGGACATCTCTCCAATATTTAAGTTTGTTTGCATTTCAACTTTACAGAAACAACAAACAACATGTTTTTTCTTTAATTCTAGTTTCAACAATTAAACCTATATTATAAAATGGCAAATTCTTCTGTGGGCATAAGGACCTATTTGTAAAATGAGCATATTTTCATTTTCAAAGTTCAAACAGTTGATCTGACCGTTCAACATTTTCTCCATATTATAATGTACTTGGAGGTCAAATTTTACATTTTTTGAATTTTTTTACTATTTATTAAGATGGGTACAAAATTCAATGGTCTGAATTTGACTAGTTTTGTAAAATACTTAATAAATAGTAAAAAAATTCAGAAAAATGTAAAATTTGACCTCCAAGTACATTCTAATATGGAGATAATGTTGAACGGTCGGATCGACTGTTTGAACTATGAAAATAAAAATATGCTCATTTTACAAATATGCCCTTATGCGCATAGAAGCATCCCTCTTATAAAATATTGGAGAAGACCAAAGTATGTTTATTTACTTTTTTTTCTTATTAGAATTGAAATTTATACTTAAAAAAAAGGAGTGCTATAGTGACGGCACCTATTTTTATTTTTAGAGCTTTAAGAGAATATTTTTTTCTAATACAGATTTTGCCCTTCACCTCTCTCTCACTCATTTAATAAACAACTAATAAAAATGAAAGTTTCCTTTTTCGTGAGAAAAACGCACTGCCCAAAATCTTTTCTCGTGTGATTCTAAATACCAAAAATCATTCCTTCCACGATTCTAGATTTATGTTCCATTCTCGTATCTTCTTTCTCCTCCAAACTTCTTTTAATTTGAAAATTGTTATTCAAGTGTACCCAAAAATAGAAATGAATCAGGCCGTAGATTCAATCGAAGATGAACTTAGTATGAAATCATTTTTTTTATTAAAGACCGTAGCTCTCTCTGTATTAGTTGGTTCTGTTGCCAATGACACAGTTAAGCTTGTAGTATCATGGTATGGCTAAGCAATTTTCAAAGTATGAAAGCAAACAACTTCTATTTTTTTTTTTTTTGTTTTTTTGTTTTTTTTTAGTGATGCAGTGTTTTGAATAAACATATTTGTTGTAAATTGTATTTCAAAAGTTGTTGTTATTCATTGGCATCTGAAGCAGAGCTACTGCTTCAGCTCATTTCAATATTTTTTTTAAATGAATGTTAATAAAACCTCCATATAATGAATTAAAGCAAGATATTTTTGATATGGAATATGTTCTGTTTGGTTAAGATTTTCATGGTTAATCAGACAGTGGTAAATTATTCATTCTCTGACAGAAATTAAAATTGTATTTTTTCTTTTTTGATAAAAGGCATATTGATGCCCATTTCATTATCATGAAATCAGAAAATTGTATTCAGATATCTGAATACAATTTTCTGGAGAGTGGAGAAAATTTTCTGGAGAGTGAGAGAGCGGAGAGTGGAGAGAAAATTCACGGGAGGGTTTTGATTGAAATTTGGGCGAGTGGAGAAAATTTTCAGCGAAATTGAAATTTTGGGCGGAGGGTTTTCGATCTGGCGCCCAAATCACTATTTTTACCAATACTTTCAGCGACCGGTGCTCTTGTGGTCGCTGACAATTCACGGCGCCGGTCGCTGATAATATTGGTCTCCGAAGTGTTAATGCTTTTATTTTTTTTTTTTGGGAAAAAACATTTCAGCGACCGGCGACAGTACCGGTCGCTATTACCGGTCGCAGATACCCAATTTTGCTGTAGTGGATGAATAATTGATCTATAAGTGCAATTTTTTCACCCAGGTTTCCATAAGAGAATAACATTGAATGTTATCAGAAAAATAATATAATCCCAATTTTTTCACCCAGGTTTCCAACAGAGATTAACATTGAATGTTATTAGTGAAATTTGTGGAACTAATTATGCCTTTATGTCTATAGTTGTAGAAGCTGTTTCTTTAAAGTATTATGGTTCTTTAAGCAAACAACTACCTTATGTGTGAAATTTACATGTAATGGTACCAACACCAAGTAATGGTACATTGGTACATGTGACTAAAGATATAATCTTAGAAAATATACACACCATTGTAAACTTTCTTCACAAAAAAATGACCACAAGGACAAATACATTAAAATAGTTATTAGTGCAATAATACATCTAGAAAAGCAAAAACCTGAGCCTTGAATAATTGAGGAACATTACCACAGCCCAAAAGGAGATAGACATCTTGAAGAACGATTTCAAATTAAAAGATATTTGGAGGAGAAAGAAGATATATACAAAATTGGAACAAAAATAATTCAATCGCAGAAGGGGATGGGATGGAAGGGAATACTTTTTAGATAGTTACTTGCTCCACAAATAAAAATGGAGGGAAGGAAAGTCATAATATAAATTGTGATCTTAACTTATATTTTATCTTATAGGACTATTTTGCCCTCATGCGTTGAACAACAGGAATATAATTTTTGTTACCTTTGCTCTACAAATCTTGTACCAGCATGGTACCAAACCTTAAAAAATTTCTATTCATGAAGCATTTTAGCCACAGATTTAGTAAAAATTTAAAAATAAACAAACAAAAGAAATAAAATAAAACCCAGTATGCATAATTTCCAAATTATAAAGTAAAACAGCACATTCACTATGTTCATAAAATGACGCAGCAACAAATGCATCCTTTATCTGAAAGCCCCAGTAGTTTCATAAACTTTAATTAAATAAAAATCACACCATATTTTGACAGATAAACAAAAAAAAATCAAATTTAAAAAATTGAGGTAACATCAACTTATTGGCTCCTTTAAATTATATACACACAATGAGCTTGAATCATGCTTTTCTTACAAACTGGATCTTGAAAAAATATAGCATCCTACCAGTACATAACTGGACTGGTACAGACTGGGGTACATACACAGGGCAATTTTGTCAAAAGAAATTGCAGAAATTGTATAGCAAAAGAAAAAGAACAATTTGTAAATGCTAGGAAATATTCAGTTAAGCCCCTATGGTTATCAAAATTCTGTAAATTTTTATTACTAATAAGTATGTGATTGTACTCAGACACAAGTATGAGATACACCATAATAAGCATACACCACAAAACCATACCATACTGGTACAGAAGAATACCATTTATGATATAAATTTATTTTACAATGGTCCAAGAAGGAAAGAAAATTAGAGGACTGAGAAGAGATCGAAGACGGAGCGACAAAGAGAGAGGAGGGTTCGGGGTTTAGAGTTCACATAATTAATGTTTATAGTTTAGATCCGAACCGTTCGATCTGCTTTGGCAAATATTAAAGGGCCACGTGCATTCCGGATTCTGATCGAACGGTTTTAATCTAAAGCGAAATATTCTATTACCTCAGAGGATTTGGACTAGGGGTTCAGGGTTTGGGAATTCATATCACCGACGGTACCGTAATAGCGAATCTTTTACAATTACTTGATCTGGACCGTTCTTTTTAACTTGGAACGGATCACAAAGCCCAATAATACTGCCCCCTCAGTCAACCCGAATCCTAAACAGGCTGAGAGTTAATCTCAACCGCAAATAGCTAATTGTAAAAGGGAATCTTTTACGGTACCGTCGAGGATATGGACTCCAGGATTTGGTTTATATCTGTATTTTTTTCTCGTCAACCCAAGATGTTTCAAAAATTATTACAGCAAGTGTTCCGAAATTTTATTCTCTTTGCTTCTTTATTTTAACCTTTCATATGTACACTGATTTTCGCTGAAAAATCTTAAATAATACGAAAATAAAAGCCTTTTACTAGATTTTCAATCTAAGTTAGATTTTGAATGCTCTTCTAACACAAATAATAAGACTATTAATAACTGTAAGCGAATTTTTATTATTTGTAGTCAAATTATAAATTTTAATTAATTAAACGAATAAAAATAGTTTACATGACAGCGGAAGAAATATTTAAGCGTATGTTTTATAATATAAATTCATTCTTTGTCTTCTTTTTGTAAGTTAATTATCAAAAGAAACAATCGAGTATATATAATCTAAATCTTATTTTTCACAAACTTAAAAATTCATTTTACCTTTCGTGCTATTAAAATTATACCCTTTTAACAACAACTATTTTAATTGCATTTCGAAATTCAATTTGAATATGAACACACAAATGTTGTATGCATAAGTTTCCTGTGTTTCAAATAATTTATATTAATAGTTATTTAAAACAATTAGTGAACAAACACATATATGGTCCTTAATTTATGTTTAATATTAACTTAGAAAAATATACATGATATTAATTTAGATTCGACATTGGATATCAAACATAAAAATAAAAATGAAGTTGTGATATTTTATGATACTAAAGCTCGTATTGATTTAGACAAAATATTAAGATGGTTGGTAAACAATATATATGACGTGAATAAATGCATTGAAATATTATTTGTCACAACATATAAAATTAATATGGAATTATAAAAAATTAACACAAGGATATTATTGTCATTTTATGAAAAACAAATTGGATAAAAAAGTTCCTTAATCCTACTAGCCTTTTAATTTGTGGATGTAAAAGGAAAATACGAACTAAACCCGGTAACCCATTTAATCCAACCTCCTAAGTAACTCAAATTTTAAATTTAGATCCATACCGTCCGATCAAAATCTACACGAATATTAAATTATTCCATAATTAGTCCGGATTTTAATTGTACGGTCCGGATCCAAACTCAAATTTTGAGTTATTTAAGGATCCGAACCCGTTACTCAGCCCATCTCTCTCACAATTTCTTTGTAAAACCCCCTCTCTATATGGGTTTAGAATCCGTTACCCGTTATTCATTTGATATTCAATTTGTATTAATATCCATTTAATATATATTAATATCGATTTAATATACGACCCGTAACCATATCCGAAAAATAAAAATAAATAAAGATATGGTTGTACCATTATCTACACGGCTACACCTACTCCTACCCTTTTAGTTAGCGGATGCAAAAGAAAAGGATGAATTAAACCCGCTTACCCATTAATCCAAACTCCGAGTGAAAATTAACGGAAGAACTGTATCAAATACCTCTAAGGTAATATAATATTTATGTTTGAATATAGGCCGTTCGATTTCCCGGGTCCGCATTAATAGTCGTGCTGAATCTAATTGTACGGTCCAGATCCAAACAAAAATAATCTGTTACCTTAGGTATTACGAATTCGGAAGAACTTGGTTTACGGCCCGTCTCTCTCGGAAATTAATCTGCTGTTATTCCAATGGAATAACAGCAACTTGTTATTACAATTCCAACCATTCAATTTTTTCCTTGCGCGAATCTTAATAAATAAATTTTCTCAGGCGCGAAACATAACAAAAGTTCAACGGTTGGGATCGGAATAACAGGTTCCTCTTATTCCATTGGAATATCTCTCACGGTTTTCTCTGTAAAACCCCTCTTTCTCACTGGGTTTCTCTCTCTCTCTCTCTCTCTCTCCTCTGCTTTGCGCCATGAGAGCCGCCTTCTCACTGTCGCGCCACCTCCGCTCGCGCCTCTCTCTCCTTCGCCACCCACCACCACTTCTCTTCTCTTCTCTTTCCCACCTCCACACCATCCCTTCCCAGCCCTCCTCTCCATCTCTCCCTTCCAAAATCCTCCAAATCCCAAACCCGAACCAAACAACAGAATCTCCCTCCGAAACCCTAATCGAGAATGAACCCATGAACGAGTTCCTCTCCCGCTTTGTGCATTTCCTCCGTCCTAAGCTTGCAGAAGCCTTCCCCGACCACGCACGCCACGTGCTCGATGAAATGCTACTGTTGATTTGCCAGAAAGTAATACATAGGCTTGATGGGTCTGGTGCCCCGAGCGATGATCCGGATATTGAACTGAGTGAAGATTTGTGGAAGACAATTCGGGAGATTTGTAGTTCAGTTAATGCAACCATTAAAAGGGATGCAATGCGGGAGGAATTGAAGAAGTATATACATTGTGATGAGGTAATGTTTTTCTTTTTTGCAGTCAATTCAAATCAAATGTTGTGTAATTAGAGGAATTATATAGAGACTTGGATGCAATTCATGGATTTTTATGAAAGAGGGCTAAATCAGGAAGAGTATAGGGATTTGGTTGTGAAATTCACTTGGTGCATGATTCTGCTTGTCTTTGTGGGAGTCATATAAAAGTTTTTGTTGGGTTTTATGTATTATTGCCTCCAAATTAAATTATTTATTACGAAATGTGGTTCTGAAATTCCTGCAAGAGGCATCTAAAACAAATGGATGCCGTGTTATAATGACAGCCCTTGTTTAAAAAAATATATAATTGGGTTGTCTTGTATGGTTAGCATGCAAAGTAAACTTAGTTGTAGTAAATAGTAATTACCGCATTTTTTCAAGATAAAATCATTAGATTGGTTTTGTTATACATACACTTCAATTTCAGTGTTATAAATCATGCAAGACGAGTTGTCATCTTAGGATTCATATAAAAAATGATTTAAGCTGCTGTTACAGGTTAAAGAAATGTGCCGTTTTGCGACTGACATCGGCGTTCGGGGCCCACTACTAAGAGAGCTTCGATTCAAGTGGGCCCGTGAAAAGCATGAGGAAGTACAGTTCTACGCTAACCTAGAAAAAATGCATGAAGAAGGTACTAAAAAGAAGAGAGGAGAAGAAGAAAAGCCGGTAGAGAGATTAAACTTAACAGCTCTTCCAGAGAGAAAGAGTCGGATTAAGTACAAGATATACGGGTTGGATTTATCTGACCCGAAATGGGCTGACGTGGCGGAGCGGGTTGAGATGGCTCAGAAGGAATTTGTGCCCGAAGAACCGAAACTGGTGGAAGCCAGGTGTAGACAGTTAGAGGAGAGGTTAATGGATCTGAATCCAGATAAGGCGGACCCGGCTCCATTATTGACTGAGTGGAAAGAACTAATGGAGGGGCCCAAGAGGGTTGATTGGGTAGGTTTGCTTGAGAGGATACAAGAAAAGATAGATGAAAAGAAAGAAGAAGAGAAACCAGAAAAGAATTTGGTTTATCTTTATAATAAGGTAAGAACTACAACAACTTGTTTTAGTAATATTGGTACTTGTATTTGTACATTTGTAGTGCTTATGGATGAGTGAGGCTATGGTACTATGCATAGCGCGGATTGGTCCGTACTATGGATCGATGTCTTCGATTTCAATGTTTGAATAGTCGATATGAACTGTTCAACATGATCTCCATATGAAAATGTACTTGGAGACTAAATTTTATATTTTTTTGAATATTTTTACTAATTTTTTTAGACGAGTAGAAAATCACTTGATCTAAAATTCCGGACCATTAAATTTAAGAAATATAAAATTTTGGTCTCTTAGTACATTTTCATATCGAGATCATGTTGAACGGTTCAGATCGACTATTTGCAAAGTACCATAGCCTCACTCAGGAGAGAAATGTCATGTGCCTACAAATCCTGTCTTGGTTAGGTCATAGAGGAGATTATACCCCTATCTTGTGATAAGATGGGTTGTGATTGTTAGCACCTGGGTATAAAAGAAATAGACCAAATTTTATATTTTTTGGATATTTTTTAACTATTTGTTTAGATAGGTACAAAATCACTGTTTTTGGATGGTCCAGGATCTTCTGAAAAACAGTGATTTTGTACCAATCTAAAAAATTAGTAAAAAAATCTAAAAAAAATATAAAATTTGGTCTCCAAGCACATCTTAATATGGAGATCATGTTGAGTGATTTGGATCTCGACTATTTGAACTTTGAGTAATTACTGGACAATATAGATTTTAGGTGGAATTTGACCTTAATAGCCTCCTTTTTTTTGTGTATATTGCTCATGCTGCATATTTATAAGCTTCAACTGTTGGTTGTCTATCTGCATATAACCCATAATTAACGAATGTAACTAGTGTGAACCTAAGAAATATTGGAGGTTCTGCAAGCTAAACAATTAATGAGTTTTAATTTTACAAAATAATAAAACCCCTATTCTTGCTTATGGTTATTTTGTTTACATGTACTCTTTCCAGGTGTTTGAATTCCTACTAAACGAAGAAACCTACAAACCAACTATTCGGGACTATTCACTTTTAATTGTCCGTTATTCTAAAGAAAACCAAATCAAAGAAGTTGAGCGAATCCTTTCAAAAATGACCGAAGCGGGTTTGGAACCTGATTATATAATCCATGTAGCCCTCCTTGAAATGTACGCCCAATTAGGCAATCTTGAGGTCGCTCGGAAGCACTTCAAATCCCTAAAGGATGCCACTGGCCAATTCAATGTAAGTCTGTACATCCCCATGGTATTTGCGTGCATAAATGCGGGCCAGCCAAAAGAAGGGTTAACATTTGTCAAGGAAATAATGGCTGAGAAAATAAAGCCAACCGAAGCAATTTGTGAGTTAGTGAAAGCATTTGCCCAAAAAGGTGATGTCACTAATGCACAGATTGCGATGAATATGTTGAAACTTTGTAATGTAGATCCTGATTGGGAATGTTATTTGGCATTAATTGAAGTATATGGTAAATTGGGTTTTGCCGAAGAGGCACGGAACTTATTTGATGAAATGGCCAACATTGGTCACAAACCCGATGATATTTGTACCGCTAGCATAGTACATGCTTACATGAAGAAGAACTCCTTGGATTTAGCCCTAGATTTGTTGCTAACCCTAGAAAAAAAGGGGTTCAAGCCCGGCAAGTATACAAATTATGAACTTGTGGATTGGATGGGTAGGTTGCAATTGGTTGATGAGGCAGAGCACTTTTTGGGTCTGGCCAGGGAAGAGGGTGAGGATGAGTTAGAGTTACATGTGATATTGTGTGACATGTATGCTCGGGTCAAGTCTAAGCTTAAAATGAGTGAGTCACTTAAGATTTTAGAGGTGTCTAAAGAGGAATTAGGGAGTCAGGACCTGGAGCGGATTGCAGAGGGGCTGATATCAGGCGGGTTCATAAATGATGCGGAGCGGGTTGTCGAATGGATGAAGGAACTAAAGATAGAACCATCTGAGTCCATCAAGGTTGCAATCATGGCGTCTAAGTCGATGAAGCCAAGGAAGCCGACGGGTAGGGGGTGGTAATTTGGATCTTTTGTGACAGTTTCTTGTGTGGTCCTTTCTGTGTTTTAGTTTGTTCCTTGGTTTGTTATTTAGCATTTCTGAATAATTCTTTTCGACCTTTGTTTAATCATCATTTAGTGAACTTTGAAGGCGCGCCAGAGGAAATATAATAGTTTTCCTGTACCTTTTTATTGTGGCACTGTTTTGTGTGGTCTACTGTGCTGCAGTTTGGCTGAGAGCTGGTCTTTGGGCTTATAAATTTTGTGCTCCAAAAGTGTAGCAAAAACAACTTAATACTTTCATTTGTTTTTCGAACTCCCTTCTCTTTTTCTCTTTTTTTCTCTTTCAGCAATAGTTAGGTTCAATTTTTACCTCTCATGTTTTCAGCTTTTGTATAATGGAGACCCAAAAAGAATTGACTAGGTCTCTTTAGGTTCAATTCAACAAAAGGTACTTCCCAAAAAAATAAAAATGTTAATTTATAATGATGGAAAAAAAGAGTGAGGCTATGACTGCCGGTTTTTTTATTAATACCCAAAAGAAAAAAAAAAATTAACAAATCTGCCTTCACCTCAAATTTTTTATTCGAATACAGATTCGGATATTATCCAATCTGTTTGTAAAATTCTAATAGATATATAAGAATTGGTGTTATATAGACTAAAATGACACCGATGTCATACTAGTCAGATTCTTATCCGACTAATATGAATTATAATTATTACTGAAATGACACTAATATCATCCTAACCAAACTCTAGTTGAGTCCAGAACACCAGTGGTTCTTCTTTGTACCGATGAACTCGATTGTGCTTTTAACTCGTCTTGTCCTTTTGCCCTAGTCTGAAAGCAAAGCACTAAATATTATTGTTAGTGCAATCAGCATAATTTTTTATTGATTTTACACCTGTGTTTTCTTGTTAGACCTTTTCTCTAACCTGGAATCCGATTCAGACGGCTGTGATCCACACAAAAATATTCTTTTCATAAATTATATATTCTGAACATTTCATAATTTTATTCAGATTCGTTTGGCTGCGTCTAACATAGGCGAGCAGTATATTGGAATCTAGTACTTTTTAATTTTAAAATTTCAACCGCAGAATTGGTTGGTTTTTGTCCAAGTGGTTGGCATAAGAATTTTTTTTTGGTGGAAATTTTATGTATGCTCTTCAAAAACCTTGAAACTACATATTTCTCCTTAAAATTCATATATAATATCATATTTATCTATTTTTTCTATTAAAACTCATTTTAAATTTAAAAAGTACCAATTTACCTTTTATTAAAAATATATAAAATATTTAGTATGCGAAAGGTAATGTTCAGTCTTCTAATTAGTTATTAGTCAGTGTGAAGACAAATGGTTTATTTTCTTACTTGAATGTGCACAAAAAGTATGCATGGCTAAATGCCATTGTGCATATCTTAAAAGTAGCGAAATAAATCATCTGTTCTTGGAAACTGACCAATTAGAAGACTCAATATTTTTCTTACAGAGATTTCATATTTTTATTTTTCAATAAATGATAAAACGGGAAGTTATAAATTTAAAATGAGTTATAATAGAAAAAACAATAAATTTGTGATTTTTTTTAATTTAGATGGTAAATATGATATTATATATTTTAGAGGGAAAAATGTTTAATTTCAATATTTTTGAAGGTATATAGGGGTGTCAATGGGTATGGTAAGGGTCAGGTGGAAGCATTTTGATACCCGTACCCGTTACAAATTATCCTTATCCGAACCCTACCCTTACCTACTACAAATTATCTTACCCGTACTCTACCCTTACTCTTTTGGCTGTCGGATAACGAAACGGTAACAGATAAATAAATGATTTTACTAATATAATAATTATTTTTATTATTTTTTAAATAATACATTAAAACATATATATATTCATTTCACACACATATATATAGTACTTTATTGAAAAAAAATTATGATCATGCTAAGTGCAAGTAAACCAACTAAAGTACTCTTTCAATGCTTATTAATGTATATAATATATATAATTTTTTTTATAATTACCTGATCGGGTAATGGGTACGAAATAGACTTTACCCATACCCTTATCCATTTAGATAACGAAAAAAATCTTTGCCCGTACCCGTACCGAATAAGTTTACGAAAAAAAAACCTTAACCGTACCCGTCTTATCGGATAAAAGAGTGTACGGTACAGGTCGGTTAAACGGATAAAAGGGTGTCATATTGACACCCCTGCACCCCTAAGGGTATACAACAAATTCCCTTTTTTTTGGTCTTTTTTAGTTGTGCACAAAAGAACGGAGAGAAGTTTGACTACCAGTTGACTACAATTTATACCTATTTAATTATCTACTTTCTAGTAGATGATCTCTCGTTTGACACGTATGAATTATTATTATTATTATTATTATTATTAGCTTCAATATATTATTATTGTAACGCATCACTGGCGGCTTTATAATAATATATACATTGAGAAAAAACATAGGTTCGATAGGAATTGAGCTTAATTTTTAATTTGATAAATGATAAAATAATAAAGACAAGAATGTCTACTCTTAAATTTACAATGCAGAAGATATTGTCATAAATTATCTAAAACTTCATATGAGTTGCTCTTGAAACAGATCGATCACCTACAACTCTCATATCTTAAACACCTATCCCACGTCCACACATTAAGGGAAGAAGGGCAGAACTAGAAATTTTGAATATGAGAGGCTAATTTATAAAATGCATAATATATACGTGAAAAGTAAATAGTAATGTGGTTACTGGAAATTGAACACAAGCATCAAATGAAATTCTAACCACTAAGCTACAAGCACACATTTATCATTTTATAAGAGGAGGGGTGGTCAAAGTATATACAAATTAATTGAAACAAAAATTTAATTAAATTTCAATATACATAATTAATATTTTAAAATCATAGGGGTGACTTAGTCAAAGGTGGCTAAGTCTTAGATCTGCCCCTAGAAAGGCAAGTGTCAATTAGTGAATATATTGTAATTATGTCTGTAGATTTCTTTCTATATCTATAGATTGTCTAGATTGCCTTCTATATTACTCTTATACTTGTACTACAAATATGTAATCTCTCTGAATGAATAAACAAGCCATTCAATACTAATTCTTCTCTCTCTCAATTACAACAAGAAGAAGGACGAGCGAGAGAGAGCAAGATGGAAGGCATATCTCACAAAACAATCGAGGTAAATGGCATTTCCATGCACGTAGCCGAGAAAGGACCAGCTGCTGGCCCGGCAATTTTATTCATTCATGGTTTTCCAGAGCTATGGTACTCGTGGCGACACCAGATACTGTCCCTGTCGGAACGTGGCTTCCGCTGTATTGCCCACTACAAAAAGTAGGCACTTATCGCGAGGGAACTCCGTCGCGAAAAGTACCGTTGCGAAAAGAAAAAGCACAGTTATGACGGTACTCGCTCGCAAAAAGTGCCTCGCGATAAGTGCCTACTTTTCGCAACGATACTTTTTGCGACGGAGTTCCCTCGCGATAAGTGCCTACTTTGTTGTTGTGGCCCCCGATATGAGAGGATATGGTGACACTAGTGCTCCTTCCTCAATCTCCTCCTACACCATTTTTCACCTTGTTGGTGACCTCATCGCACTTCTCGACAACCTCTCTCTACCCCAAGTAAATATTTAGTTTTTCAAATGTTATTGCATGTAATGTTTTAGCGCCTTCAAATTTTTGAATAATTGTTCAGGTGAGCAATATTTTATAGGATTCTCATAGAGTTCTTACATTGTAAAGAGTATGATAAAGTTTCGAGCATCATGAGTCATGAGCTCCTAGCCATAAATATGGAAATAATATTATGCTCAATTATCTTCATTTCATTTTCATCAAAAAAAATTATCTTCATTTCATAGAATAGAAAACGATGATTGAAAAATGAAAATGACACATATATATATATGTTGCAATAGGTGTCTGTGGTAGGGCATGATTGGGGAGCCATGGTTGCGTGGCAACTGTGCATGTTCAGGCCTGATAGAGTGAAAGCACTTGTCAACCTAAGCGTCGCCTTTATGCCTCGCAACCCAGCTGTCAAAACAGTCGATCAGTTTCGATCTTTTTATGGTGATGACTATTACGTGTGCCGCTTTCAGGTTCTCCCTCTATTAATATTTATGGCGCCTCTAGTTGTGTAGTACAGAATTTTAAAGTCTCAAATGACAAAATAGAAATAATCAAATAAAACGTAATTTACGTGATGAATTGCTCCGTTCGAATCAGGAATACGGAGTAGTAGATAAAGAACTTGCAAGCATGGACTCTAAGTTGCTCTTCAAAACAATTCTGACAATGAGTGGCGCGGAAGGGTCGATGTCTTTGTCTAAGGCATCGTTGGAATCTTATAAAGTGCCAGATGTGTTGCCATCTTGGCTCTCAGAGGAGGAAATTGAATACTTCGCATCCAAGTTTCAGAAATCTGGCTTCACTGGAGGGATCAATTACTATCGCTGCTTGGACTTGTAAGTTTATTCTTTAATTATTTCATTTTAATTATCTCGGTTATATTCTCTCTTAGGCATGAGAAGCAATTGGCATAACATAGTTGGAAGAAAATTACAAATTTGTAACTTTTATTTATATGGATTTATTGCAATATGTACTATCTTTTGTTTTCCTTTAAATGAATTACTTATTACTTGAGCTAAAAAAAAAATTTATTTGTTGGTTCTTCTCTCTAAGTTGTGTTATAGAGGTCATATATATTCTATAGGTTGCTAATTTCCGGGTCTCTAAATATAACAACAACAACTGAAGTCCCGAACAAATTGGGTAGGCTAGAAATGAAACTCAAGCGAGGGTTTCATTTCCATAAAAAGGCTGTATTTTACATTGGCTTGCCAAGTTTATCACAATTCTCCTTTTTACTGACTTGGGACAGGCTGTGTAGAAACTACCTATAGGCCACGTAAGGATGGTTTATTCTAAAAAAAAAAATCAACTATTAGAAAATAATTGAATGTTTGTTAGAAAATTACTTAAAACAATTATTTCTGTACAATTAGCTCTCAATTGTTCAGTGATTTGATATAAATATATATCAACAGAAATTGGGAGTTGACGGCACCGTGGACAAACACAAAGGTAGAAGTACCGACGAAGTACATCGTCGGCGATCGTGATATTACATATCACTATCCTGGTATCCAAGATTTCATTCATAAGGGTGGATTGAAAGGATATGTGCCTTTGCTCAAGGAAACAGTGGTTGTACCAGGAGCAGGACACTTTATCCAGCAAGAGAGAGCACAAGAAATTAGTGATCATATTTATGACTTCATCAAAATGTTTTGAGCAAGCTATATATCTTGTTTTCTTTAAAAATTTGTTTTGTGGTGATCAATTTGTTTTCTTTAAAAATTTGTTTCCACAGAAGCCTTTGCCAACAAATAAAACTAGTTAAATTATTTTTTTGTTAGAATAGGGGAATTAAGCCAAGCTAACAAACTATAAGATCGAATTGAACAAGATATAAGAAGTAATTTTGAAGTAAAGAACAAATCAACTGTTATTATCTCCGAATTATTTAAAGAAAAATAATCATAAACACATTCAAGTATTGAAATTTTTTCATTGTAAATATAAAAATGTCTTAAAATGAACAGAATATCATGTCTAATAGAAAATTATTAGATTATCCCATTCCCATTTGATATCCTGATCCAACAACGGTCAGGATTAAAAGATCAGATTAGATCCAACAATATAATATGCACGAATTTTAAAGTGAGTCTATATTTTAAATAAATCCGTATTTCATATAACTTGACTGGGACTTCATTATCTCCTATTGTATTGCAGGAGTACATGAATCCAAACAGAATATTTCTGTTTAGATTACGGCTGTCAGATCTGAATTCAGACCAATTCAGTCCGAGGTGACAACTCGGAGCAACTTTAATAGTTGTGCGGATTCTGTTCAGACGGTCCAGTTCCAAACAAAAATATTATGTTACCTTAGATTCGGAGTACACACTCGTGAATTTGAACCAAGATATCTTATTATTAGTGCCCCTGTTGCTCTAAACACGTTGGGTCAATTGTTTCTGAGTCTCTAATAGCACCATAAAAATCCCATCCAATTAGCACATAAGATCTGAATCAAGTCTTTAATATAGGCCCAAGTTATCTTATTTTCTATTTTCAAGCCCAACACATTTTGTAATTGCTTTTAGGCCCAGCTCAGCATTTTGGAATCAAATTTGGAAACAACCTGCAAATTTAGAAAAGCAATCAATGAATCAAATCAACAAAAAATAATGTTGAACATGTACGGACTTCCTTATCCTAATCAAACATGTCATAAAATTATTATGAGTTTAAAAAACTATAAAATTAATACTAGAAGAAACTACGTACATATGGGGAATTTTTTGAAGTATAGAACAAAAGGCAACTGTCGCTCCTCATCTCCTCTGGCTGAGAAATATGATTCAATGAGAGGCGGGAAAACGGAAAGATTGGCATATTATTCATGAAACACCAATTAATCCTGACTGACTACTATCTTAACTATTTTATATAGAGTAAAGATGTTGTCCCCCGCACTCCAGTTCTCTAAACGTCCCTCCAATTCTAACTAACTATGTCAATCATTAATGAATGACTTTGACCAACAGTTAGTGGTCCCCATCTAACTGTCAATACCCACTGACGGAACCACTATTATGAATACTTGATATCTTAGGTATGAATACTTTTTATTTTTTGTATGTAAATTAATTTAATCAAAAGAATTACTCAAAAGTATGTCATCATGGATCTCATTTGAAAGAGAAAATTGTGTAGAAGACGTTCGTGGTTTTAGATTTGCAAAATTTCTCATAGATCGTCAGAAATATTGGTTAGATTGAACAGAGAAAAAAAAATTACTTTGAAAAACGTGTAAAAGATGAGTAAGTGATGTGTCCAGTTTTTTTTTTAAATACTTGATATCTTAGGTATGAATACTTTCCATTTTGTATGTGAATTAATTTAATCAATGAATGTAGCACTGGTGGTGTGATCCACGTGACTTTTTGGTTGTGGTCCCCAATCCAGGCTGGTCATTACTGGCCCCGAAAAGTAATGGTCCCCAGTTGAATAGATGTTTGAGAAATTTTAGTGATGAATACTTCATTGTGTAGGTATGAATACCTTCAATTTTAGTGATGAATAAATGTTTGACAAATTACAGTTAATTACAGTTAGTGGTTCCCAGTTGTACTTTGCGCGTTAGTTAGCTGGGGAACGTTTAGGGGACTGAATGGGGGGACTGTTAGTCGATCCCTTTTATTTATAGTATAGTAGAGATACAAAAAAATTATAAAACCAAGAAAAGAGGAATCAAAGGAAATAGAAACTTAAATGAGTAATCTTCTATATTTTTGTCCAACTTGTGGTAAACCCAAATTGCAAATCTCAATCAGATCAGGCCCATGCCATCTGTCTGCTTTCCTCTTCAACCCCTCACATTTGCCGCTGCAATGTCGGCATCTTTATTGAAAATCTCTTCCCAACCTTCTTGCCACAGCAGGCTCGCATCACATAGCTCTAGGCTGCCGTTTCTCCATCTTAGGATCCAATATTTCCAAGCACTCGCCTTTGCATAGTGGAATGCACGGTCGGCAATAAAACCCACTCAGTGGGACGGGCCTACTAATTGATGCAACCGGGAGACCAAACCTGTTTGGTGGGTACGGAAACCGATGATCTGATAAGATGCAGAATGGGAATCTGAGTTCCACTTCGGGTATATTAAATAATCTTAGCTGTGCATGGAACGCAGATTCTGAGTTGAGATTATGAAAACTAGCTGAGGCCAAGCGTGGCTGAAGAGAGAATCTCGACACAGCCACTTGTCAGAATTAAGGACCTATTGCCGGTTCCTAGGCGGTCGTACAGGCCAATAAACTGGGATCCCTCGGGCACGACATACAAACCCCGCTTGAAGGTTTTCTGATCCAGTGGACCCATCCAGTAACCGTCTACCCTGGTTCTACAATCCAGTCATATTTAAAGCTTCCTCGGGATTCATGCGCACTGATCATATCGAGGCATCCTTAATTCTATCAGGTAAAACTATTGCAAGAAACTTTTTCTCAAAAAAAAACTATTGCAAGAAACCCTGTCAAAGTGCAAGTGGACGTATCAATGTCTACAAAGGCAGAACTAGAAAATTTAGATAGGAGATTTCAAACATAAAAAAACATAATATGTGAAAATACATAATGTGAAAAAAACTGAATTCCGTTAGGTGAGGAACTAGCAGAAAGCAACCTCCTTTGCTCCTGTCTCATTAAACACCACCGGCCTCCTTATCCTCACCTCTGTGACACGTGGGGCTGATCGATGCGATGACAGCTTGAAGCTATTCTCGTCCAAGTTGCTGTGCACAAACAAATCCGCCTCCGGAAAAACACTGAACACGTGCTTCAAAATGGTGGGTCCAGTTAACTCAAACCTCGTAGCACCTCCCACTCGACATATTGCCACGCGTGAGGTGCTAGATTGCACACAAGGAATAATCCGGAAATGGCTCGCTGGGTCTTGTTTGTATTACAAGGAAGCTAGAAGCTAGGATGAAAAGTAAAGTGCACAACAAAATCAGACTCTACAAAAACTCAAGGCCGCTCCGTTGTGGCCGTGGGAGCGTGAGGTTCTTTCTATCGTGCGTGGCCGGAGGGAGAGGTGCCACTTCTAGCTAGGGGCCCTTCTACGGCTGAATTCATTGCCTGTCTTGAAATTGTTTCCCCATCGTGTTTTTTATGCTTTTTGCATCCATACTCTCTACAACACTAATTATAAATAGACTGGCATGCATGAATCACACATTTCTTATTTAAACATAGAAAGGATCCATGCTTTGTCCCACACCCATTATTTATAGACCGGCATGAAGCATACATTGCTTATTTAAACATAGAAATTAAGCCATAAAAGGAAAAATTTTACAAATGACTTTCACTTCCCTTCTTTATATATATTCCTTGTGCAAATTTTATAAAAATATCATTCTCAATCTGTTACTCTTAATTTCAAATTAAATGAGAAATAGGGGGTCCTACTCCTCAATTGACATCAGTTTCACCGATGTTATATATTTTGGCCAGATACATATATTTTTTATTTTGGATTAGTCAGTATTAGAGTTTATGCTTATATGATCTTTTTTTTCAATCTAGTACACTTGTTGTAAACTTGTACTCTTAAGTCTTAACTATAACACATGTTTAATTGATCGTCAAATATAATTAGATATATATGTTCTTAAACAATTTGTTTTAATTATAAATTTAATCCTTAAAATTTTTCTTACTTGGCCATGATTAAAATTAGAGTGGGAAAAATGGCACGGCGGAGCCGGCTCCGTCACGGAACGGCACGGCACGCGTGGCAGTTACGTGCTGTGACTCGCGTGTCTCGTGCCGTGACCATTCGAGTGCCGTGTCCATCTTTTGAAACTTTGGCACGGCAAACGGCACGGCACGTGAAAAATTTAGTCACGGCACGGCACGTAGTCACGCGAGTAACGTGTAATTAGGACCATTAAATATTGATTTAATGGTGAATCTTGAATAAACTAATATAACATAAATTATGATTAAATGGTCACGCGAGTCACGTATGGTCACGGCACGTTAGGTACGGCGTGACTCACGTGGCGTGACCATTCGCGTGCCGTAACTACCCCTTGACATTTTGGTCACGACACGACACGGCACGTGAAAAATTAACTCGGTCACAGCACGGCATGGCACGAGACCAAAGTCACGGCGTGTTAGTCACGGCACGGCACTTTTTTTCTACTCTAATTAAAATCCAGCTCCGTTCTCGGTTAAATTTCATCCTTACCAACATTTTTTCAATATTTTTTATATTAGAAGTTTACTGTGATTCCTTAGCCGGATTTCAATCATCCAACCTCTTCTAGAGAGAGCATATATAGTTTTTTACCGCTAAATCAAAAGCTGGTTATTAATTAGACGTTTAAAAAAGTTCAAAAAGAGGAACCGGTTTTAATAACTGATTTTTCAGGATATTTCGAATAACAAAGTAAATTGGCTGTAAAGATGCATTTTTTTATTATCTTGCTGGTTTGATTTGTTACAAACTAAAATGAGAAAACAAATAAAACAATTAAAACTAGTTTCTTTTTATATTAAATAATCAACACCTCAATGCAGCCTTTGGAGGAATTTAGTTCCTGGGTTTGTTATTAATTTCAATGCTATGAATTACAATGACGTCATATATCACCTTATATACACTAAGATCCAACCTAGCTGGATTCAATAAATCTAAATCTAAATCCAACAAAAATTTATTTATATCTTATGAGATACTAATATCATAAACTGCAATTCAACATATATATATATTTATGTGGTCTTGTGGTTTGGAGATGTTCTTAAAAAACTGCAATTGAACATATATCTAAATCCAACAAGTATCATATTATCTAATATCATAAACTGCAATTGAACATATATTTATGAGGTCTTGGGGTTAATTTGGAGATGTTCTCAACAAACTAATATTGATATTATTCAACAATTTACTAATTTTCTATATAGTAGCTTTAACATTTGTTTATTCTTTAAAATAATATCACAATATAATATGTTGCATAATTTATTTTTCTTCTTTCTCACCTTTGGTTGAACTATAAAAGGAATACATGAAAAGTATTATATTTATTGGTGCAATACAATTTATAGTAATAGAAAAAATTGCATCGAAATTTTGACCAATTATATTTCATTAATTTCAATATATAATTTGGTTTTGAAGCTAATTGAAAGTACAAAATTTAAATACATTAAAATTTAAAAATATTATATTTTGTATTAATCCAACAATATAATTTGGTTCTTCCAAATTCAAAATTACAAAAAAATTAAATGTATGATTTTCATAATTCTAGTTCAACGAAACAACCCGGATATTTTCATATAAACACTCATATATTGTGAAGTACTTCACTGAAGTATATAAATGAAGAAACAAAATGACTAGTATTTCTCTGTTATGTTAAACCATAATTTGTTTGTTTTCGGCACTTACTAATTGATAAAACAATAGGAAATAAAACAATAGGAAATGTCACATAGAAATCTATTTTATTATAAAATTTCCATAACTAACTTTTAAATTGTTACGGATTTGATATCTATCTTTATAACATTAATTCTTACTTTCAAAAGTTGACTAATATAATTGCTTTACTTTCTATTTAAATGTTAGTTATATTTATTTAATATTTTTTCTTGAATTGAGTTGTATTCTCTTTTGTCAAACACAATTATTTTCAAATATAAATGTCCATTATAAATAAGATATTAATGATTAGATATACTTTGGTTTTTTTCAATATCTCGTAATATAGATTTAACCATTGCAACTGGAAAAAAAAATTGTTGTTATTGTTGTTGTTTCTGTAAAGTTTGAAGTGCAAATAAACTTAAATATACAATATCACGTAAATTATGTGATCCTTCATAGTTATTTCATCATGAGAACTATGTCCTTTAATTCTTTTTCTTTTCTCATTATATTACTTCTATTGTATAGTCGTATCTAATTTTTTTTATTTTTTTAATTTTGTGACGTGATGTTTACTCTTAGCAATTTTAAATTGCCGTTACGTTGCTCGATCTAGCTAGTAGCTTAAACAAAAATTATATCACAAACCTTTGCTTTTGAGTCCTAGGAAACCAGAAAAAAAAAAACTAAAATGAATACTTAATCAAATACATATTCGGTAGTATTACCAACTTCTTCTCAATATACATAATTACCAAATTGGTGGCCTCCAGTCCTTCTAGGTTCATGTTTGAGAAATAAGAAACAAAATCCGAGATCCGAGCTGTGAGAGAAGTTGAATTGCTCTTACTACCGACATTTTTTATTATTGATGAGTCTTCTCTTTAATTTCAAGCCCACCGATCAGCCCGTTTGATTGAAATTCTCGGCCAACCAATCAAATTGAAATTTCCATATCATAATGATTGGACATACTTTTGGTCTTCTCCAATATTTCGTAATATAGATTTAACTGTTGGAACTAGGAAAACCAAAATTGTTGCGGCTATTGTTTCTAAATTTTGAAGTGCAAACAAACTTAAACATCCAAGATCACATATATTATGTGATGCTTCATAGTTATTTTATGAATTCTCATGAAAGTCAGGTGCTTAAATCTGGCCTTATCTTCTTTTTTCAATATTTTATTTCTATTGTGTAGTTTAATCTTTTTTTTTTTTGTTTGCCACGTGATGTTTATTGTTAGCAATTTTAAATCGCCGGTTGCTCAAATAGGTTAAACAAAAAATATATCACAAAACCTTTACTTTTGAATCCTAGGGAACCATTAATATAAACCAAAATGAATACTTAATTATCAAAGTAATTAAAATACATATTCAAGAGTATTATCAAACTTCTTCTCAATACACGATATATATGTAGCTAGCTCAAAACATTCTGATGAAATCATAGATGTGATCACTAATTTCTTGTGCTCTCTCTTGTTGTACAATGTGCCCTGCTCCTTTCACTACAACTACTTCCTTGAGCAAAGGCACATGGCCTTTTAATCCACCCTTATGAATGAACTCTTGGATACCAGGATAGTGATATGTAAGATCGAGATCGCCGACGATGTATTTTGTCGGTACTTCTACCTTTGCGCTTGTCCACGGCGCCGTCAACTCCCAATTCCTGTGAAATTACATTTACATCAGATGAACTGAACAATTGATCAGAGATAATAACAAAGAAATAGTTGTTTTAGTATCAGAAACTGTTAACAGAGTAATTTCCAAATATTAACTGGAAAACTTTTATTAAGAATTAAGAGTAAAATAAGGATATTAGCTACATAAGGATTGAGAATTACTCTGTGCAATGATCGAGTAATGCATTTAAAGGAAAAAAAAAGTGAGTATTGCAATTAAATCTAATAAATAAGATTTTTTGTTTTTCTTCCAACTATGTTATGCCAGCTTCTCATGACCTAAGAGAGGTTATAACGGAGATATATAGTTAAAAGAAAATGAAATAAAAATATAATTAACTTACAAGTCCATACAACGATAGTAATTAATCCCTCCAGTGAAGCCAGATTTCTCAAACTTGGATGCATAGTATTCAATATCCTCTTCTGAGAGCCAAGATGGCAACACTTCGCATGCCTCTTTACAAGATTCCATTGATGCCTTTGAGACAGATATCGGCCCTCCCGCGGCGCTCATTGTCATAATTAATTTGAAGAACAACTTGGAATCCATGCTCTCATATTCTTTATCTGCAACACCATATTCCTAATTCAAAATTTGATCAGTTAATTTTGCTCATTTGTGCTATATATAAAATTAGATGGCAAGGTTTGCAAATTAGTAACATACATCTCATAATTGGTGAATTATATTAGTAATAGAGGGAGAACCTGGAAGCGGCAGACATAATAGTTATCGCCATAAAGAGATCGAAAGTGATCGACTGTTTTGACAGCTGGGTTGCGAGGTCTAAAAGCGACGCTTAGGTTGACAAGTGCTTTCACTCTATCAGGCCTGAACATGCACAAGTTCCACGCGATAGTGGCTCCCCAGTCATGCCCTACCACAAACACCTGTTTCAACATATATATGTCATTTGCACTTTTCAATCATCCTTTTTTTTTCTATGATATGAAGATAATTGAGCATAATATTTCCATATTTCAATACAACATTCACACACACACACAAAAAAAACCTAGCAATTGTAGAGTACTTTCTTATTAAGTTCAGAACTAATATTATATTTAGGAGTCTTCCAAAGAAAGCTGAGAAATGTTGATCCATGAATGGTCTCAAAAGTTTATTATTAATTTATTGCAGATGTTTAGCCATTGAGGCTGCATTTCCAATTATTAGATCCTACTTAACTAATAGAAAGGATAAGGCTTTTATTTATTTAAATTTAATATATTGAATTTCCTATGATAAATGCGGCTTAAAGTTAACCACAGATTAGTATAGGAATTTTTAGCAGGTACCGTATCTACAGATCTAAAATTAAAGCTAGCTACAGTAAACTTGTTGAGAAATCCAATTTGAAAACGCAAGGTTATAGGAAAGAAAATGACAGAGCAGGTCATTTTCAGAAAAGAAAAGGACAGACAAGTTGCAATACAAGTACCTAATCCAGAAAAGATTCATTTTACAATACAAAACCTTGAACAATGTAAAATTTTGATGAGAACCCTTTAAAATATTGCTGTCTTGCTGATCACCTAAACAATCCATGATGTTCAACAAAAATTTAAATATTCAAAATTTGAAGGTGTTCAAACTCTCAAAATTGCCTGCAATAAACTTTGCAAAAGTAAATATTTACCTGGGGCAGAGAGAGGTTGTCGAGAAGTGCGATGAGGTCACCGACGAGGTGAAAAATGGTGTAGGAGGAGATTGAGGAAGGTGCAGTGGTGTCACCATATCCTCTCATGTCGGGTGCAATACAACGGTAACTGCGTTCTGACAGGGACAATATCTGATGCCGCCACGAGTACCACAATTCCGGAAAACCATGAATGAATAAAATTGCCGGGCCATCAGCCGGTCCTTTCTCGGTTACGTGCATGGAGATGCCATTTACCTCGATTGTTTTGTGAGTTATGCCTTCCATCTTGGTCTCTCTCTCTCCCTCTCTCTCTCTCTCTCTCTTTGCCTTCCTCCTGACTCCTTTAATTTTGGGGTCGTTGTGTATGGGGATAGGTTATCTGTTTGAGTTATATATATGAGATATGAGAGTTGGTGTTCTTATATATTACATTATATGAGGAGGGTTCAAATGCCTCCACCATGCCTCCATATTTTAAAACTTTAATAACTCAAAATTTAAAACTTAAAATTCAAAATAAAACCATTGGATATGATCTACATCATTTTATCTATGTGCTCATAAAAAATTATCACATTTCGATTTTATTTTTATGTGAATCAATAAGTTAAAAAATCAACGTCTAGAAATTATCCACATTAGTATGTTTTTTACAAGCTCTTGATGACAACCAAAATAAAATTGAAATATCATAATTTTTTACAAGTGTATAGTTAAAATGATGTAGACCATATCCAACGGTTTTATTTTTATTTTTAAGTTTTAGATTTTGAGTTATTAAGGTTTTAAAATATGGAGGCATGGTGGAGGCATGAAAAATGGAGGCATTTGAACCGTCCTCTTATATTATATATTTTTGGTAGGCTTGATAAGCTCGATCGGTTGCAAAATCAAAATTGCTGACATCTTAATGGCACCTATAGCAAGATACATACGCATGCATTACAAATCCATAATGCCACCTAACATTTGTTATTTTGACATTAAATTAAATTTGTTTGCTACGACTAATAAATTATCAGCTAGCGTTTATACCCAAGAAAAATTACACGGTCAAGTGTAACAAGAGTTTATAGGATTAAATGGACTTTAATTAGACGATCCAAAATAATATCATATTTTTGTTATTATTTCTTTTTAAATACATGTTAGGGATATATTCAATTGATTGAACATTAATTGAATTATAAGAGTGAAAGAATTTCAGAAAATAAAGTCTAAAAATTAGTAATATTTAAGAAAAAAACTTGCAATTTTCAAGATCTTTTCTTATGAAGTTTTCGATAATTTGTATGAAACTTTTAAATTGTAAAATTAAGGCTAAGCATTACTTGCCTCTATAATCATTCTAGTTAATTTTAATTATGACAAAGCACGACACATGATTCAAATCACAATATAAATACTCACGATACAACACGACCTGACACAAATTTATATTCCTTAAAGAGATTGATAAATTCATAGCATGTAAATATACAACCATTCATGGAAATTCATAAACCGCTAGTTAAGGGCGGAGGAATGTATAAGCAATAGTGACAAGTATCTTTATAAATTGAATTTTTTCATTTTGTCTTTCAAAATTTCAAAATTTCATTAAATTAATTAATAATATTATTAGCTTTTTTTTTCTTAAAATCAAATTACATAACACTTATTTATTCATTCAGTTTCTTCATTTTTAATTTTCTAATTTCGCCAAATAGACCAGTAACTAGTAGTAAGGAATCCAAATCTGCTGTTTTTCTCTGAGAAAAAAGTGGGAAAAATGGCACGCCGGAGCCGGCTCTGTTACGGAACGGCACGGTTACGGCACGGCATGCGTGTTATTCGCGTGCCGTGACTCGCGTGTCCCGTGCCATGACCATTCGCGTGCCGTGCCCATCTTTTGAAACTTTGGCACGGCACGGCACGGCACGACACGTAGTCACGCGAGTCACGTGTAATTAGGACCATTAGATATTGATTTAATGGTGAATCTTGAATAAATTAACTTAAATTATGATTAAATGGTCACGCGAGTCACACGAGTCACGCGAGTCACGCGAGTCATGCGGGTCACGGCACGTTTAGGCACGGCGTGACCATTCGCGTGCCGTGACCACCCCTTGACATTTTAGTCACGGCACGGCACAAGACCAAAGTCACGGCGTGTTAGTCACAGCACGGCACGGCACGTTTTTCCCACTCTAGCAGCACCCTCGTTTTCTCTCATCTCAACCATTGAATTTCTTTTAACGGTGAAGATTTATTGCTCTATTGCAATATCATTTATGTAGTCTGCCCATCCTGCCCAAAAGTATCGTGTACTTCATTTTTTTTCTCACTTGCCATTAATTACCCTTCTCTCCCAAGATTTTCACTCTGATTTCTTCTCACCGTCGCTGCTTTTCAGATTATACTTGAATTAGACTAAGCTTACTGGTTAGTACAGATGAACCGTTCTCTCTAGTCGCTACTTTTTATATTTCATCTCAGTAATACCATCTCTCATTTACTCCATTAATTAGATATTTCACAAATGAGTCCTTATCAATGACATGGGAGAAACAGAGGATATGCATGGAATGCCTCCTAAATGTGACAATAGATATTAAGGATGAGAACGGAGTAGGTCCGATGCCCATCGGACCTACTTTTAGGTTCAACGAGCACGATGACCGTCCGATCTAATTTAAGATTTGTGCGCACGAATATTGAAACAAACATGCACGAATGTTAAAGCATTCTGCACGAATCTTAAAGCAAATCGACGGTGATTAAACCCGTCGAACCAAAGTAGGTCCGATGCCCATCGGACCTACTCTCAAGTGATTAAGGATAGATGCTAAATATTACACATTCACTTTTGTTCTACAAACAAAACAATAAAGTAATAATTGTGTTGTTGAGTTCACTATTTTTTACATAAATGATCAGTTTGTGAATTATCTTATCTTAACAGAGCTTCATTTGTGAAATATTTAATTAATGGAGTAAATGAGAGATGGTGTTACGGTGAGATGAAATATAAACAGTAGCGACCAGAGAGAACGTTCATCTGTACTAAACCAGTTAGCTTAGTCTAATTCAAGTATAATCTGAAAAGCAGCGGCAGTGAGATGAAATCAGAGTGAAAATTTTGGAAGAGAAGGGTAATTAATGGCAAGTGAAAAAAAGTGAAGTACAAGTTACTTTTGGGCAGGATTGACAGACCACAGAAATGATATTATAATAGAGCAAACAAATCTTCACCGTTAAAAGAAATTCAATGGTTGAGATAGGAGAAAAGGAGGGTGCTGCTTTGATAGACAGATTCGGATCAGTAGTAAGCCGTGAGAAATCGTAGCGGGTCAGTGTTCACAGCGTCTACAGATATACTGCCACAGTAGATCTAGTTTGTTGTTAAATTAATGGCATGCATGTTTCGGAGTCAAAGAAGGGCATCTTTGACTGTTTGTTTCCCATCATATGAACTCGCTGGACTAATGTTAGACTGTAGTCCAATGCGACTTTATAAATTGCAATTCCTTTTATCATGATTAGACATGGTCTAACAATCCTCCATACACCACAATGCATTGTTTTATCTAAAGTTGAGACTTACAAGAACTAAAAAAACTAAATTTGTAAATATATATAATTATTTAATAAATATTTTTGTGTTGGTTTTTGTATCCTTATTATTTGTTCCTTGATTATCTCGGCATATTTGAAATTGACGGTTACATTGAATTAATAAATATGATTTTGTCGATAATTATATTATATAATTATTTGCATTTTATTTGAGATTATCTACATCTATTATTACTCATAGTATTATTTGCATTGTAATAGATATTATTTACAATTGTTTGAAACATGGAATTTCATTAATCGTTAGAGTGTAGAGTCGGTTTGTAAGAGAATTATTTATAATCATATTGCAATTTGAATGATTGATTGTTTGTATTGTTTGAACTATTGCTTTCATAAGTATAAACTACAAAGGAACTAAAGTTTAATTGTTTATATTGATGTATTATTTTGGTATAGTTTTACCATTTGTTTGTCCTATTATTGAATATCTGACTGCGACCACATAATCACCAAATTATTGAATTTCAAATTATTGAATTTACTAAAATGCCTAGGGCTATGAATAGATGTGAGATCCGAAATATATATTTGGAGAACAAACGCTAAATCACAATACTTGTTGAGAATAGGAAATACTAATTGTATTGTGCTAAGATTGAAATTGAACTGACTTTATCCTATTATCTTAAATATGATGAACGACTTTTAACATATTCCAGTATCAATTGAAAAGAGAGAAATTATTGACTGACTATAAGTGACTATTTTATTAATATTATTGAAATATGTTGTATTATTACTATCTCATTGACATAATATTTCGACTTAAATTATAATTTTATATGAATGTACGTAATACAAAAATTTATGCACAACATAATCTAAAGTTCATATTCTTGGACTACATATTTAATTCTAGACTAGGTTTTTGCATAAACTTTTCTTTTGGACATTCCTTCTCTTTGATCTAATACAAAACGACAAAAAGCGCACTGTCGCCTTACCCGTTTTTTTTTTTTTTTATCTCGGCCGCTATAATTTATTACGGCTAACCTTAAATTAAGCCGCCGCGATTCCTGCCGACTGCCGAGTGCCGAGTGCCGAGTGCCGAGCCGTGTAAAATTCGGAATTATATTTTAAATAATGAGTCACCGGTTTAATTTTTATCTTTTCAATTTTATAGATAGAAAATCGGTAAGACAAAAATTATATCACAATCCTAATCCTAAGTCCGGCTAGTATGACATCGGTGTCATATGACACTAACTTTAAAATTGATTGAATAGATTTTAAACGACTAATTCAAACTATTCAAACCGATTTACTTTATGAGTGATGCGTTTACATGCAAATTTTTTATATTTTCGAGTTATCTAGTATCAAATCAAGCGGTAAAAAATGTTGAAAAATGAATGTATTAAAATTAACTTAAACTCACACATTTGACCGCTTGACTTGATACTAAATAAATTCGAAAAATTATAAATTTTGCATTTAAACGCATAACTAATGAAGTAGATCGGTTTGAACGGTTTGGATTCACCGTTTGAAGTCGATTTGATAGATTTTGGAGTTAGTGTTATATAGGCTGAAATGACACTGATGTTATACTAGCTAGACTCCACAAGAGTCCGGCTAGTATGACATCGGTGTCATATGACACTAACTCCAAAATTGATTGAATAGATTTTAAACGACTAATCCAAATTATTCAAACCGATTTACTTTATGAGTGATGCGTTTACATGCAAATTTTTTATATTTTCGAGTTATTTTAGTATCAAATCAAGCGGTAAAAAATGTTGAAAAATGAATGTATTAAAATTAACTTAAAAACTCACACATTGACCGCTTGACTCGATACTAAATAAATTTGAAAAATTATAAATTTGATGTAGTAAAGTTATTGTAGTGTGTTAAGGGAAAGGATAGTAAAGTTCATATTTAATTCTTGACTTGATAGTAAAGTTTGATGTACAAACAAGTTTAAATATACAAGATCACGCAAATTATGTAATGCATCATAATTATTTTATCAATTCTCATGAAAATCACGTGATTTAATTCTTCTTTATTTTCATTTTTTTATTTGGTTTAATAGTCTTGTCTAGGAGCGGATCTAAGGCTTAGACAAAGGTGGCTATGCCACCTCTATGATTTTAAAATTTTAATTATACCTATAGAAATTTTAATTGAATTTTATCTTTTTTTTAACTTTTAATATAGTCTAGCCACCCTCAGTAAATGACATATGTTTAGTGTAGCCTAGTGGTTAAAGTCCTATTTTATGGTTGAGATGTCTTCAGTTCAAATCTCACTCACCATAATTGTATATTTTAATTTTCAGACACCCCTATCAAAATTTCTAGTTCCGCCTCTGATATTGCCGAACATAAGCACCCTTACAAAATGGAACAAATCGAGCACTTCCTTGTCACACACACATAATTCGTAAACCTCATAAAACAATGTTAATTGTGCTGTCCGCAATTGATGATGAACACAAAATTCTTCTTTTTCAGTGTGAAAGAATAATATTTACATTTGTACTATTTCAGTCAATTATTACAAAAACCAATTCAATTATATTTTTTATAGCATGAGATACACTAGTTTTGTAACCAATTAGTTGCTGAAATTTGGTATTTTTTCATTCCTAATATCTGATATTTATTATGGAGGATGCTATTTCAAGCGTTAAATTTACAATATGTAGCGCAGTAAGAAAATTGTTTTTCTTTATATCAAAGCTGTGAGCAATTTTACTGTGTAGGTCCAAAAGAAATTTACAAAAAGTTTGATAACTCGTTACCGTTCAAGCAACATTAGCAACGATCAATATGATTAAACTTACTTGAGAAAAATATTTGATTCTGATCAAACTTAGGAGGCAAGCATGCTTGGACTTTAAACTTAAATTAGTAGATTAGAATTATTATTAGGGTTTTCATTTGAACAATTTGATTCTGATCAAACTTAATTTCCCTCGCTGCCTCTCTCTCTCTATATAACAACAAATAAATAGTAAAAAGTTAAATTGATAAATGGATCGCCGAAAGTTGCATTCATAAATGGTCGGCCCAAATTTGCTCCAACCAAACTAAGTCCAGATCTGTTACGATTGGGCCCAACAGACAAAAACCATTCACCAAAGCCCAGATCTGCTATAATAGTTATGAGTACAGATTTAGGTGTAAAAAAAAAAAAAAGAGGATTATTATTTTGTCAAATAGCTAGGTAGAAAACAAACCAAGTTTTTTTTGAGAGAAACAAACAGAGTTATGCGATGACATACTCCATTAAAGTAATTCACAGGATTAGAGTGTTTATAAAAAATTATCCGGGTTGTCTCGTTTAATTTGAATTTGAGATACTAGTATATAAAGTTTGAATTTAATTTATGATAAGAGGAGGGTTCAAATGCCTTCATGTTTTGCCTCCGTCATGCCTCCATTCTTTAAAACTTTAATAACTCAAAATTTAAAACTTAAAATTTAAAATAAAACCGTTGGATATGAACTACATCATTTTATTTATGCACGTGTAAAAAATTATGGCATTTCAACTTTGTTTTGGTTGTCATCTTGAACTTGTAAAACTATATACTAATGTGGATAATTTCTAGACGTTGATTTTTCAACTTATTGATTCACATTAAAAACAAAATTGAAATGTGATATTTTTTATGAGCACATAGAGAAAATAACATAGATCACATCTAACGTTTTTATTTAGACGTATGGAGGAGGGTTCAAATGCCTCTATTTTTTGTGCCTCTATCATGCCTCCATTTCAAATTTTTATAATTTTGAATTTGCAAGAAATTAATTATATTGTTGGATTGATAAAAAAAAAATAGAATATTTTTAAATTTTAACATCCTAAAATTTTAATATTTGTCATTAGCTTCTAGTACCATATTCTATATTGAAATTAATGAAATCTAAATTGGTCGAATTTTTAGTCCGCTTTCTATTAGGAATTTTTTATTAAATACCTTTCTCTTTTTAAATCAACATACAAAATACCCAGAAGTGACTTTTGAACCGGGATCAATAACTCAGATTTAAAATATTTTTATTTCTTTTCCAATAACACACAAAGAAATATTTAATTTTTCTTACAACTACAAAAAATCCGGCCTGAAAAATATTGATCCAAATTATTTGTCCCAGTCTTTCATATAAATCAAATTATATAGTATTTCATCTATTTTCAAATAAATATATAAAATATTTCTAATATTTCAATATAAAAAATAAATAAATTATAACATTTATGTTTAATTTAAAAAAAAACTTAAAACGCAATATAAATTTACGGTTTTGGAATTCCAAAACCCAAAACCACAATTTTTTTTTTTGCGGTTTTGGAATTCTGTGCGGTTTTGAGATGCCTAAAACCGTGGAATAATTATGCGGTAATTCAGCCTAAATTAGTGAAATAAATCTGCGGTTTGGACAATTTTTGAAATCTTGTCAAACATGATGTAGATTTTGAAATTTAATATTTTTTTTTGGATATTAATAAAAAAAATTCGGAAAATTTTATACTTGAGATGTGTAAATTAGAAGTTGAGAATTAACACATGTAAATGCTGATGTCTGAACCCTAAACCCTAAATTAGAAATAACATCTACATCTACATTATTTTCTTTTTTCTTCAAACCTTAGCTAATTTCTTTTCTTTTATCTTTTCCTTATTGTTTTATTTTCAAATTGACACTCCTGGTGTCTCTCTTATCAATGAAATTTGGAGATGTGGCCTCCATCTTTCTTTAAAAAAATATTGATATTCAAATATTAAAATAAGTATTGTCACCCCCATCTTGAATAATTACCAAGCACCCAAAACATGTTTAAAAAAAAGTAAAAAAGTTAAAGGTGATTAAAGTAATTTAGTCGACAGAGAAATGATATAGAAGATAAAGAAGGAATATATTTGTCAATATAAAATGAAAGCGAGGAAAAGGCACCATATATAAAAAAACAAAAAAATAAAATAAAATAAAAACCAGAGGAAAGTGCGGATCGATAACTATTAATGAACCTAATTTTATGGCTAGGAGGTCATGACTCATGACCCGAGTTATGAAAATCCATATTTAATTTATGTCATGAGCTCCTAGCCATAAAATATGGAAATATATATTATGCGCAATTATCTTCATATCATAGAAAAGAAAAGGATGATTGAAAGATGAAAATGACATATGGTGCAACAGGTGTTTGTGGTAGGACATGATGTGGGAGCCAGCATCGCCTGGCAACTGTGCATGTTCATGAAATCACTTGTCAACTTGAGCGTCGCTTGTGTGCCGCGCAACCCAGCTGTCAATTAAACCAATCGATCGATCCATAACTTTCGATCTATGTACGGCGATGGGGTGAGAATATGCTGCGATCCGGGTAATGTGAACAGTGTCCTGCAATTCCTGCGTTTTCAAATACAGCTGTGGAATTGTTTCGAGATGCGTGCACAGAAAACCAGCTGTTTTGAGATGCGTGCACTAAAAAGTTGGACGGCTGGATTTAAAAAAATAGAAATTGCAGGGTTACTGTGCTCAATATTCGAATCGCAGCAGATCTCAATCCATGGCGATGACTATTACGTGTCGCTTCCAGGTTCTCTCTCTAGTTTATTAATATTGATGGTGACATGCATACTATTCTAGCATAGATTTGTAAGTCTCAACTGACAAAACTAAAATCATAATTAAACAATATATATATATATATATATATATATATATATATATATATATATAGAGGAGGGATCCACTTACAACAAATTTGAGTTACAACAAAGTTACAACATTCATTTTTTTCATTTTCAAAGTCCAAATCGTCGATCCAACCGTTCAACATGATCTCCACAATAAAATGTACTTGCAGATCAAATTTTACATTTTTTTGAATTTTTTTACTATTTATTAAGTATTTTACAAAAAATAGCCATACTTAGACCATTGAATTTTGTACCCATCTTAATAAATAGTAAACAAATTCAAAAAAATATAAAATTTGATCTGCAAGTACATTTTATTTAGATGATCATGTTGAACGGTTGGATCGACGATTTGGGCTTTGAAAATGAAAAAAATGAATGTTGTAACTTTGTTGTAACTCAAATTTGTTGTAAGTGGATCCCTCCTCATATATAGTTTGGTTTGACGTGATTTGTAGTTTTACCTATGAGATGTGCATTATTAATTAATTGTACTTTAAGACCTTGCCTTCTAATTTTATAGTAAAAATGAGAGCAAAAGTAATTGATCAAATTTTCTCCGTCTAAGGCATCGTTGGAATCTTATAAAGTGCCTGATGTGTTGCCATCTTGGCTCTCAGAGTCTCAGAGGAGGAAATTGAATACTTTGCATCCAAGTTTCAGAAATCTGGTTTCACTGGAGGGATCAATTTCTATCGCTAGCTGCTAATTGGACTTAATTGTAAGTTTATTTTTTATTTCATTTTTCTTTAACTAGTTTAGTTATATTCTCTGTTAGGCATGAGAAGCATTAATTTGGCATAGCATAGTATATAGTTGGAAGAAAATTAAATATTTGTAACTCTTATTTATTTGGATTAATTGCAATATTCACTCTTTTGTGTTTTCCTTTAAGTGCAATATTTACTCTTTTGTTCTTCTAAATTTGTTTTATAGAGGTAAAATTCCATAAGTGATTAATATTCAGGGTGTCTAATCAAGCAATTAAATTATTTTCTTAATGAAGATGTTCCGGGTTGTAACATAAAATTAAACCACCTAATTAAGGATTGTTTATTCTAAAAAAACAAAAAGGTTCCTCAGGAGGGATCTATATTACAACCCGGAATGTTCATTAGGAAAATAAAACAACAAACAAGTATTTGCATATTCTTGTTCACACACAATCAATTAAGTAAATAGAAAACTAATCTGTTAACAATTTCTTTTAGTTAAACAACTATGCATAGCGCAGAATTAATGGTCCATACTATAGATCAATATCTTTATTTTCAAGGTCCAAACAATTAATCTGGATTGTTCAAACGATATCCATATATGAAAATGTACTTGCTGGTTAAATTTTACATCTTTTACAATTTATTTACTAAGATAAGTAGAAAATAATTATTTTTGAATAGTCTAGAATCTTTATATCAAGTGATTTTCTATCTATCTAAAAAACGTAAATATTTTTTATAAATGTAAACTTTAATATACAAGTACATTTTAATATGAAGATCATGTTGAACTACTATTTGAATTTATTGTTTGAACTTAAAATAAAATAGAGATATTGATTCATATTACATACCAATATGCGCTATATATATATATACAGTACTGTAGCCTCACTCAAACAACTATTCCACTGTTATTAGCTCTCAATTGTTTGAACAAGTATCCTCTCCATTACGGTAAAAGATTCCCTTCACTTTACGGTTTGGGATTAACTCTCAGCCTCTTTGAGATTCGGGCTAGTGCAGGGGCAGTATTGTTGGACTTTGAGCTTCGTGCCAAGTTAAAAAGAACGGTCCAGATCTAATAATTGTAAAAGATTCCCTATTACGGTACGGGGAGGATTTCCAATTGTTTAGTCATATGATGTAAATTTAGTTCCACAGAAATTGGGATTAAATTTAACTCTCGACGGTCTCTCGCCATCGCTCAGAAAAGAAACGCTTTCTCTCAGCCGCTCTCTCGCCATCGCTCTTACTCTCGACGGTCGACCATAGCCTCTTACGAATTCACATCACCCCCGGTACCGTAATAGGAAATCTTTTACAATTACTTGATCTGGACCGTTCTTTTTAACTTGGCACGAATCTCAAAGCCCAATTATACTGCCCCCTCCGTCAGCCCGAATCCCAAACCGGCTGGGAGTTAATCTCAAACCGTAAAGTGAAGGGAATCTTTTACGGTACCGGAGAGGATATTTCCCCAGCCTCTTACCCCTCTCCCTCTTCTGGTCCAGGTCGCACGGGAGAGAGCCGGGAGCGCATTCAGCCACCTTGCGCCTCTCCATCGCTAGTAACATCTCCTTCCCCCCTTTTTTCTAAGAAAGTTACTTGATTTCTTGATTTGGACCAAACTGTTACTTACTGTACCAAACTGAGTTTTACTACCTCCTCCTTAGTTACAGTACAGTAAAGTGGATCTGAAATATTACCTGTTAATATATTACCATTACATAGAAATTTTAATTCTATAAACGTACTTAGAGCATCTACATCCCTAAAATTCTTAGAGTTTCTAAGTAACTATTAACTAATTTTTAGAAATTATAGGCTATGGAGTTTCTAAGGGTTCACATCCCTGAAACTAATCTTAGAGTTTCTAAAATGCCACATCAGCAATAAAATAAAATAAATTTATTTTTTCAGCGAACATCAGCCAATTATTTTGCCAACTCACAGTTTATAAACGATTTCTTATTAAGAAATTATTGAGCACAGTTGCTAAATAAGAAACTGGTCTACATCCCTGAAACTGGTCTAGAAACTGCCACATCAGATTAGAAACTCTGATAGTTTCAGGGATGTAGATGCTCTTATAATTTAATAAGTAATTTTAATGACACAATACTCTATTCAATTTACCGATTTTGAATCTGGATCAGGATCAAATCAGAACCGGATAATAAGATATAAATACAACTTCTATTTTCAGCACTGAGTGCTGCTTAGAAGTTTGCCTCCTCCTTAGTTACGGTTCAATAAAGTTCAAATAGTCGATCCGAACTGTTAAACATGATCTCTGTATGGATATGTTTTGGGAAACCATATTTTACATTTTTTAGAATATTTTTACTAACTTTTTAGATAGGTAGAAAATTATTGCTTCCAAATGGTGTCGAAATTTTATATCAAGTGAATTTCTACCTTTTGTAATTTGAATAAATCGAGTGTAGATGAGAACTGACTACAAATTGAGTGTATTTTTTTTTATTAAAATACCAAAAGTGTTAAATTCAACCTCAATTTAGTTTTTCTTCTTTAGTAACTCTTGGAGATACATAACAGCCTCTATTCATTAGCGACCTCTAAGTTGGAGATACTTAGCAAAACCTTGTGACTAATTGCAGGATAAATAACTGCTTCCCTAATCAATTAGTAAAAGCATCATTACCTAACAACATAAATACCAAAGCACCTCTTCAGTACTTGAATCAACACTTGTTGAGGAGGAAAAACAGGAGCAAGCGCAGATGACCACTTCTAGAGTGAAATTGGGATCCCAGGGATTAGAGGTAGGTACTATTTTGACACTTTTTTGTAGTATATATATTTTTAAAACCGTTTCATGTACAGTTTTACACAAAAAATCACGGTTATTTTTGTAGGTATCAAAGCTGGGTTTTGGATGCACGGGGCTTTCAGGAGCTTACGACTCTCCAGTGTCTGACGGCGTCGGCATATCGATAATAAACACGCATTGACAATGGCGTCACCTTCTTTGACACCTCGGATTTCTACGGAGCTCATACCAATGAGATTTTGGTTGGCAAGGTTAGTTCTACACTTCAAGTTTTTTTGTTAAATATCTTATTTTGGGGAAATTCAACTGACAAAGGCCTTCATTTATTAGGCTATTAAGAATTTGCCAAGGGAAAAGGTGCAAGTGGCTACCAAATTTGGGCTTTTAAGAAATGCTGCTGGAAATATAGAGATATGCGGCAAGCCAGATTATGTCCGTTCATGTTGCGAGGCGAGCCTTAAAAGACTTGGTATAGAGTACATTGATCTCTACTATCAGCACCGAATCGATACAACCATTCCAATCGAGGAAACTGTAACTAAGTTCTTATCCTATTAATTCTTTATTCCTGCTAATCTTGAAATAAAATATTAATCAGTAGGCAGCAGACTTATGAGATGGAGTTTTTGTTCTATATAGATTGGAGAACTGAAGAAGCTAGTCGAAGAGGGGAAGGTGAAGTATATAGGATTGTCGGAGGCAAGTCCGGATACAATTAGGCGTGCACATGCGGTGCATCCAATCACTGCTTTGCAGATGGAGTGGTCCCTCTGGACTCGTGATATCGAGTCAGAAATTGTGCCACTTTGCAGGTGATACTTTTTTTCTTCTCTTTTTTGTTATATCAAACGTGTTAAAATACGGTAGAATAGGACAAGTACCTGTGATGAATTTTACCTTATATGGTTCCAGCTGAAGGTTCTTTCATATGAGTATTGTTAAGGTTACTTATTAGTTGCATTTTGGTTTGTACAGAGAACTTGGCATAGGAATAGTAGCATACAGCCCCCTTGGCCGTGGATTTTTTGGTGGAAGGGGAGTCGTTGAAGAATTAAAGGACGTCTCATATCTGGTAAATTAAAAACCAGATTGCTCATTCTGACCAATTCACCTTTAGTTCTTATATCAGTTTAAATATGTAGGAATGATTCTGTTAATCTTTCATATTGAGATAATCAAGAACTATACTACAAGCACTAATTCAACACTTAAATTAGTAATATTAAATCAAATAATAAATAAAACAAATTACTATACCTAGTATTTAATTCAGAAGGTCCCACTATTGCCTTACTGGTAAAGAGATTCAAAGGTATGGTATAACATTCCATTTGCAACCCTTGATTTATAGCTACACTTTATACAGTAACAGTCATTAGCACGGTTATCCAATCATCTCGTACTATTTTTCCTTCTGATTTTAACTTTATTGTATGAAAATTAAACCCCATTGAAACAAAAATCAGAAGTTACCTATTAAAAGCTCTACAAAATATTGATACTTACAGTGACCATCCTTCATAGTACCAGAAACAGTGTGTGTTGATTTGTAGCTTGAAAACAAGTACATGTCGCTGGTACTAACTAATTATTGCTCTTTCATGGAAAGTAGACAAATCACCCAAGGTTTGTAGGGGAGAATTTGGAGAAGAACAAACAGTTGTTTTTTCGGCTTGAGAGCCTAGCGAAGAAGCACAAATGCACAACTGCTCAGCTAGCTCTGGCATGGGTTCTTCACCAAGGGGATGATGTGGTTCCCATCCCAGGTTTGCTTTTGAAATGCTTATTTAGAAAGCAAACATATTCCTTTTGAATGGTCTAGAATCTTTAGATCAAGTGATTTTGAACCTATCTAAAATATAGTAAAAGGTATTCTAAAAAATGTAAAATTTGATCTTCAAGTACATTTTCATACGGTGATCATGTTGAACGGTTCAAATCAACTATTTGAACTTTGCAAATGGAGATATTTATCCAAAAACAATAGCCAAAATAATAGGACTGCAATTTTGAAAACTAATAATTTTCTTTTTGTGCGTTATATTAGGAACCGGCAAAATTAAGAACTTGGATAGCAACATAAGCGCAGTGAAAGTGAAACTCTCAGATGAAGACATGAAAGAGTTAACTGACTTGTTAAATGCAGATGATGTAGCAGGTAGTAGAACATACAGTGGATATGAGCACACAAGCTGGAAATATGCAAATACACCACCTCTCAATCTGTGAGATATAAAAGATGAACTATTTTTGTTTATTTTCCTCTTTAATAAAAGGGTGGGCGGGCGGCGGGCAGGTTATAAATGATTTATTATTTTGCAATTAGTTCATTTTGTTTTTGTTTTGTTGGTTATATTTCCTCTGGGGCATTAGTGCGGTGTTGGTACGTTTTCTATAAATGGGTGTTTTTATCGCATTTGCAATTTCTCAACACTTCATTCATTTATATTGTATGGAGATGGAGATGGAGGTAGGGATGTTCATCGGTTCGGTTCGGTCCAAACTGAATTAAAATAGGCAAATCAAAGTTTTATTCGGTTTTCAAAAAATCAAACCAAACTGAAATGAAATAGAATAAGAATCGAACCGAACAAAATAAAGTAAATTTCGGTTTTTTTGGTTTGAACCGAAATAGGATATTAATCATAAAAATATATTTATTTTTTTGTTAATTTTTTTAATTTTTTTAAAATATGAATTTAAATTTTGTTTGGTTCGTTTAACTGGTTTTAAACTGAACTAAGTAATATATATTATATCGTAATTTTTTTTTTAAATGTTTGATTCGGACGGGGATGACATTAAAAATTTCGGTCAGTTTGGTATAATCGGTTTTGCAATTTCTAAATCAAACTATTAAACCGTCTTTTAAAAATGAATCGAATTGATTCATTTAATCCAAATTTTTTTAAAAGAATTTCGTGTATTATAAATTTAGACCGGATTAGTTAAATTTTGATCGGACGGTCCGTATTCAAACTCAAACGGAGAGGTACATGGTAATGCAAAGGATTCGGGCTCCATAAACTGGTAGCCTGGTTGGTGAACATTTTGGAGTAGGACACATTTAAATGGAACTAATGATGCTGTTTTGACTTTACTTCCGCGTACCCAATTTTGCTTAATTTTGAATTGTAACGTAATATGAAATTAATTGAGTAGAATTAGGGTGTTCCTAATACTGGGTCCCAGCCGAGGATTGTGACCAAACGATCTTTAAATGGGTATGTTTCAATCAAGGAACCAATTTGGATCCGATGCCCATTAGACTCAAAGTGAGTTCGATAGATTCGATGACCGTCTGATCTGCTTTAAGATTTGCGTCCGTAATTTTCGCGTTTGCTTTAAAATTCGTGCGCATGAATCTTAAAGTGGATCGGACGGTCCCTAAACCCATGTGACCCAAGCTGTTCTCTTCTACCAAAAGAAACTTTATTTCAAATAACATATTTAAGTAGCGGCAGAGTCGTTGTAATTAGTGTATCATAGTTGTGATTTATATTGAAATAGATTGCAGAATTATTTATTATTCAAAATAGTAAAAATATAAGTAATTGGCGATTTACATTGAACAAGATTGCAGATTTTTTTTTTTATTAAAAATATTAAAAACATAAATTTGATGAAAATGTAAAAAATTTGACCACAGTTGTTATTATTAGTTAAACAAGACATAATCAAGTTATCAATTGTATGTCATTCTTTCAATTTAGTTAAGTAACCATGAAAGATTAACTGAAATGAAAATATATATTGTTTTATTGATTATTTGTTCATAGTTACACTCAACAAAATTGTTCAAATGAAAGCCCTAATTAAAAATAATATCTAATCTACTATTTAAGCTACAAATTCAAACTTGCTGCATGTTTTGCCTCCTAAGTTTGATAAGAATCAAATTTTTTTCTCAAGCAAGTTTAATCGTTAACGTTGCTAATGTTGCGTCAACGGTACCGAGTTATCAAACTTTTTGTAAATTTCTATCAGTTTTTGTCAAAAAGCTGGGAAAAAGATTAGAAAATTTATTATTCTAAAATTGTTTATTTAATAGTGAATTAATTGCTCAAAACAATAAAAAAATATACAAAAAATCTTTACTGCAGGCAAAAAATTCTTCAAAATAGCATCCTCCATAATAAATATCAAATATTGCGGAAGGAAATTACTAAATTTCAACAACTAAATGCTTACAAAACTTGTTCAACAACTAATTTCAACAACCAATTATTGCTTCTAGGTAAAACAGTGGAGATCTTTAACACCCATTTGGCAAATACATTAATTATACGGTCAACGAATAGTAAAAAACAATTTTGGTCAACACCTTTCTTTTCTCGTTTGCGTTTCTACCCAAAACATTTGTACAAAAATAGAGATCTTGCTCGAGCAAAAGCTCTCTCTTCACAAAAGTAAAATTTCTATAGACAAATGCTTACATTGTCTCCCCTTCTCAACTGGTTCAGACTTTAAATCCTTCTTATTCTTACAATTTCTGACACTAAATGACTAAATAGCGCCATAGAATGAATGACAAGCAAAAAATGCAAGAGAAAACTCAAACGATTCCAAATGGCCATGGAGTTGGGATGTGGTGTAACTGAAGTTCCAAGCAATTTCTATTGGAAGGATGTGCAAAAGCTGCAACCTTCTCAGGCACAGTTTTATGATGGTTTGACTTGGATTCCTTGGATTGTCAAACCAATCTGGGGCCTTTTGACTGATTGTGTAACAGTACAAGGGTACCGGAGACAACCTTATTTCATCTTGGCAGGTACATTTGCTTCAACAAGTGTCAATATTAGATGTGAATGTTATAGAGTTTGTGTATTTTGGGTTTTGGGTTTTGGGTTTTGGGTTTCGGGTTGGTTTGTCGTGCATTGGTACCAAACCATCAAACCGATAGTAGATGCTTGCATAGCAGAAAAACCATAGTTGAAAATTATTGTATTGTTAATGGTTGAGTAACATCTAATAGATGTGAATTTTATAAAGTTTGTGTATTTTGGGTTTTGGGTTTTGGGTTTCGAGTTGGTTTGTGGGTGCATTGGTACGAAACCGACAGTAGATACTTGCATATACTGTAAAACCATAGTTGAAAAGGTAAGATAAATTTGGTTAATTTGAGGCTTTATTATGCAGTGCTTAGAGAAAAGAACAAAATTAGAGGAATGCTTTGTCTAATTTCGGATTAATTCGGGACTCAAATGCGTTAAATTGAGGTCAAAAGGCATAAATTTAGGTATAATTTGCCAATTTAATCATATAACTCAAAACTAACATACTGCCATATATATATCACAGGTGCAATGGGGATAATATCTACTCTAACAATATCTCTAGATAGCACGCTTCCCATAATTCTTGCTGCTGTGGCAATGACACTGCAAAGTGCCGGTGCAGCGATATCTGATGTGACATTGATGCATTGGTGGCGCAAAAGAGCGTAACACATCCCTTTCTTACCTCTCACATGCAGAGCATGTGCAGCTTGTACGAATCCATTGGAGGCCTTGTCGGGTACTCCATTAGCGGTTTTCTTGTTCAACACATGGGATCTCAGGTTAGCAATTTGTTTAAGCTATTTGTTTCTTGCATTTTAATAACTAAGCACTAGTTTTCTCATGGATTATTATGTACTTTTCTTATAGTACAGGGACACTAGATAAGGGGTAAAGATAATGACAGAGTAATTTTTGCTTCATGCAATGTACAAACAATAGAAGCAAAACAGTGTTGCATATGACTCGTGCGCTGCATGTAGCAAAATCTATTCGTCATATATTACCCTAGATAAGACTATTATGGTACCTAGGTTTGTGTATAATTCTCTTTATATGGAACTAGATGATAAATCAAGTCTCAATTAAGCCAAGAAATGCCTAAAATGAAACAAATAAGTCAAAAGAACTTGGATAAAAACAGGAACCATGCCAGTATATGTTATGGTAGGTTTTCTGTTACTTAGTTCTGTATTATAGTGTTATATCTTTTGCTTTTGTATTTTTAATAATACTAGATATTTGTCTGAAAGGGGGTTCTTGGATTGTTAAGTGTTCCCTCTGCACTTGTATTTCATTTGGATTGTACTGAAGGAGGCGTATTCAAGATTTCTCTTATAATCAGGTTGTTTGTATAAACTCACCCCACCAAATCTCAACATATATGTAGTTCATAACCTAATTTTTTATGGATCAATATTTCCACTTGTTGCAAAAGTTGCTCTCTTCATAAATTAATGTGGAGGGCAATTTTGGACATTTTGGTTAAAAAAAAGTAAAAATTAATTCTGAGAATAATGTTGCTGA